>JALJCO010010684.1:0-85056 GCA_023101725.1 Atherinomorus stipes | reverse complement strand
AAATTCTGTCCTGACTGAGTCCTGGTTTAGAACGGGTTCTGTGAATTCTGCTCAGTGAGTCCTTGTTTGGTCCTGAGCCGTGTGCTGGTATTGTTCTTTGAGTAAAATGTGTGACACCAAGACTGAGTTTTAACTTTAATGGTTATCTATTAATACATTAAAATGAAAACACAATGTAGTGTTATGATTATTAAAGAACATGGGCAGGACGTGTTAAACGTTAGATAGATAAAGGCAAATATTGAATAATTTTTGGAACCACACCAGTAGATTAAATTCTTTGTTACGTTTTTGGTGTACTGGATCACCCTTGTAACGATTAATATTTTTGTGGGCTAAGCCCCTGATGATGACAATGTCCAGCTCCGCCCCTGTTACACCCACAGAATGATGGTCCTTCATCTTCTCCTCACCCTCATGCTGAGCAAGACTCTGGAGAACTTTAATATGTCAAATGCAGCCGGAGATCAGACAGGTTTTCAGACGAGATCGTGTACTCTTTTCTTTGTTTTAAATAAATATCCAACCTCTCGTGTTTGTCTGCAGCTCTGTCGCTCTTAGCACGATGTAAACAGCTAATCTAATCTCTGCCGAACGTGCCGAACGCCTCGACTTCTGTAGTGTTGTGAATGAGCACGAATGCCCAAATGGAAACTGCATTGTAATCCTGTTTAGGCTCTAAAAATCTACTAAATGATGGTTTCCAGTAAATTCTGGACGCTACCCACTCAGGACACTTGGATTACATTGGACGAGCAGTTTGGAGGAATATTGACAAGTTTTTGTGGACTTTTATGGACCTTTTTGGTTCAGTCGCTAGTGAACTCTTTTTATATGAAAGTTGGTGGATAATGAACCCCCCCCCCCGGATCTGCGGCTGCATTTGAGATATTGAATATTGAGATATTAGATATTAAGTGCTCAGAGTCTTGCTAAGCATGAGGATGAGGAGAAGATGAAGGACCATCATTCTGTGGGTGTACTATCCCTTTAAGTAATACAATATTTATTAAAATGAATCACTAATATTAAAATCATCATCATCATCCAGACATCACTACTGCTGTTATCAGAAGCAATATACACTGCCTGGCCAAAAAAAAGTCGCCCCCTGGATGTAACTAAGCAAATAGGTACGAGCCTCCGATTGGATAATTACTGCATGGGCGATTATCTTTCAGCTGCATCAAGTTATTTAACCCCAAATGGTGCAATGACTTGCTTCTCATTTCCTAAACAACCATGTGGAAAGACACGTCCGTGGTCTTGGAAAAGATGTTAGTCTGTCTGAGAAGGGTCAAATCATTGGCATCAAGAGGTGAAAACATCTAAGGAGATGCAGAAACTACTAAAACTGGGTTCAGAACAGTCCAACGCATTCTGAAAAACTGGAAGGATAGTGGACCATCGTCTTCCAGGAAGAAATGTGGCCGGAAAGGCAGATGAAGTGATGCAGCATCATGCCTAGTGCTACTGTATGAGCCTGTGGGGGCAGTGTGATGATCTGGGGTTGCTGCAGTTGCTCAGGTCCAGGTTCAGCAACAGTATGAGCTCAGATAATGAGGTCAGCTGATACCTGAATATACTGAATGAGCAGGTTATTCCATCAATGGATGTTTCTTTCCTGATGGCACGGCCATATTCCAAGATGACCGTGCCAGAATTTATCGGGCTCAGATTGTGAAAGATGGTTCAGGGATCATCAGACATCATTTTCACACATGGATTGGCCCCCACAGAGTCCAGACCTGAACCCCATTGAGAATCTTTGGGATGTGCTGTGGTCAGACTCTACAATCATCAATGCAAGATGTTGGTGAAAAATTAATGCAACACTGGATGGAAATAAATCTTTTGACATTGCAGAAGCTTATGGAAACACAGCGAATGTGTGCCGTAATCAAAGCTAAAGGCGGTCCAACAAAGTGTTAGTCAATGACCTTTTTTTTGGCCAGGCAGTGTATTATTACATTATTGTGGTTTTAACAGCTCTGTAAGGACCAGCGGCTGCGGGCACCACCAGAGTCAGCTGGCAAACTGATTGGTCAGAGATGGAGAGCTGACTCTACATCTGCAGGTAGTTGCGTGGCTATGGTGAGGGGGTAGCACACCAGGAACTCAGGTTTATTTCTTAAACACTTGATACTGATGCTGGAAACATAAAAGCTTCTATGTTGTAGAAAAGCAGAAACGGTTGAAGAGTTGCAGGAATTTAAAGACGGCATGATCAAGCTTGAGCTGAGCAGGACACTTAGCTTTTATTAGGACAAAATGGGGCTCAGGCCGAGTGCCAAAGCAGAGTCTGACAGATGGACAGAAACTGAGACGGACAGATGGACAGAGGTTCCCCTATCTGAGAAACTGGCTAAAAGTTCTGAACAAGTTCAGAAAAATGTTCCTCAGTGGGAAATTCTAAATGTGTTGAAGATCCACCTTCTACAGACATGGTACTGTCAGACTGGTCTGCCTGCAGTCCAGAGTCCGGCTGCTGAACCGGTCTGCCTGCAGTCCAGAGTCCGGCTGCTAAACCGGTCTGCCTGCAGTCCAGAGTCCGGCTGCTAAACTGGTCTGCCTGCAGTCCAGTCTGGGAAAGTCTGGGAAACTGCCAGGACTAGATCCTGCAGGAGTGTTTTCCAGCTCGCTGTATCTGGAATATTTTATTTCAGAGTTCTACTTACATCGTCGTGTGTGGACCTACCCGGTACACACTGTTGGGGTTGCTGACCGTCGGGATGGTTTTGGCCTCCAGGGCTGGGGGCGGAGCTGCAACAGGGCAGGGAGCTGATTGGATGCCACTGCTACCTCCAATTTTGTCTCCACCTCCCTCATCTTCATCAGAGGAGCTACCCGATTGGATGTCGAGGCTCGCCCGCTCCACGGCGTCGTGGATACGGCGGGAAAATTCTCTGTCTCCTCTACGGCAGCTTTCCACGGCTGAGACGCAGAACGGAGTGCTCTGTTCCCCGTACCTTCAGGAGGGAAGCAAACGGGTTAAAACAGCGATGGGAGGCCCGCACTGGCGGGAAAACCGCAAACAGCGATGGGAGGCCCGCACTGGCGGGAAAACCGCAAACAGCGATGGGAGGCCCGCACCGGCAGGTAAACCGTAAACAGCGATGGGAGGCAAACAACCATGGGAGGCCCACACTGGCAGGAAAACCGCAAACAACGATGGGAGGCCCGTACTGGCGGGAAAACCGCAAACAACCATGGGAGGCCCGCACTGGCGGGAAAACAGCAAACAACCATGGGAGGCCCGCACTGTCGGGAAAACAGCAAACAACCATGGGAGGCCCGCACTGTCGGGAAAACCGCAAACAACCATGGGAGGCCCGCACTGTCGGGAAAACCGCAAACAACCATGGGAGGCCCGCACTGTCGGGTAAACCGCAAACAACCATGGGAGGCCCGTACTGGCAGGAAAACCGCAAACAACCATGGGAGGCCCGCACTGTCGGGAAAACAGCAAACAACCATGGGAGGCCCGCACTGTCGGGAAAACCGCAAACAACCATGGGAGGCCCGCACTGTCGGGAAAACCGCAAACAACCATGGGAGGCCCGCACTGTCGGGTAAACCGCAAACAACCATGGGAGGCCCGCACTGGCAGGAAAACCGCAAACAAACATGGGAGGCCCGCACTGGCAGGAAAACCGCAAACAAACATGGGAGGCCCGCACTGGCAGGAAAACCGCAAACCACCATGGGAGGCCCGCACTGTCGGGAAAACCGCAAACAACCATGGGAGGCCCGCACTGGCAGGAAAACCGCAAACAACCATGGGAGGCCCGCACTGGCAGGAAAACCGCAAACAACCATGGGAGGCCCGCACTGGCAGGAAAACCGCAAACAACCATGGGAGGCCCGTACTGGCAGGAAAACCGCAAACAAACATGGGAGGCCCGCACTGGCGGGAAAACCGCAAACAAACATGGGAGGCCCGCACTGGCGGGAAAACCGCAAACAAACATGGGAGGCCCGCACTGGCGGGAAAACCCCAAACAAACATGGGAGGCCCGCACTGGCGGGAAAACCGCAAACAAACATGGGAGGCCCGCACTGGCGGGAAAACCGCAAACAACCATGGGAGGCCCGCACTGGCGGGAAAACCGCAAACAAACATGGGAGGCCCGCACTGGCGGGAAAACCGCAAACAACCATGGGAGGCCCGCACTGGCAGGAAAACCGCAAACAGCAATGGGAGGCCCGCACTGGCAGGAATACCGCAAACAGCAATGGGAGGCCCGCACTGGCAGGAAAACCGCAAACAGCAATGGGAGGCCCGCACTGGCAGGAAAACCGCAAACAACCATGGGAGGCCCGCACTGGCAGGAAAACCGCAAACAGCAATGGGAGGCCCGCACTGGCAGGAAAACCGCAAACAGCGATGGGAGGCCCGCACTGGCAGGAAAACCACAAACATAAACGTTGGTTGTGGATCTTCTAGTTCTCAGCTCAAACCTGCAGGATACTTCTCCAGGGTCGACCCACACCGTCAGCTCCTGCGGCAGGCCCAAGTCCTCGTAGCGTACCCCGCTCCGCTCACAGGCCTGCTGTAGAACTGGATCCTGCAGCTGGACACGATTCATCCGTAGACACCTAAAACACCAGGGGCACAAACTCAGACTCAAAGGAGAACTTTCTTTTCCAACCTGGACCTTATTTCTAGCAGTTTATACGAGCATTTACTCACCGGAAAAATTTCTGTATCACTCGTACAGACGATATTTAGATTAAGTCGCCCTTCGGCGTACATCCATATAATCCATATGGAAGAAGGCAGGAGGGTGACTTAATCTAAATATCGTCCAAAGGAGTCGAAGTGATGCAGAAATGTTTGCTGTGACTAAATGCTCGTATAAACTAGTGTTGCTTGCAGTTCATCAATCTGGCGATGCATCACAATGGGTCATGTGACGATTTGGCATCGATTTGCTGTGATGCATTGCAGCGGAAAACGAAACCAGGAAGTAAAAGGAACCATCAAATCAAACTTTATAGTGTTTTTCCTGCCAAAGGCAACCCAAAGTGCTCTGCATGACAATAAAAACAAATATTGCATATTAATATGCTTTTTTTTTTTTTTTTTTTTAACTGTATTTCAGACATCAGATCCTGGATGGCAGAAAACTTTCTCCAGTTTAACCAGGCCAAAACTGAGGTTTTAGTCATCGGTCCTGGAGCCCAGAGAGAGACACTTTTACCCAAACTACAATCTTTATCTTTTAATCCATCATTACAAGTAAAAAATCTGGGCGTGATTTTTTTACTCTGAGCTGACTTTTATTCCACACATAAAGAATATCACAAAAATAGGGTTTTACCATCTAAAAAATATAGCCAGAGTCCGCCCCGTTCTCTCTCGGGCCAACACAGAGATGCTAATGCATGCTTTTATTACAAGTCGTATTGACTACTGTAATGGCTTTCTGGTCTTCCCAAAAAGAACATCTCAGGGTTACAACTCTTGCAGAATTCAGCAGCACGTGTCCTGACGAAGACCAGGAGGTGGGCCCATATTACACCAGTTTTACGATCGCTGCATTGGCTCCCTGTGTGTTTCAGGATCGATTTTAAGGTTCTTTTAATGGTTTTTAAATGGCGGGCGGGTGGGAATGTTTTTAAACTGTTAAGCGCTTTGAGCCCCGGGCCCCCCCCCCCCGTCGTTTTTCCCCGCCCGGGTCCGCCCCCCCCGGTTGGTCGGCATTTCGCGTAACCTGCTGGAAAAGTGCTTCATAAATAAAGACTGATTGATTTAAAAACAAGCCTTCACACACCCAACCACAAAACGCAGCACAACTATAGACATTTGCACAAACACCCCACCCCACTCAACTGTACCCCCCACCCAACTCAACTGTATCCATGACTTCTGACCCCTAATTTATGTCACTTAGATGAAAACACTAAGAGTAATAAACATCTGCCTTGACCTGCTGTGAGGAAGCGATATCTTGGGGATCTGTTCGCACCAAACCACAGCGAGAGGGCTGCAGAGCCACCAGGAGCCAGACATGGTCCCAGAGGGCATTACTGCAGGGACCAACCAGATCAGGGCAGGCCGGGGTCCACACCACAGCGAGAGGGCTGCAGAGCCGGGCCCCAGCCACCAGGACAAGGGCAGTCACCCACCAGCTCTCTCCAGACCAAGTAGGCAAAGCTCCCAGAGTGAAGGATCCCCATGAGGAAACACTGGCGTTAAAAATGTTAAATGAGTTAAATGTTAACGAGTCAATGAAATCTAAGATAACTTCAAAATACATAAAAGAGTGAAAGTAAAATGAGATCAAACATAAAAGCTAAGCTAAAAAGGTCTGGAGCCTCTTCTTAAAAACATCTACAGTCTCTGCAGCCCTGAGGTTCTCCTGCAGGTTGTTCCACAGACCAGGACCGTAGTGGTGGAACGCGGCTTCACCGCAAGTTTTAGTTCTCATCTGGCCGGTACCAGAAGACCTCAGGGTCCACGAGGGTTCATACGTTAAAAGCACGTCAGATAAATAAGAAGGCCCAAGACCATGAAGACATTTAATTTCCCCTCGGGGATCTTGCCAGTATAATAATAATAAAATATATATATATATATATATATATATATATATATATATATATATATATATATTTCTGTTTTCATTTAATCAGTTATGAATATTTTGGCATTCCATAGCATGTGTGTTTTGGTGCCGGTTACATGAGCACCGTTGTAAATGACATCCCTCAAGCTATTTGCAAAGCCTCTATTCACTTATATGCTGATGATACAATTCTATACGCTTATGGCCCTTCTGCTGATGATGTTCTTAAATCTCTTTAAGTTTTTATGAGATTCAATGTGCATTTATCAAGTTTAATCTGTCCCTAAATGCTAATAAAACTAAAATGATGTGGTTTGGCCTAAAAGGCAGGGCTACCCCATCCACCACTCACATTACTACAATAGCTGGGACCATCATTGAACAGGTTACAATTTACAGATATTTAGGAATCTATCTTGATAGTGCATTTTCTTTCTCTCATATAAACATGTTGCAATCAAAAGGTCAAAGCGAGAGTTGGTTTTCTTTATAGAAATCGCTCCTCACTCACGTCTGCAGCCAAACACTTGATTGTTGAAAGGACCATCCTCCCCTTATTTGACTACTGCGACACAATCTACAGACATGCCTGCAAAGGAACTCTTCAAAAACTGGACTCAATTTACCACTCCAGGATTCGACTTGTCACCAATACTCCTTACAGAACTCATCACTGTCTGATCTACAGTCAGGTTAAATGGCCATCATTGCAAACTCGCCGCAATTCTCACTGGCTCACTCTCATCTACAAAACTCTCCTCGGCCTTTCACCTCCATATTTATGTCAGCTCCTGCACAGTGTCTCTCCAGCCAAATACAACACACGGTCCTCCCAAAGAATCCTGCTACAAATCCCAAAAACCAACTCTCGCTTTGGACAAATGTAATTTTCTTTTGCAGCTTCAAATGATTGGAACACATTACAAAAATCTCTGAAACTTGATGCTTTTACTTCTGTCTCTGTTTTTAAACGCAATTTAAAGGTGATTTTTAATGAAAACTGTAAATGTTTTGTTACACTTTGACTCCTCTTATGATGTCTTAAATTGTTTTGTTTACTGATTTTTTTTATTTTTTATTTGTGTTCCCCTCCCCCACTTGCCCTACAGGTGCCTATGGCACTTGCCAGGCCGGCATTGTGAATAAGAATCTTGTTCTTAATGTCATTGCCTGGTTAAATAAAGGTTAAATAAATAAATAACTAATGCATGGCTGCAATCTGATCGCCATTTATAGGGGAGTTCCAGATCACTTAAAAATGAACCGTGACATTGTGTTTTTAAGATAAAATGTAATGGATGTTTTGTTTATTTTTAAAAAAAAATTGTGCTTCCAAACTAGATAAAATCAGGGGCATCCTTTCTGGTTTACACAGATATGACAAACGAGTGCACTTTCTTCTTGATTTTAAAGAAAATAAAGTCCTATTTCTACAAAGAATGCTGTTTAACAAGCATTTTTATTTTGAATATATCGCTCACATGGTTGCAAGGCTGCAGTGCTTCGGTTTGTTAAAGATTTATCTGTCCTTTATTGAAGGTAATGCAATATAATATTCAGCCTGCTTTCATAGATTATATTATATCCTGCAACCAGATGTGTTTAGATATAAATACCATATATCAGGTCCAGTTACTACAGCAAATATGAGGAAGTTTGGTCTTCATCTCCTGAACTTATACAGTGGAAACAGATCCTGACAGGCAGTTGTTCTCAGTCTGCCAGAATCTGCACCTCTGCTGATACAGCTGATGCTACACGAGCCTGCCGTCCCGCAGATTACTGACCTGTAGGCCTGTCCCTTGCTGGGGGCACTGGGATGCCAGTGGTTCTTGTAGTTCTCAAACAGAGCGGACGTCAGAGCAGCAGCAAAGCGCTCCCTGCTGTCGTTGTCCAGGCAGCCGTAGCGCTTCACCAGCCGAGCCATGAAGAACACAGCGGCAGCGATCTCCTCCTTCATAGCTACCTCTCTGACACACACCTGAAATGTCTTCAACCTGCAGCACTAAAAACCACCTGGGAGCATAAAACACGCGTAGGGAAATCCTACTCTCACACAATAAAACAAATGAGCAGAAACTCAGGAAAACATGTTTGTTACTGGAACTTCACAAAGAACTGAGCTGTGATTCTGGTTTTACTAAAGAGAAGCTGCATGAAGCTGCAGTCATCCAGCACAGAGCCTCCTGCCTCCTGATCAGCGCAGCTGCGACAGGCCGCCACACCTGAACATGCTTCACCTAATCACCCTGCATGCAGCAAGGCGGGGCGTCTCTGCAGCCTGGGCTGGAAGGCCCAACAGATGACTCCAACTCCGGCTGGAAGACCCAACAGATGGCTCCAACTCCGGCTGGAAGACCCAACAGATGGCTCCAACTCCGGCTGGAAGATCCAACAGATGGCTCCAACTCCGGCTGGAATACCAGACAGATGACTCCAACTCCGGCTGGAAGACCCAACAGATGACTCCAACTCCGGCTGGAAGACCCAACAGATGGCTCCAACTCCGGCTGGAAGATCCAACAGATGGCTCCAACTCCGGCTGGAATACCAGACAGATGACTCCAACTCCGGCTGGAAGACCCAACAGATGACTCCAACTCCGGCTGGAAGACCCAACAGATGACTCCAACTCCGGCTGGAAGACCCAACAGATGGCTCCAACTCCGGCTGGAATGCCCAACAGATGGCTCCAACTCCGGCTGGAAGACCCAACAGATGGCTCCAACTCCGGCTGGAAGGCCCAACAGATGGCTCCAACTCCGGCTGGAAGGCCCAACAGATGACTCCAACTCCGGCTGGAAGGCCCAACAGATGGCTCCAACTCCAGCTGGAAGACCCAACAGCTGGCCCCATCTCCGGCTGGAATACCAGACAGATGACTCCAACTCCGGCTGGAAGGCCCAAGAATCCCCGTCAGGGAACCACCTTTCATTTAGCGCTTTGTGAACTAACAGTTTCTTTCCGTTTCCTTTGTTCTCAGATTGTGTCGTCTGTATCTTTACTTTACCTGTGATTTTATTCTGATTGTTTTTTCTAAACATTTATTAAAAAACAAAAAAATCTGGCAAACCACCTGTTGCATCATCAGAGGAAGAAGATTCGTGATTGATAAAACAAAGACTCACTGAAACAAAGAAAACTGAAAAAAACAAACGAACTGAAAAACAAATTACCAAAGAAAAACTCAATTGGAATCTCCTGAGAGACAGTTCAGGAGGAGGAGTGGACAGTTAGGGTCCTGCATCCAACCAGAAGATGCTTTTTTTCCCACCAAGTGTGTTTTTATTCGACTTTATGGCAGGGCGTTTATGACAAGGAGACTCCTTTTCTTCCATCTTTTCTTTGTTCAGTTTTGTTAAACCAGTTTAAGAGAAATGGGAAAATTAACATAAAATCCATTCAGAAGTATTGTTTCTTAGTAGTGTGTTAAAATGGGTCATTTTATGACACTTTTGGCAAAACCCTGTTATATGAAATACAGGAAAGCGTAGGTCAAACGGTGAAAGAGAAAATACCTCAATCTTCACAGGAAGAAATATCAGAAGTAGAGATAAAGTTTATGAGTGTATTCCAGCTTCCTGCAGTCAAACATTTACTGGAGACGTTTTAGAACTGCAAACTCAGTCAACATGTGGTATTACTGTGCATTTCTTAAGTACTCATCTCACTTTATTTTTCCACTTTTGGTCACAACTTCATCTAAAATGAATTTCTGTCATAAATCATCAAAAACAGTCAAATGTAAAAACAGGTTTTTAATAAACTGCTGCTGTTATCGTCTCAAGTCTCAGAATTATGGGCCTTTTCCATTACAGCTGCACAGGGCACGGTACGGTACGGCACGGTACGGCACAGTACAGCACGGTACAGCACAGTACAGCACGGTACGGCACGGCACAGTACAGCACGGCACGGCACAGTACATGGTACAGCACAGTACAGCACGGTACGGCACGGTACAGTACGGCACAGTACAGCACGGTACGGCACAGTACAGCACGGCACGGTACAGCACAGTACAGCACAGTACAGCACGGTACGGCACAGTACAGCACGGCACGGTACAGCACAGTACAGCACAGTACAGCACGGTACGGCACGGCACGGCACAGTACAGCACAGCACGGAGAGCTGTCAGGTACATCACGTTTTGTGTAGGTTCAGCACGGTTGGAGCTAGCTCTGAAACGGATGTGGAAAATCGTAACGGCTCGTAACGGTTTTCCCAGAGGAAACACAGATAAAGCGTGCCGTGTGGAAGGTTACGAAAACAGGCAGTGGAAAGGCCAGTTAGCTAAACTGTTGCAGGATCTCAGATACACTTATCCTGAACATGCTGGCACTCGTGAGAAGAGCATCTCTAGCTAAAGCACGGTGGTGGCAGCTTCATGATGCGGGGATGTTTCCATCAGCAGGGAAACTGGTCAGAGCTTAGAGAATGATGGATGGAGATGAGTCCGGAGGCATTCTTCCAGACTGGGACTGGGTTCGTCTTCCAGTCCAATTCCAGACCTCAGTCCAGCTGAGTCAGCACACCTGCAGGTCACCGTAGATCTGAAGATGGAGCATCGCTTTCTCACCTCGTCCAGAAAGCTGCCATGTGGGTCAAGTAACCACAAACCTGCTGCAGGAACTGGTCTAGAGTCTGGGTCTAAGAGAGACAATCTGAGCAAGAACAGAATGGGAAAATGATTCATCGAGTTTTTTTGAAGGGATGTCCCATATTACCAGCCTACCGATATCATCGGCTGATATAATGCTGATATTGGCATTAAAATGTGATATCAGAAAATATCAGTATCGTTTTTTTTGGATGATATTTTGAAAAATGAAATAAAAATCTGGTTCCATCAGCATTGGTCCAGCATGTATAAATGCTGCGTTCCATTTTCCTCGGAACTGGGGGGTGGCGTCACACCCGACTTTTGCGTTCTAGCTCACTGGTCAGAAAACCAGTTAGCCGTCTAGTATCTGACATATGGCAGTATCTAATACCTGCTAGTATCTGATATATGGCAGTATCTAATACCTGTTAGTATCTGATATATGGTAGCCAGCTGGCGTTTACTGACGTGCTTAACATTGTGCGTCTTAAAACACACAAACATCTGAAAATCGGGTCTGTACCCCCCCCCCCCCCGTTTCCAGTGGAACAACTGGGGACTGCCAAGAAAGGAGACGCTTTCAGATGCTTGTGTGTTTTCAGCCGCACAAAGTTAGGCACGTTATCGAGCTGGCTAATGCTAGCCTGCCAACACAACTGTGCAGACTTCCGGCTACAAACAAACGTGTGTCGTTTTATTATAAAGTTCGGTCCTTCACCGCGGCGAATCGGTCGTTTTGATCCACTTCTTCCTTAGCATCACTTCAGTCTGGAATGAAAACTTGGCATTGGCGTTTATCCGATTTACAAAGTTTAACAGAGTAGTAGCTGGTGGACTACTGTTAGCAGGTTAGCATTAGCCAGCTTGATGACGTGCCTAACTTTGTGCGGCTGAACATCTGTGCATGTACATCTGTACCTCTTCTCTGCTTTCCATTGCGCTGACTAGGTTGTACCTCTTCTCTACTTCCCATTGCGCTGACTAGGTTGTACCTCTTCTCTGCGTAGTTCTGCGTGTGTTTGTGTGTGTTTGTATGATCTGAGGATATTTAAGCCACCTGCAGGTCCTCCTGTAGGGGATTGCTTGTTTTGTTTTCCAACAGAGACCTTGGTTGTTTAGGGATCGCGGTACAGATGTACCAGTGAACTGTGTAAGTGGATTCATGTTTTCTCTCCTCTCTCTCTTCCTCTTCCTTACTCCTCTCTCTCTGTTTCACTTTCTATCATTATCTCTGTTAACTTTCATTTCTCCCTTGTCAGGCCCAGCAGTATGAAATGGAATGGTGTAATAGACAAATGTTTAAATAAAGAAATAAAATGAATAAACATGATATCAAGTGGAGCCTTATGTTCATAAAGCTCCGCTTGGTAAAGCAAAACTGTTCAACAGAAAAAAGCAATCAGATTTCCATTCTGCTTGCTTCGATGCTGGACAGGACAAGTAGAAAAAAATAAAATAAATAAATATATATATTGTATTTTCTGAAGAGGACCAGATGAAAACAATCTATTTGAAAAACTTAAAATTCGTAGAATTTTTTCAGTCATTTTCTGTACCGCTTATCCAGTTCAGGGTCGCGGGGGTTGCTGGAGCCTATCCCAGCTATTATCAGGCGAGAGGAAGGTTACCTGGACAGGTCGCCAGTCTGTCGCAGGGCCAACACAGAGAGACAGACGACCATTCACACCCACATTCATTCCTAGGGGCAATTTAGAGTGATCATTAACCTAACATGCATGTCTCTGGATGGTGGGAGGAAGCTGGAGTGCCATGAGAGAACCCACGCATACACGGGGAGAACATGCAAACTCCACACAGGAAGGCCACTGATGGAATTGGTTGAACCCCCTCCCCAGCCGGGAATTGAACCAGTGACCTTCCTACTGTGAGGCTGCGGTGCTAACCACCACGCCACCGTGCAGAATTTTTTTCGTAACGATAAAATCTTATTCAGATATGTTTGTCATGTCGCGCCCCAAACCATATTACAGCACCTTAAATGTGGATAAAGTAGACTATAATATAGTGTCATCATACACGTCGTACTTATTAAGGAGCAAATTCTACTCAAGATACCTGATTTCATCATCTTTCTGCAGACATATTGAGTATGATATTTCAATTTTAATTTTTGGTCAACAATGACACCTAAAAATTTTGTTTGAATCACTTGACTAATTTTAATTCCATTTCATGATAATATAGTTTCCTCTGGACTGCATCTTTGATTTTTTGTGCTGAAAATCATAAAGTTTGTTTTTTGTACATTAAGACAGAGTTGATTTGCTTTGAACCACTTAGATATTTAATAATTATATTAATAATAATGGATTAGATTTCTATAGCGCTTTTCAAGGCACTCAAAGCGCTTTACAGTAGATTAATTATTCTTTCACTCCTCAGTCGTACTTGGTGATGGTAAACTACGTATGTAGCCACAGCTGCCCTGGGGCAGACTGACGGAAGCGTGGCTGCCATTTCGTGCCTACAGCCCCTCCGACCACCACCGGAACCATTAACACACATTCATACAAGGCAAGGGGGGTTAAGTGTCTTGCTCAAGGACACAACGACTCATGGCTGGGGGAATTGGGATTTGAACCGCCCATCCTTCGATCATTGGCCGACCTGCTCTACCACCTGAGCCACAGCCGCAGTCTTCATTTGCTGCTCTTTATAGACTATCAAGATTTTCCTGAGACAATACTAGGCATGTATCATCTGCAAACATAAGCGGTAAGGAATGTTTGTAGAAATGTACTAAGTCATTAACATAAATTATGAATAAAAGAGGTTCCAAAATGAAACCCTGTGGTACCCCACAAATTCATTTACCCTTATTTGAGGTTATATTGTTAACATAAACAAACTGCTCTTTCTCCTCCAGATAGTTCTTTAGCCATTTTAAGGCACAATCGTTGATCCCATAATTTTCTAATTTTGTTAAAAGAATGTTATGATTAACTTTTTATTATCCAAATTTGTTGTAATTTTATTGACAAATTGTAAAAGGGCCGTTTCTGTAGACATATTTTCTCTAAAGCCATACTGATGGTTATACAAAATATGATTTGCAGTCAAGTTGCTTTGTTTATTTCCCTCCCGAGCAAGAGCTAGCATAGCTGCTAACGAGAGTACGAAAGAGAGGAATTGCTCCCGAAAAACATTCAACTTTGGTCATATAGAGCTGGTTTGGATTTTCAAAGTATGCAGGATGAGGTTGGTACGTCTGATGGGAATACGAGCAGCGTTTTTACTCCCCGTGGGAGGCAGCAGCAGACACACCTCCGCTCACAGGTAAAGCACAACGCTGACAGGCATTCGTTAAAACCGCTGGAGACGCGTGTACTTCCACTTCAGATAAGAAACGTGAGCTTCACTCACGGCCAGGTGGACGCAGACGCAGTGGCGTTGCTAGGGTCTTATCGGGCTCCAAGCAAGAGGCATGGGGTGGGGGCCCAACAAGGGGGTTTTCTACTACAGTGTCATTTCATTACAAAGTAAATGCCCATTCTTGTCACTGCTGTGCAGTACAATGTGTCAGCCCTTGGGGCCCCCCTAGAGACAGGGGATGCAAGCAACTGCCTGGCTTGCCTGTCCACAAGCCCCGCCCCTGCGTAGAGGTGCTGAGCGGACGCGGCGGAGCTCAGAGCGTCTGCTTGAAATGTAAACAAACAGCTAAGCTAGCGTTAGCTTTTATTCAGCTCAACAGCTATTTGTAAACTGCCCGTTCACAAACCTGCTACTCCGATCTGGCTGCTGACGCTTCACCTCGCATTACTCTCTCTTTCTTTCTTTCTCTCTCTTTTTCTTTCTGTCTCCATCATCTATGGGAATCATGTCCTTGTCATGATGAAATACGATTGTAATCCGATCACTTCTTGTTCCGTTTCTCATATCCAGTCCCAGTTCTCGTTACTCTTAAACGTGTTGTCGGCTAAGCTAGCTGCTAGCGTTTCCACCGCCAGCTGCCGCTTTTGCTCGACAGCCTTTGTAAACAGTTGTTTGGTCCACGTCAGATCTTTCACAGCCGAAAAACTTCCAAACCACAGACGTGCCTCCTCTTTGGAAATGAGTTCCTCCTGGTGAACGTGTGCTTCACTTTGACAGCTCTGACACGTGGGCCGTTTCTCAACATGCGTACTTTTGCGGACTTGCATTCTTGTGTACTTTTGAAACGTCATCAGTAGAGGTCCAAGTACTGTTCCAATTCAAAGAACGCATCAAGACAAGTACGCTCCATATTCCCGGATGTGTACTTGCTCCGCCCACTTTTCCGAGTCTGCATTGGAGATGACTTTTGTGGACTTCAGACACCTTTCTATCCCATAAGGCATTGCGGTATAACAATGGTGGAGGAGAAAAGTAATTGCTATAAGTGCTGAAAATACTCATTATTTTACGTAACGTTGGTTTTATATAACTTTTCTACAACAGAGTTGTTTTACTTCAACTTCTTGGTGGTTTGATAAATTTTAAACCGTTATTAAAAGTGACTAGCGGTTTCACAAACGGGCTGAACAGCTAACGGTAGCTAACAGTAAGTAAGACGGTTGCGCAGATTAGCTGTCTTTAACTGCCACATTCAAGCAGGGTTATTGCTACTCATCATTTTAGTATTAGATATTTGTTATGACACAACTTCAGCAACGTCTTTGACGTAATCAAGTATGCTTCTGTTCCAAATGTGCAACGAGTGTACTTGCGTCCTTCCGTCCTCAGAAGTCTGTACTTCCAACAAGTCCATACTAGCAAGTACACAAGTTTGTTCTTAGCGAACTTGGTATTGAGAAACGGCCCAGCTCTTCACACGCTGTGGTGTTTGTGTCCGGCACTGAAATCGCTCCCCACTGAAACACGTTCCCATTGCACACGTTCCGCCTGTTGTCTGGACTGTTCACCGGCACAGCGGTACATGGAAAATACATATAACGAAAATAAACACCGGCTCTTGGTATGTACCGGTATACCGCACAGCCCGATGATATCATACTGTTGCTGTTGTCGTCTTCTTCTACTACTAGCTGTCGCGTAGCATGTTGGGATCGTTCAGACCCCGATCTGTCTTTCAGGACGTACAGTGTGAGAAGTCGGATCGCATCCGAGCGTCGGTTCGTACAGTTTGAGGACAAACATCACAAGCTGTGAACTTTTGAACTCTGCGACTGATTCACTCAGTTTGAGTTGGAGCTGCGAGCAGCGACTGAAAATATCGCAGTGAATCCCAGACGTAACTTCATCAGTCCGTCTGTGCATCGCCTCTGTAAATCTGAGAAGTTCAGAATGAAATCTGCATTCTCTGAACCAAACCAGATCCCAACGTCAGGCTTTCGGACGATGATCCTCATGAAGTTCAGCTCCACACGACGACGACTCGGCTCTGGTTTAGAAAAGCGTCCGCTCAGCATCATCACACCGAGCAGGAGAGTTCATGATGGAGAAGCTTCACCAACTCGTCCTCACAGCCGAGCTGAACAGCATCCTCACACACACCAAGTCCGGCAGAGAAACGTCTGGCTGGTCCGCGACGTTGAAGCCAGAACGCTGGGTCTGGGACCGGGACTGGGTCTGGGACCGGGACTGGGTCTGGGACCGGGACGGGGTCTGGTACCGGGACGGGGACGGGACGGGGACCGGGACGGGGTCTGGGACCGGGACGAGGACTGGGACCGGGACAGGGTCTGGGACTGGGTCTGCGACCAGGACTGGGACCGGGACGGGGTCTTGGACTGGGACGGGGAGGCGTGAGGCTGAGAACTCCTCCGGTAGCATCCTCACTTCCCTCCAAGCTGACGGCTGCAGACGGAGGAAAGACGAGGACACGAAGCGCTGCGTAACCGGAAGAACAAACACGCTCATCGGGGATTTGACCAGGAAACAACCAGACTCACTCATGTTTGATGTCACCTTCAAGTTTTCATCTTTTTATTCAAGTTTTTTAAAAAAGTTTTTCTGAAATGCAGAAACAAACCAGATTCACAAAAGCTGCTTCAGTAAACCCTGAAGGGTGAAGAGAGGGAGGAGGGAGGAGGGAGGAGGGAGGAGGGGGACGTGTGACGGAGAAAGCAACGCATCAGGAAGCAGACACTCTTCATCTTCGCCTCTAAAGATCATCATCATCATCATTTAATCACAGGTGATGGTTGAAAGTAATGCCAGGAAAAAAAGGTTTTAAAAAACATCAAACTACAAACTAAAATGCAAGAAAATAAAACGTATTCATCTGCTAAAATAAATAAAACACTTCCAACTCAAACAGATGATGAAGGTGATGATGATGAGGGCGATGGAAGCACACTGGGACAGTTTCGTTCAGCTACCTGATGAGGACGTCGGTTAAAATAACAGAACATCTTCTGAATGAAGATCCTTCTAAAATTCTCTTTCATCTTTTCACAGAACTTTTCCCACTTTTTGTTTTCTGAATAAATAATTTTTCCATTTTTCAGGTAAAATCAGGAAATAAAATAAAACCTGGAAGTTTGCTGCACGGAGAGGAAAGGGTTAAAGTCTGAACCCGAGTCAGTCAGAAATGACCGGAGGGTTCTACGGGATCAGGAGGGTTCTACGGGATCAGGAGGGTTCCAGAGGATCAGGAGGGTTCTACAGGACCAGGAGGGCTCTACGGGATCAGGAGGGTTCTACAGGACCAGGAGGGTTCTACGGGATCAGGAGGGTTCCAGAGGATCAGGAGGGTTCCAGAGGATCAGGAGGGTTCTACGGGATCAGGAGGGTTCTACGGGATCAGGAGGGTTCTACGGGATCAGGAGGGTTCCAGAGGATCAGGAGGGTTCTACGGGATCAGGAGGGTTCTACGGGACCAGGAGGGTTCAAGAGGATCAGGAGGGTTCTACGGGATCAGGAGGGTTCTACGGGATCAGGAGGGTTCTACGGGATCAGGAGGGTTCTACGGGACCAGGAGGGTTCTACGGGATCAGGAGGGTTCTACGGGATCAGGAGGGTTCCAGAGGATCAGGAGGGTTCTACGGGATCAGGAGGGTTCTACGGGATCAGGAGGGTTCTACGGGACCAGGAGGGTTCTACGGGATCAGGAGGGTTCCAGAGGATCAGGAGGGTTCTACGGGATCAGGAGGGTTCTACGGGACCAGGAGGGTTCAAGAGGATCAGGAGGGTTCTACGGGATCAGGAGGGTTCCACGGGATCAGGAGGGTTCTACGGGATCAGGAGGGTTCTACGGGATCAGGAGGGTTCTACCGGACCACGAGGGTTCTACGGGATCAGGAGGGTTCTACGGGATCAGGAGGGTTCTACAGGACCAGGAGGGCTCTACGGGATCAGGAGGGTTCTACGGGATCAGGAGGGTTCTACGGGATCAGGAGGGTTCTACAGGACCAGGAGGGTTCTACAGGATCAGGAGGGTTCTACGGGATCAGGAGGGTTCTACGGGATCAGGAGGGTTCTACAGGACCAGGAGGGTTCTACGGGATCAAGATGGTTCTACAGGACCAGGAGGGTTCTACGGGATCAGGAGGGTTCTACAGGACCAGGAGGGCTCTACGGGATCAGGAGGGTTCTAGAGGACCAGGAGGGTTCTACAGTACCAGGAGGGTTCTACAGGACCAGGAGGGTTCTACGGGATCAGGAGGGTTCTACGGGATCAGGAGGGTTCTACGGGATCAGGAGGGTTCCAGAGGATCAGGAGGGTTCTACGGGATCAGGAGGGTTCTACAGGATCAGGAGGGTTCTACAGGACCAGGAGGGCTTTACAGGATCAGGAGGGTTCTACAGGACCAGGAGGGTTCTACGGGATCAGGAGGGTTCTACGGGATCAGGAGGGTTCCAAAGGATCAGGAGGGCTCTACGGGATCAGGAGGGTTCTACGGGATCAGGAGGGTTCTACAGGACCAGGAGGGCTCTACAGGATCAGGAGGGCTCTACGGGATCAGGAGGGTTCTACAGGATCAGGAGGGCTCTACAGGATCAGGAGGGTTCTACGGGATCAGGAGGGTTCTACAGGACCAGGAGGGCTCTACAGGATCAGGAGGGCTCTACGGGATCAGGAGGGTTCTACAGGATCAGGAGGGTTCTACGGGATCAGGAGGGTTCTACAGGATCAGGAGGGTTCTACAGGACCAGGAGGGCTCTACAGGATCAGGAGGGGCTCTACAGGATCAGGAGGGCTCTACAGGATCAGGAGGGCTCTACAGGATCAGGAGGGCTCTACAGGATCAGGAGGGTTCTACGGGATCAGGAGGGTTCTACAGGACCAGGAGGGCTCTACAGGATCAGGAGGGCTCTACGGGATCAGGAGGGTTCTACAGGATCAGGAGGGTTCTACGGGATCAGGAGGGTTCTACGGGACCAGGAGGGTTCTACGGGATCAGGAGGGTTCTACGGGATCAGGAGGGTTCCAGAGGATAAGGAGGGTTCTACGGGATCAGGAGGGTTCTACGGGATCAGGAGGGTTCTAGAGGATCAGGAGGGTTCTACAGGATCTGGTGGGTTCTACAGGACTGGAGGGTTCTGCTGGATCTGGTGGATTCTAGGGGATCAGGAGGGCTCTACGGGATCTGGTGGGTTCTACAGGATATGGTGGGTTCTGCTGGATCTGGTGGGTTCTACAGGACTGGAGGGTTCTAGGGGATCGGGAGGGTTCTACAGGTCTGGAGGGTTCTAAGGGATCTGGTGGGTTCTACGGGATCAGGAGAGTTTTACGGGATCTGGTGGGTTCTACAGGACCAGGTGGGTTCAACAGGATCTGGAGGGTTCTACAGGACTGGATGGTTCTACAGGATCAGGAGGGTTCCACAGGACCGGAGGGTTCTACAGAACTGGAGGGTTCTACAGGACCGGGTGGGTTCTACAGAATCTGGTGGGTTCTACAGGACTGGAGGGTTCAACGGGATCAGAAGGGGTTCCACAAGAACGGAGGGTTCCACAGGACCGGAGGGTGCTCTGCGACGGTTTTATAGAACCCTCCTGATGGGGACATGACAGGGACACGATGGGGACATGACAGGGACACAATGGGGAAATGACAGGGACACGATGGGGACATGACAGGGACATGATGGGGACATGACGGGGACACGATGGGGACATGACAGGGACACGATGGGGAAATGACAGGGACACGATGGGGACATGACAGGGACACGATGGGGACATGACAGGGACATGACGGGGACATGATGGGGACATGATGGGGACATGACAGGGACACGATGGGGACACGATGGGGACATGACAGGGACACGATGGGTCATTATGTAGCTGTCACAGGAAGAAGACAAGCTGAAAACATTCTGTGGAAAAACAAAGCAGAGATTTTTATCCTGCAGGAGAATCATAATAAAACCGAGCAGTTCTTTTCTACTGAAAACACGACGTCTGCTGTGGACTTTACAGGACGGGACAAACATGCCATCTTCATGTGATGTGATCCAGCTACAGACTGTCACACAGAAACGTAACCGGCTCCATATGAATGCAGTTTGGCACAAAGAGGACCAGTAAAGGCTCCTATGTACACGTCACAGCAACTAATTATGGAATAATGTTCAATAATATCAACATTCTGACCATTTTTAATTTAATAAAGCTCATCCTGTAATCATTTCGACCAGTTTAAATCTAATAAGTCAACTTTATTTGTATAGCACTTTAAACGCAGCAACTGCTGATACAAAGCGCTTCAAAATAAAGCCAATATCATAAAATTCTGACAGATTAAAATGGTCAAAATGATTGTCATTGGCCGTTAAAGCATTATTGGTTCCTACACACCGGCCTTACATGAAACACATCCACCTGTAAGTGTGAATGCGTCTAAAAGAGTCATCGTTTTTTTAAAAAAAAGATCATAAACATGATAAATGAGAACAAATGTGTCATTTTTGTAATTGCAGGCTTTGGTGCAGGGACTTTTAACAGCGCTGATGTTTGGAGGTTTTCTCTCATTATTAAAAATAAATAAATAAATGTATAGAAATGCAGCGATCCTGCTGTTCGTCTCTGAGCAGCTGATCTAAACAGACCTGATGTGGAATGACCCTTTTCTCCTCCCTTTACTTCCACCCCTGTAACAGTCTTCATTTGTTCCACTCCTCCATGGTATTCTTCAACATTCAGTAGTATTTTTGTACCACATTACATGCAGTATCTGCTTTATATACACAGGATTCCTACAGACATTCAGACTTTCCTAGAAACACACAGATGCCCTTCAGCCGACATTTCCCACAGTAGTTAACGGTTTTCCATCAGCTTCATCTTCAAAGCTTTCACACGTTTAGCTGCCTGATGGGGGGGGGGTTGAAACAGAAACGGTGACGGTGAAGAAAAGATGACGGATACCATGTCATGCCCTCTGATTTCAGGAGGAGTGCGAGTGTACTGGTGCCAACACTGACACAGTCCAACAAACCGGTGCAGTCCCACTTCTGCTCCGGTTAGAACGGGAGCTTCTTCAGCTGTTCGAAGGTGATGAAGAACTGAGGCCTTCGTTAAGGAAAACACCAGCGTGCTCTGGAAGGACAAACGCAGATATCCGTACGATTCAGACAGATTTTCCAGACTCCTGGAAAATGGAGGATTACGGCCACGTGGACCCAGTACGGACCAATCTGACGAGCGTTTTGTGTGTCGCCATCTTGCGGCGCAGCCGTTGCCTAGGGAACGAGTCCCAATGACCTCCTATCTGCCAACATGGAAAGCAGCATGAATATCTGCATTTACAACGTTGGACAGTCGTCTAAGGTCATGATAACCTGTAGGTATGTTATCCAGAGATCTCACAGTTATTCTATATTATTTTTTTACATTGGAGCATTAATGTAAACTATTATTTATCTCAAGAAACTGGCTTTAATAACAAACCACACTGGAATAACACGCACATCTCATGATCACTTCTCAAAGTTTAAAAACTAAACTCTTTCAAAGGTGGTTCCTTTTCTATTTTCTCCCATATTTGGCTTTTGGTATTGTTTCAGGACTGTACAGACCACGTAGCTTCACATGTCCTGCAGATGAAACTAAAGGCTGCAGGACACCGTCTTCCTGATCCGTTTGTGTTTCTGACTGAACTGGTTTTATTTTCTGGTCCCAACGTTGCCCTGATCAGAGACAATAACCTGATATTTCACAATATCTCCCAGATTATCATTAACTCTCAGCAACACCACAGCTGTCTCTGTTAGCATTAGCTAGCATGAACCACAGCTGTCTCTGTTAGCATTAGCTAGCATGAACCACAGCTGTCTCTGTTAGCATTAGCTAGCATGAACCACAGCTGTCTCTGTTAGCATTAGCTAGCACGAACCACAGCTGTCTCTGTTAGCATTAGCTAGCATGAACCACAGCTGTCTCTGTTAGCATTAGCTAGCATGAACCACAGATTTCTCTGTTAGCATTAGCTAGCATGAGAATGTTATGTGGTGCCTCATTTTCGGGAGCATAGATGCGTGAAATAAAGTGTCAGATTAATGAATGTTCACCATAATTTACCGTGTTTTTGTTGTTGGGGATTAAATCCAGTGTTTTCTCCACCGTGGCAGCAAGTTATTCCTCCTCTGCTCTGATTGGCCGATATTCCTCCCCGATACGAACACACTGACATCAGTGGACTGAGCAGCACCGTCCACTTTAGTCACAGACGGCAGAAATCTTCATGAAATAAATGTCTGTGATCTTCTTCATCACTTATTACCACATTAAAGTTTTCCTCTGATGTTCCAACAACCAGGAATGTGACGTCCTTCCACATTTCCTCCATGTTGGGAAGAAAAACGTCAGATTCTCATCTGTTCTAGTTACACATGCACAGAAACGCCACCGGGGCAATGGTGGACGGTCTAGTTGTGGCGCTTGGCCGGATTAGTCTATATGAACATTCGGACAGAGAGGTTCTAAGATCAGAGAGGTTCTAGGATCAGTTCCTGTAACTCCCCGTCAGTAGTTCAGTTATCAGAACTATCTTCATCATCAGTCTGCCTTCGTACATGAGGGAGGAGCTTGATAGGAACCATGTTTGACACAATTGTCTGCAACCGAGACAAATTCATGCCCCAGATCATCTGATACAAACTGATGTTTCTCATCTCTTTTATTCAAAGCTGTTATAAAGCTGCTTACCAGCTTTCCCTCATCACGGTTATTTCTATCACGTAACTGAACAGCCCCCAGTTGGAAAGCTGCCCTGCTAACATCTTGTTTACCTTTCGTTGAAGTACGCCCGGACACTTTAGTGGACGGACCCCGGGTCATATATATTTGGATCATTAAATGAGTATAAAATAATTGCTTTTGGACATTTCAGAATAGTTCTGGATTGGGGACGTGTACCATTGTGGTGGATTTAATAATGAATTGGTACACTCCTTTTGGAATAATTCTTGTTATTATGATCTATGTAAACAGTTGTGCACTTCAACAAAATGTAAATGATGTAAAATGTAAAATGATGAAAAATGAGCATGATGATGACAAGCGGGTAAGCTAGCTTTATAATAGCTTTCAATAAAAGAGATGAGATTTTCTATCAGATTATCTGGGGCATAAATTTGTTTCCGTCGCTAATGACTGCGTTAAACATGGTTCCTATCAAGGTCCTCCCTCATGTGTGAACCCAGACTGATGGTGAAGGTAGTTCTGATAAATAAACTCCAGACAGGGAGTTCTAGGAACTGATCGTAGAACCTCTCTGTCCAAATACGCCTATTTGCAGATTACAATCGCAAAAAAACTTTTCTACCCTCACCGATGGTCACCAGCTGTGGGTCATGACCGAAAGAACGAGATCGCGGGTACAAGCGACTGAAACGAGTTTCAGTTTCGCAGGGTGGCCGGGCTCTCCCTTAAGGCGGAGACACGCAGGGTCGATTCTCGTCCGTCTGGTGTCGTCATGGAGACGTCTGAAGTCGTCGTGAGACAGGTTGGTGTGTTCTGTGTCGTCATGGAGACGTCTGAAGTCGTCGTGAGACAGGTTGGTGTGTTCTGTGTCGTCATGGAGACGTGTGAAGTCGTCGTGAGTCAGGTTGGTGTGTTCTGTGTCGTCATGGAGACGTCTGACGTCTGTTGTAAGTCAGGTTGGTGTGTTCTGTGTCGTCATGGAGACGTCTGAAGTCGTCGTGAATCAGGTTGGTGTGTTCTGTGTCGTCATGGAGACGTCTGAAGTCGTTGTGAGTCAGGTTGCTGTGTTCTGTGTCGTCATGGAGACGTCGGAAGTCGTCGTGAGTCAGGTTGGAATGTACTGTGTCGTCATGGAGACGTCTGAAGTCGTGAGTCAGGTTGGAATGTACTGTGTCGTCATGGAGACGTCTGAAGTCGTGAGTCAGGTTGGTGTGTTCTGTGTCGTCATGGAGACGTCTGAAGTCTTCATGAGTCAGGTTGGTGTGTTCTGTGTCGTCATGGAGACGTCTGAGGTCGTCGTGAGTCAGGTTGGTGTGTTCTGTGTCGTCATGGAGACGTCTGAGGTCGTCGTGAGTCAGGTTGGTGTGTTCTGTGTCGTCATGGAGACGTCTGAAGTCGTCGTGAATCAGGTTGGTGTGTTCTGTGTCGTCATGGAGACGTCTGAAGTCGTTGTGAGTCAGGTTGGTGTGTTCTGTGTCGTCATGGAGACGTCGGAAGTCGTCGTGAGTCAGGTTGGAATGTACTGTGTCGTCATGGAGACGTCTGAAGTCGTGAGTCAGGTTGGAATGTACTGTGTCGTCATGGAGACGTCTGAAGTCGTGAGTCAGGTTGGTGTGTTCTGTGTCGTCATGGAGACGTCTGAAGTCGTGAGTCAGGTTGGTGTGTTCTGTGTCGTCATGGAGACGTCTGAAGTCGTCGTGAGACAGGTTGGTGTGTTCTGTGTCGTCATGGAGACGTCTGAAGTCGTCGTGAGACAGGTTGGTGTGTTCTGTGTCGTCATGGAGACGTGTGAAGTCGTCGTGAGTCAGGTTGGTGTGTTCGGTGTCGTCATGGAGACGTCTGACGTCTGTTGTAAGTCAGGTTGGTGTGTTCTGTGTCGTCATGGAGACGTCTGAAGTCGTCGTGAATCAGGCTGGTGTGTTCTGTGTCGTCATGGAGACGTCTGAAGTCGTTGTGAGTCAGGTTGCTGTGTTCTGTGTCGTCATGGAGACGTCTGAAGTCGTCGTGAGTCAGGTTGGAATGTACTGTGTCGTCATGGAGACGTCTGAAGTCGTGAGTCAGGTTGGTGTGTACTGTGTCGTCATGGAGACGTCTGAAGTCGTGAGTCAGGTTGGTGTGTTCTGTGTCGTCATGGAGACGTCTGAAGTCGTGAGTCAGGTTGGTGTGTTCTGTGTCGTCATGGAGACGTCTGAAGTCGTCGTGAGTAGCGATGGGAATCGTTTAGAATTTAGCAATTCCGATTCCATTATTGATACCAAGTTTGGATTCGGTTCCTTATCGATTCTCATCGAATGATTAAATACAGTATGAACATCTTTGGTTGCAGTTATTCTTTCCATTTAAAATATGCATCAACCTTTTGCCTTCAAGTTCAACTCAAAGCTGACTTCAGTTAAAAAATAACTCAAATACAACTGCAGTGATCAACTTTTGTACAGTAACAGTTTCTGTGCAGAAAAAATAACATGTTTACCTTTTGATGAAGGATACAAGATCTTTTAGAACTTAAAGGGAACGGATTAAATAAGTTAGACTTATTTTTACTCCTTTTGAACATGTTGAATTTAAATTATTATTATGTGTGTGTAGATATGTATGTATATGTTTGTGTGTGTTTCGTTTCATTTGTCAGATATTTTGTTATAATTTACACAACAGTACACAGTAGTACAAAGTAGTAAAAAGCAGTACACACCTGACACAGAAGATGCTGCTGCTTCCCTTTAAACATGTTCAAAATAAACAAAAGACTAAAGGTTAATATGACACCATGATACTTTATGAATAATCTCTAACATTATTACAGTCAACGGGATTTTTACGTTACCTGCAACGTTGCAGATGGAAGACGTGCTGAGGCGCCCCCCCCCCACCGAACGCCACTACGGTTGCTAAGCAACATACGGAAGGCTTTATATTCCGACAGACTAACTGCTGTGTGGCCAAATGTTTGAGGTGTTTCCTCCCTGTCATGTGATCAACGTGTAACTCGCAGTTATATCGTATTATTTCATGAAATACAACCAAACTTTGGAGGACGTTCGCCGTGACGCCATGTTGGAGACGCGTACGTGACGTCATCGCGCAAATGCGTCTGACGTTTACGGAATCGATAAGAGGAATCGTTAAGCAGGCAGATGAACGATTCCATGGAATCGAACGACTCGATTCCCATCCCCAGTCGTGAGTCAGGTTGGTGTGTTCTGTGTCGTCATGGAGACGTCTGAAGTCGTCGACAAGGCTGAGGCCGATTGATCAGCCCGGCCCCATTTTCTGGCGACGACCGCGACGGTCGGCAGTCTGTCCGGTGTGTCTCTGTCCTT
This sequence comes from Atherinomorus stipes, assembly GCA_023101725.1. NCBI lineage: Eukaryota > Metazoa > Chordata > Actinopteri > Atheriniformes > Atherinidae > Atherinomorus > Atherinomorus stipes. The sequence goes on along the minus strand of JALJCO010010684.1, from coordinate 58,462 downwards.
AGAGATAGGGTGAGGGACTCAAAGTCGAGCTGCTGCTCCTCCACATCCAGAGGAGCCAGACGAGGAGGCTCGGGCATCTGGTCAGGATTCGTCCTGAACGCTTCCGTGGTGAGGTGTTGCAGGAACGTCCCACCAGGAACAGACCCCGGGGGAGACCCAGGACATGCTGGAGGGACTACGTCTCCTGGCTGACCTGGGGAGGCCTCGGGATCTCCCGGATGAGCTGGCGGCTGTGGCCGGGGTGAGGGAAGTCTGGGCTTTCCTGTACAGACAGCTGCCCCCACAACCCGACCCCGGATAAGCGGAAGAGGACGGTACGGTATACGCATACACTTTATGGCCTAATTCATTGGTACAGCTGGTAGCTAGATTACTGCATGCTCCATACAAAGAAGAAACGCAAAATGCCATCTGCATCATGAAGCGGGCGAGATACACATACAGAGGAAAACCACAAGACTTCTGGAAGACCAGACCAATGTGGAGATGTTCATTTCCATGGAAAGTTTCCAACTTTGAAAATCTTAGTATCTTAGTATCTTCACATCTTTGAGTAAATTAAAAAGTATGTTAAAAGGCAAAGTGTATGGTAAAATATATCTGAACAGATGTGATATTCCAGACAGGTTTTTAGATCTAGGAAGGCTGAAAGTCAAACGTTCCCGTTGTTAAAGGATACGATGATGTTCCACGGTCCCAGTCGCAGCCAGTTGGGCCAGAATCCTTTATAGAGAGCAAAGAAGCCTTCGTTCTTCCACGTCTTCATCACTCCATCCAGTGTTCCTTTGTACATGGGGCTCCCAGACAGAACCCGCTGGTTCATCATACGCGTCCGGACCACGTCGACCGGGTTGGAGGCCAGAGCGCCCGCCAGGCCGCAGGTAAAACTCGAGCTGTACACATGTAGGATGCGGTTAACACGAAAACATCAGCTGGGACCTGAAACTGGACCACAAACTCACATGAAATGCGCCAAAATGGTGTCTCCCATGAGACCGGAGCGCAGGAGGTGCTTCTTGGTGATGTCATAGACAGGGAGTTCCACACCAACCACAATAGCGGCCCGCTGTGCGGTGGGGATGACACCCTGAGGAAGAGGAGCGTGAAGACAATAAACCAGAGTGGGACACATTTACAGTCCAGGTGGTCCCGAAACGTCCTTCCCGACCACTCACCCTCCAAAGCCCCCTGGTTCCCTCCGTCTGGTAGATGTTGATGAAGTTGGACATCATGCTGCCTTGGAGCAAGCTGCCCTGAGCCTGCATTCGGATCTGAGAAACACACAAAACCTGTATTTCACAAGGCAGTCTACTGGTCTACACGTGTGGTCTAGACCAGTGATTCTTAACCACGGGGCCGCGGCCCAAGCTCGGGCCATCAGGCGCCATGTAAAGGGCCACCACAAAACTTTCCCTTTCCACATGTGGGACAACCGCGAGGACCGCATATTTACACTGTTATTTATGACTGGATGAGTTGCAATGTAGCCTCCCCCCACCTGGTGGCGCTAATTTGTCAGAGTTCAACAAACAAGGAGAAGAAAACATTCAGCTAGCTGCTAGCTTGAATGAAAACGAAATAATGAAGACAAAAATGGTCCCAACTCGCCCCTAAAGAGGCAAAAATCCACTCCAATTTACTAAATACGGATTAGCGAGTGGAGATCACAAAGCAGAGCTGAGAAGATGGATGGAGCACCAGCTAATGCTAATGCTAACGCCAATTTTAACGCCAATGTTAACGGAAGCCCTGAAGAATCTGCAGCTTCATCTAGAAACAAACATCTAACACTTGTTGGAAAGAAAGAAATAAAAAAAAAATGCAGAAAATGTCAGCTTTGTTTACAAGTTCTTTAAAAAATTCTTAGAAAAGTTTAAATAAAGAAATTGTTTAATAAAATTTTGTGCTTTAATGGCCTGTCGAAACAAATAAAATCCAGGTTTTTATAGATTATTTAAATTAGCCTTTTTATTTTCAATGTGATCTATTACTGCACCATTTGATCTCTTTTTTAAAGTTTCCATCAGTTTTTTCTGTTGCTCCTGTTTTTGTAGTAAAATGTTGTAGATTTTGTGTTTATAGCCTAATTCTGATTTGTTCTTGTAGGAGTCTGATTTTATTCCATGAATTATACGTGTGATATAAATGTTTGTGACCATCTCATAATATATTTTATATGATGTTATTCATGTTTATCAGCCACATTTTACAGGTTCAGTCTGTTAAAGCAGCTGGATTTGTTTAGTTATTAAATAAATAAACCAGAAATGAGACAATTACACTGTTACAGTGTTAAAATATGAATGGACCCTGGACCAGTTTGGACTGAAAGACTGGGTCCCATCATGAAAAAGGTTGAGAAGCCCTGCTCTAAACGTCACAAATCCACCAGAATACATCAACCCGGCATGATGGTGGGTGGCTGGCTGGCTGGCTGGATGATTGGATGGACGGATGTTTGGATGGACGGATGGATGGACGGATGTTTGATTGGCTGGCTGGCTGGCTGGCTGGCTGGCTGGCTGGCTGGCTGGCTGGCTGGCTGGCTGGCTGGCTGGATGGCTGGATGGATGGATGGATGGATGGATGGATGGATGGATGGATGGATGGATGGATGCATGGATGGATGGATGGATGGATGATTGGATGGATGGATGCATGGATGGATGGATGCATGGACGGATGATTGGATGGATGGATGGATGGATGGATGGATGGATGGATGGATGGATGGATGGATGATTGGATGGATGGATGCATGGATGGATGGATGCATGGACGGATGATTGGATGGATGGATGGATGGATGGATGCATGGATGGATGGATGCATGCATGGATGGATGGATGGATGCATGGACGGATGATTGGATGGATGGATGGATGATTGGATGGATGGATGGATGGATGGATGGATGGATGGATGCATGGATGGATGGATGCATGCATGGATGGATGGATGGATGCATGGATGATTGGATAGATGGATGCATGGATGGATGGATGGATGCATGGATGGATGCATGGATGGATGGATGGATGCATGCATGGATGATTGGATAGATGGATGCATGGATGGATGGATGGATGCATGGATGGATGCATGGATGGATGGATGGATGGATGGATGCATGCATGGATGATTGGATAGATGGATGCATGGATGGATGGATGGATGGATGCATGCATGGATGGATGGATGGATGGATGGATAGATGGATGCATGGATGCATGGATGCATGGATGGATGAATGGATGGATGGATGGATGGATGGATGGATGGATGCATGGATGGATGGATGGATGCATGGATGGATGGATGCATGTATGCATGCAGTCTCGAGCCTTGGTGCAGCATGAATAATCACCTTGAGAACATCGGTGGGGTTGGCGAGGGAGGAGGACAGGACTCCAGACACAACCCCACAGAACACATTGATGACCATGGTCTCATCTGGCAGAGAGAGAAAGCAGAGTGATGTTAGCGCTCCAAGCAGCAGTCAGAAACACACATGAACAAAGGTGAACTGTGGAAACCTGCACTGCAGGGCCCTGTGCTGGACTATGCTGTGGTTTAGTCTCTGGACCAGCTCCCCTATTCCGGGTAAAACATCTGTACTATTATGTAACACAAGTACTGAGCTGCTTTAACTTGGTCCTGAAATCATTTAACCACACAAGTCTTCTACGAATGACTCAGACAGCATAGTAACGGGTCAGTGAGGAGCTCCCGCCCGTCTGTTACTTCCATCTTACACCTAAATATTCCTGCAGGGAGACTTGGGTCACATTTTCTAGCTTTTTGCTTTCACATCTCCCCACACACAAAAGCTGTGACGTAGTGATTTATGTGTCTGTGCTGATCACTGCTGCAGAACTGACCTGTTACAAATCCGATTTTTATCATCTATGCTTGCTTTTATTCAACCATTTGCCGTCTTATCACTTAGAACATAATTGTATTACAAAAATATCTATAACTAAAACAAGATGCGATTTTGAACAGAGGTAAGCAATCTGGCCTGCAGGTAAATATGAAAGTAACAGGAGATATCAACTGTAAAATTTCAATAAAAGAAAAGTTGTAATGCGTATGGAAATGAGTAACTGTGTAAAATACATTAAATATGTATATTTAATATAAATCAAATAGAAACACAAATAAATAGAATAACTTAATATAAAGTTAATGATATCACTGAAACAGGTGTCAGTGAAATAAGTTGAAATTGAACAAAATACTAAAAATTCTTGACATTGATTCTGAATTGTGGGCCTCCTAAACAGACAATTTATTGAGCAAAACTTCTGAGACAATCACTGCCATCAGGTGTTCTCTGTAACATCCAATCAGACGTCTGCACCTGTTGACAGGTATGTTGGTCCATGTTCATGGGAAAGATGCTCTCATGTGTCTGGGACAGTTTGGTTTGTTTTTATAATTATTTATATATTTTAATATTTTTTATTATTTAAAGTATTTGTTATTTTGTATTAATATTTTCAACCACAATTCAAAAGCAATATTTTAATTTATTAAATTACAATCTTGTAATTTTTTAAATTTACTATTACTTTTTTTCATTTTCTTGTAATTTGAATCATTGTTCTGAATTTAGCTTTAATGGAAGAATATGAATCATTTTTAGGACAAATGTGTGTGTGTGTGTGTGTGTATGTATATTGTATACACACACACACACACACAGTGGGTACGGAAAGTATTCAGACCCCTTTCAACTTTTCACTCTTTGTTTCGTTGCAGCCATTTGCTAAAATAAAAAAGTTCATTTTAATTCTCAATGTCACTCAGCACTCATCTGGACAGAAAAAAATCAGAAATGTAGAAATTTTTGCAAATTTATTAAAAATGTAAAACTGAAATATCACATGGTCATAAGTATTCAGAGCCTTTGCAGTGACTCATATTTAACTCATATTCTGTCCGTTCCTTCTGATCCTCCTTGAGATGGTTCTACTCCTTCATTGGAGTCCAGCTGTGTTTAATTAAAAGTGATTGGACTTTATCAGGAAAGGCACACACCTGTCTATATAAGAGCTTCCAGCTCACAGTGCATGTCAGAGCAAATGAGGATCATGAGGTGGAAGGAACTGTCCAAGGAGCTCAGAGACAGAATTGTGGCGAGACACAGATCTGGACAAGGTTACAAAAGAGTTTCTGCAGCACTAAAGGTTCCTAAGAGCACGGTGGCCTCCATAGTCCTTACATGGAAGAAGTTTGGGAAGACCAGAACTCTTCCTAGACCCGGCCGTCCAGCCAAACTGAGCAATGGTGGGAGAAGAGCCTTGGTGAGAGAGTAAAGAAGAAGCCAAAGATCACTGTGGCTGAGCTCCAGAGATGCAGTAGGGAGATGGAGAAAGTTCCACAAAGTCAGTATCACTGCAGCCTCCACCAGTCGGGGCTTTATGGCAGAGTGGCCCGATGGAAGCCTCTCCTCAGTGCAGACATATGAAAGCCTGCATACAGTTTGCCAAAAACACATGAAGGACTCCCAGACTGAGAGAAATAAGATTCTGGTCTGATGAGACCAAGATTGAACTTTTTGGAGTTCATTCTAAGCGGTATGTGTGGAGAAAACCAGGCACTGCTCATCACCTGCCCAATACCATCCCAACAGTGAAGCATGGTGGTGGCAGCATCATGGTATGGGGGTGTTTTTCAGCTGCAGGGACAGGACGACTGGTTGCAGTTGAAGGAAAGATGAATGCGGCCAAGTACAGAGATCCTGGAAGAAAAGCTCTTCCAGAGTTCAGGAGCTCAGACTGGGCTGAAGGTTCACCTTCCAACAAGACAATGACCCTCACACACAGCTGAAATAACAAAGGAGTGGATCAGAACAACTCTGGACCATTCTGGACCGGCCCAGCCAGAACCCTGACTTAAACCCAACTGAGCATCTCTGAGAGACCTGAAAATGGCTGAACACCACCGTTCACCATCCAACCTGACAGAACTGGAGAGGATCTGCAAGAAGAACCAGAAGATCCCAAATCCAGGTGTGGAACACGTGTTGCATCATTCCCAAGAAGACTCATGGCTGTACCAGCTCAGAAGTACTTCTACTCAGTACTGAGCAAAGTACTCAATACTTATCACCATGTCATATTTAAGTTTTTCTGTTTGAATAAATTTCTGTTTTTTCTGTCAAGATGGGGTGCTGAGTGACATTAATGCGAAATAAAATGAACTTTTTTGATTTTAGCAAATGGCTGCAATGAAACAAAGAGTGAAAAGTTTAAAAGGGGTCTGAATACTTTCTGTACCCGCTGTATATACATACATACATACACGTCCTTCATATTTTGAAATGTATAAAACAAAAATATATTGAATAAATACAACATATAAATGTGAAACTGAGGACAAATATAGTTGAAACTTAATTTACTTTCTCCAGAAATTTCAGGTTGTAAATGTTTTCTAACAAGATCATTCATTAAATGTATCTTGATAGTACACTTGTACTTCTTTGTCCTAAAACAGAGAGAATATGTGGAGTTATCATTTATAGGTCAACATGCTGGTCTGAATGTGCTAAAATGAATTTGACATTTCTGGTTTCCAACATTTAAATACGACACATTAAAATACAAACTTTTGTAATTAAACTTAATAAATGATTTCAGCTAAGATGAGTTAAGGCTGTGAAATCTGAATGTGCCTGAGAGAAAAAGGAAATGAGAATAAATGATGTTTTCTTTAGAGATTAGTGACATCAGAAACAGAGTTTTGTAAAATGGAGGAAATCTAATTTAGGTTTTCTGTGCAGGAGTGCAGATATCTACTGTGGAACACCACGTGGGTGGAGTTATTTTAAACGGTCAAAAACACACATCTCCTTTTGAATCAAACTCCACCCACTTCATGCACCAAGCAGATGACAACCAGGATTAATGCTGTTAGCCATAAACTTTCAATTTGTCAGCGTTAGCAAGTGCTGGATCTTATTAGTAGGAACCTGTCTAGAGTGGAGGAGGAGGAAGAAGAGGAGGAGGAAGAGGAGGAGGAGACAAAATAAGAATAAGGGATTGAGTTTAGAACGATAGTTACAGTAATCCTTGATCAACCTGACCAACAGTTAGTGTGGCGTTCCTGGCGCCGCTCATTTTATGGGCCGGGGAACGGGCGTCCGATCCCACCACAACCACAGGGCAAACCCAAGCCTGCATCAAGACAAGCAACACAGGGGCACCGTCGTGGAGGAGCATGCAGGTTGCAAAGGCAGCAATCAACAGGAATGAATACAAGGCTTCTTATTGGCAAAACACACAAAGAAGAATAAAACTGTAGCCCCCACGCTTCATTTCACACGCCTTCCATCTTTCGTTTCAGAACCATCATGTGTCGTTAGGCAGATTAATGCCGATGTCATTCACCCTGGTTTCATTGGTGCATCACTCCTCATGTGCGGAGCAGGACTGCTGCTCCAATGTTAGAAGTTCAAAAGGAGCCGTATCATGAAAAATGGACTTTCAGAGCTTTTCAGCATGTTACTGTTATTTCCTCATAGAAAACTTCATTTAAGTCGTTTTTTTCTTCATTCGTGCATATGTGAGTGATTTCTATGAATATTCAGACGAAGCTTCCTTAATACGACTGACCGACCACCGGTGTACGTAAGGAGGTGGCACCAATCAGGAAGCCACAATCACGCATGCACAGCATCATAGCAGGACGCCCTCTTTGCTGAAGAGAAACTGGAGGAGAATCTGAACTTATACACGCTCTCTGAGGAAGAAACCAACACCGGCAGGAAGATTTCCTCAGAGACAAGCAGCCGTCAGCTAACAGACGTTTGATCCAGATTCAGAAGAAAACTTTTTTTGTTTTTTAACTCTGGAGGACGGCACGTTGGTAAAATGTGGGAGTGTTCAGTGTGGGAGTTTATTTGTTGTACTGGACGAATCGTCTCCAGAAGTGGTTGGATTATAACTTCAGGAGCAGAAAAAAAAAAAAAAAAATTTTTAAAAACAAAAAAAAAAACAACAGCACCGGTGAGAGAAAACGTCTCCCAGCTCAATGCTAACTGTTAGCCTATGAATTGTTAGCTAGTTTACTTGTCAGGGTCTCTGTGGTACTTCTGTGGTACTGCGTGTACTTCAACTCCATGTCAGACGCTGGGTGGAGCATACAGCTCCATAACAGGCTGCTCTGTTTTATCCCGTCGATTGGAATCCAATCATCCATCAATGTTTACAAATAACGTCCATGTGAGTAACGAAGCCGGTGTTAAAAACAGTTCTGCTACCTTCAGAATCTGTGTCTGTTCCGGGGGCGACGTCATGAAATGGACGTGAAACATGGTGAGATTGGTGGAGAGCTCCGTGGATCAGGACAGTCAGCCATCTTACTTCCGTGTTGGAAATTAGATGCATAAAAACTAGTATTTACTATGGCAGGGAAAAAATATCGATACACTGAAATATCGTGATATTTTCATTTGCAGATATCATAGACATTTAAAAATGCGATATTGATCTATTGTACTAATGAAATCTAACGAGATGTCGTCATTATCTTATGACCGAATGACAAAATCTTGCAAGATTTTGTTGGTAACAAAGATCAATATGGCATTTTTAAATATTGATTTGTTATCAGCATATGAAAATGTTTCAGTGCATCAATATTTTTTCCCAGCCCTAATATTTACACCAGATTAGTTTCTATAGTGGCGATGGGAACATATTTAGCTAATAAATGCCTGCATTTGACTTTTGGAACGTTTGAAAAGCTGATACAGCCAAGTGTATCTATCTGCGGCTTGCAACCCAGTGGGCGTGTCTGGTTAGGTTTATGGGAAGGGTCAGGGGTAGGGCTAGATTTTACCGTGCTCTCATTGGCCTGGTGGGCGTGTCGTCGAGTAACGTCACACTAGGACACGCCCCTGTCTTGCGAGCCGCAGATATACCCTTCTCGATACAGCTTAAAGGTGCCATGACATCAAATTTCACTTTTCTGGGGTTTTGGGGGTCTAATCTGATCTGCTGTGCTCTGATGAGGTCATGTGAATGTCCAGAGTGAGAATCAGAGTTCCTGTTTATGGTCTGTCAGCTTTGTCTCTCTGCTCAGAAACAATTTAATCAGACAGCAGCTGATCATTCTACGTAGTTCAATTGCTCCAATCAGAGCCCACTATCAAGCAAACAGTAAAGCTGCATATCATCACCGCACCAACTGTTTTACCGAGGAAGGAGGTCTGGCTGCCAAAACAACCCCCCGCTGTAAAAAGTGATGTTTTTTTCCTTTGGAGTATTTACATAAGGAGTCATGTCAACTACATGAACCAGTTTTTACTGCTGTGATGTCATCACTCCTTTAGGACAAACTACACACGAAACAGCAAATATAAAGTAAACCTGAGTAAAACGCTGCACTCAGGCCATTACTGAGGTCTCCGCGTTGGCTGCTTATCTGATTTACAGCCGGCTCTGCAGCCTAATGATGGATGAAACGCTGTTGGCAGGGAGGTGAGATAAGGAGGGAGGCGGATGGAGCGCAGGAGGAGACGGCCTGTGCTCGTAAACGTCTCCTGAGTGCCACCAGCGTGGCGGCGCCAGCGATAACGCAGCCGGAGGCCGTCTGGCTGTCAGCACATCTGCAGCATCAGGAAGCCGTGCCCAGCTCCTGCACACAGCCAGACGTATCACCCACCCACCCACCCACGCCACAGCCAGACGTATCACCCACCCACACGCGCCACAGCCAGACGTATCACCCACCCACCCACCCGCGCCACAGCCAGATGTATCACCCACCCGCCCACCCGCGCCACAGCCAGACGTATCACCCACCCACCCACCCGCGCCACAGCCAGACGTATCACCCACCCGCCCACCCGCGCCACAGCCAGACATATCACCCACCCACCCTGCGCCACAGCCAGACGTATCACCCCACCCACCCGCGCCACAGCCAGACTTATCACCCACCCACCCGCGCCACAGCCAGACGCATCACCCACCCACCCGCGCCACAGCCAGACGTATCACCCACCCACCCACCCGCGCCACAGCCAGACGTATCACCCACCCACCCGCGCCACAGCCAGACGTATCACCCACCCACCCACCCGCGCCACAGCCAGACGTATCACCCACCCACCCGCGCCACAGCCAGACGTATCACCCACCCACCCACCCGCGCCACAGCCAGACGTATCACCCACCCACCCACGCCACAGCCAGACGTATCACCCACCCACCCACCCGCGCCACAGCCAGACGTATCACCCACCCACCCCGCGCCACAGCCAGACGTATCACCCACCCACCCGCGCCACAGCCAGACGTATCACCCACCCACCCACCCGCGCCACAGCCAGACGTATCACCCACCCCACCCGCGCCACAGCCAGACATATCACCCACCCACCCACCCGCGCCACAGCCAGACGTATCACCCACCCACCCACCCGCGCCACAGCCAGACATATCACCCACCCACCCACAGCCAGACGTATCACCCACCCACGCCACAGCCAGACGTATCACCCACCCACCCACGCCACAGCCAGACGTATCACCCACCCACCCGCCCACAGCCAACGTATCACCCACCCACCCGCGCCACAGCCAGACGTATCACCCACCCACCCGCCCCCACAGCCAGACGTATCACCCACCCACCCACGCCACAGCCAGACGTATCACCCACCCACCCACCCGCGCCACAGCCAGACGTATCACCCACCCACCCACCCGCGCCACAGCCAGACGTATCACCCACCCACCCCGCGCCACAGCCAGACGTATCACCCACCCACCCACCCGCGCCACAGCCAGACGTATCACCCACCCACCCACCCGCGCCACAGCCAGACGTATCACCCACCCACCCACCCGCGCCACAGCCAGACGTATCACCCACCCACCTACCCGCGCCACAGCCAGACGATCACCCACCCACCCGCGCCACAGCCAGACGTATCACCCACCCACCCACGCCACAGCCAGACGTATCACCCACCCACCCACGCCCACAGCCAGACGTATCACCCACCCACCCGCGCCACAGCCAGACGTATCACCCACCCACCCCCCCACACCCGACACCCACCCACCCACCCGCGCCACAGCCAGACGTATCACCCACCCACCCACGCCACACCAACGTAAACCCACAGCCAGGCGGAAAACCCACCCACCCCCACATCCACCACCCACCCACCCACCCGCGCCACAGCCAGACGGATAATCCACCCGCGCCACATCAGTCGTATCACCCACCTTTTCCAAGCAACACAACCAACAGCTGGAAGACCCACCCACACCACAGCCAGGATACCCACCCGCGACCTCCCAGAACCGTACACCCACCCACCCGAGCCCCAGCCAGACGGTCACCCACCCACCACGCCACGGCCATATATCGATATGAAAAATATATCGATATATTTTTCAAATGAGATATGGAATTGGACCGTATCGCCCATATCGAGATATGGAGTTCAATGTGTGTTTGTTTTGTCCTTGTATATAAATGCTAACCTTACTAGGATTTGCTACATTTAATTCTGTGTAATGTTCCTTTCTTGCATCTGCGAGTATTATTACATACAGTATTATACTGTTTACATTTGATCATTCTTTGAACAGCTGATCATTATTTCATCCTGTCGGTTTAAATTAAACTACTTATAATGTCATATTTGGCTCTGACTGCAACAAAATATTTGCTCTCGCTTTGCGATAAAAATATCAGGATATATATCGTATATCGATATTCACCCTTAATATATCGAGATATGACTTTTGGTCCATATAACCCAGCCCTAGACCAGACCCATAGAAACACAGAGCATGCGTTCACTTCAATGTAAAAGCGGTCACGTGACTCACGGAGAACCATGTGAACCCACGCTGTCACATCTGACTACAGTAATCAGATTACTGACAGTAAACAAACATGGGTGCAGCAGACATGCTGGTCATGAATGTTCTCGTTACAGAGCAGATTATGTTCTGTAACTCACTGCTTTTCATGTTTTATCTGGTTTGTACAGGGTCTTTGTGCACTTTGATGAGGTGCTTTCAAATAAAATGTATGATGATGATGATGATGATGATGACTAATTGCATGATGGGAAAAAATGCTGAAAGAATGTAGTTGTGGTCTGGTAAATAGCGATCCTGCAAGATTCCCAGTCTTTGTAAAATCCCAGTCTGAGATAAAAAACTGTCTTCAGACGTGAGCTGGTGGTCTTCCAGGAGTCTTTTACAGATCTATAAAGCAGCTGTATCAGCTTTTCAAACGTGTCAAAAGTCAAATACAGGCATTTATAAGCTAAATATGTTCCCATCAATAGAAACTAATCTGGTGTAAATATTAGTTTTTTATGCGTCTAATTTCCAACACGGAAGTAAAACGTCTGACTGTCCTGAACCACTGAAGCTCTCCACCAATCTCACCATGTTTTACGTCCATTTCATGACGTCGCCCCGGAACAGACACAGATTCTGACGGTAACAGAATTGTTTTTAACACCGGCTTCGTTACTCACATGGATGTTATCTGTAAACAGAAGAGCAGCCTGTTATGGAGCTGTATGCGCTCGACCCAGAGTCTGATATGGAGTTTGAAGTACACGCAGTACCACAGAAGTACCACAGAAGTACCACAGAGACCCCTGACAGTTAACTAGCTAACAAGTCATAGGCTAACAGTTAGCATTGCGCTGAGAGATGTGTTGACTCACCAGTGTTGTTGTCTGTCCATGCGCGTTTTTATAGCAGGAACTGCGTCAGGTTTCAGAAGTAATCCCAGAGAAAAAACACTTTACTGCCCGAGATTCATGAAGTTGTCAGGAGTGAAGTTCACACACAAAGTTGAGGTTTTTTTCTGCTCCTGAAGATAAAATCCAACCACTTCTGGAGTCGATTCATCCAGTACAACAAATAAACTCCCACGCTGAACACAACCACATTTTCCCAACTTTCTGGCCTCTACAGCTAAAAAACAAAAAAAGTTTTCCCCTGAACTCTGGATCAAACGTCTGTTAGCTGATGGCTGTTTGTCTCTGAGGAAATCTTCCTGCAGCTGTTAGTTTCTTCCTCAGAGAGTGTGTATAGGTTAAGATTCTCTAAGAGTTTCTGTTCCACAAAGAGGGCGTCTGGCTACGATGCTGCACATGCGTATTTGTGGCTTCATGATTGGTGCCACCTCCTTACACCGGTGGTCAGTGAGTCGTGTTAAGGAAGCTACATCTTGGCCTGAATATTCATATAAATCACTCACATATGCAAGAATGAAGAAAAAAACGACTCAACGACTTGTCGGGGAGAATTCTTCCTAAATGTATTTAGTTACACAACTCTGAATACACACTTAAAGGGACCAGAGGCAGGAACTAAAAAAAAGAAAAGACAAACATGCATGTCCATGTTTTTAATACTTATGGGTGATGAAGCACTAAAAACCAAAACTAACATTTCCACCACGTTTCTCTCCGTTGCCTTGAACAGGTTGTGTGCTGCATAAAGCTGCAATTCGGTGTCTGAATTTCCCGCGCTGCCCTGTGGACGTGACGTCACATGATGCTACATCTGCAGTTTTGATCCAGGAAGAAGACGGTCGCGGTAAATTCAAACACTGTAAGCGATAGTTATGGATTCTTCTGCCGTCAGCAAACGATCCAGATCAACTGAAAGACACCAAGAACTACGGAGAAAAAGCGTATAAACAACATTATAGCTTCAGTTTGTGCTCCGTGACGGCTTGGCTCGTGGCTGCAGTTACCTGAGGCGCCAGTCGCGAGTTTCGTTTCTTAATCTTGCCTCTAGTCCCTTTCAATGAGGTTTTTAGCGGAAATAACACAGTAACATGCTGAAAAGCTCTTAAAAGTCCATTTTTCATGATACAGCTCCTTTGAAAAGCGCTCCAATGTGAGGGAGGCATAAGGGAGTCCAGACCCAGAGGAGGAAACTTCAGTCGCTTGTGTCTGTCCTCTTATTCTTTCAGCTGCTGGGTAGGAACGTAGATGGACGGTAAATCCAGAGCTTCTCCTTCTTCACCACGACAGACCGATGCAGAGTCTTCATCACTGCAGACGCCGCACCGATCCGTCTGTCCATCTCCCGCTCCATCCTTCCCTCACTCCTGAACAAGACCTCCGAGCCGGAGACGACACTCCACCTTTCCCTACTGAGGACCATGGTCTCGGGTTTGGAGGTGCTGATCTCATCACACCTGCATCCGTATCACGATCTCAGTGTTTCACATCTAAATCTGTTATTCAAACTGGAAAATCAGAAACCCATTTCTTGTTTATAAAATACCAAATAAAAGGCTGTTGAGGCTGAGGAGCATGCATGCTGCCAGATGCTCCCCTGCAGCCTGTTCCTAAGCTCTGACTGCACCTACACAAACACAGTAAACTAAACGTTCTTTCACGTCGGTCTCAAAAGTCTCGACTAACACCAGAGAGTGTCAGTAGACTTGGTACTAGCAGTTTTATTTAAAGAAAGTTATCAGAGAGTCTGAAAACTCGCTACATATTAGCAACAAAGACGCCGAGTTGTGGCGCGTGCATCAGCGTAATCGGGTGTGCCAGAAACTCGGAACTAACAAACGTTCTGCTTCCGCGGCTTCGACTGTGTTCGGCGAACTGGGCATCAAAAATAGGAATCGAAATTTAAACATTTGAAAGATTCCGGGAGAATCGATCAGTTAGTCACGGTTCTCATCGATACTCACCCACCAGCTGACGAGTAGCACCTAGCTGCAGCCGGAGCCACTACAGACCACGCCCCACAGCCACGCCCCCTACAAACCACGCCCACAGCCACACCCCCTACAAACCACGTCCCACAGCCACGCCCCCTACAAACCACGCCCCACGGCAACGCCCCCTACAAACCACGCCCACAACCACGCCCCACAGCCGCACCCCCTACAAACCACGCCCCACAGCCATGCCCCCTACAAACCACGTCCCACAGCCGCACCCCCTACAAACCACACCGACAGCCACGCACCTATAAACCACGCCCCGCCGCCACACCCCTACAAACCACGCCCACCGCCACGCCCCTACAAATCACGCCCCGCCACCCACGTCCACAGCCACGCCCCCTACAAACCACGCCCCACACAGCCCCGCCCCCTGCACCCCCCCTACAAACCACGCCCACAACCACGCCCCACAGCCGCACCCCTACAAACCACGCCCCACGGCCATGCCCCCTATAAACCACGCCCCACAGCCGCGCCCCCTACAAACCACGCCCCGCCACCACGCCCCCTACAAACCACGCCCCACAGCTACACCCCCTACAAACCACGCCCACCGCCACGCCCACAACCACGCCCCACAGCCGCACCCCCTACAAACCACGCCCCAACCCCACGGCCATGCCCCCCCCCCTATAAACCACGCTCCGCCCCCACACCCCCCCACAAACCACGCCCCAGCCACGCCCCCCTACAAACCACGTCCCACAGCCCACCCCCCCCTACAAACCCGCCCAGTTTCATGGCGCACCCCCTACAACCACGCCCACAGCCACCCCCCTACAAACCACGCCCCACGGCCATGCCCCCTATAAACCACGCCCCACAGCCGCGCCCCCTACAAACCACGCCCACAACCAC
Organism: Atherinomorus stipes; assembly: GCA_023101725.1. Lineage (NCBI taxonomy): Eukaryota > Metazoa > Chordata > Actinopteri > Atheriniformes > Atherinidae > Atherinomorus > Atherinomorus stipes. The sequence goes on along the minus strand of JALJCO010010684.1, from coordinate 42,850 downwards.
GCCCCATAGCCGCACCCCTACAAACCACGCCCCACGGCCATGCCCCCTACAAACCACGCCCAGTTTCATGCCGCGCCTCTGCATCTGTGGCTGCAGCTGGGTATACTTGCAGCTGACAGACGGGCAGTGGGGACTCCAGTGTTGGTTATTTTAAAATAAGGGTATCTGAAGGCAGTGTAGTGTCACATTTCATGAAAAACACCATGTTTTGTGCCAAAATCACATTTTATATGATAATTTACATACATAAAACAACACAAAACAAAGTTTTAAAAAAGATCAACATTATTCTGAAGGTGTGCCGGCTTGTATTTTGCCGTGGCGGTGTGCACGATCCATTGTAGAGGAAACCCTGGAGTGGTTACAGCTGCATGTGGAGGGAACTGACTCATCTTTCTTCCTCCAGGCCTCCTTTAAAGCACTTTGCCTTTCATTTAACTTGCAAATATTACAAGTTCAACAAAAAACCCAAAGAATACAGAGTAATGATCCTACACCAAGCTGAAGGGTTCATGTTGCAGTAAACCTGCAAGAAGAAATATTCAGTGCAAATATATCACCCCGCTGATATAAACCAGGACAAACTTCACCTCGCACACTGATGGTTCTCAAACTAAACTGACATGACTGGACTTTACTGACTCCCAGAGGGAAACCCTGTCGTAAACGTTCTCCACTCCTCTCAGCAGCAGTAAAGTCCAGCACTTTGTGTTTATAAAAAACTCAGGACAGAGAAAGGAGGATATTAGAACTCCTGGTCATCTATCGCAACACCACCGTCTGACACCAGAACATCCAGCATGCAAAATATCCCAAAACGAAGTCGGGAGAAGACCCTCTGTGCTGCTTCAACAACCAACCTTTCCAGTCCCAGAGGAGAAAGGAGTGAGAGGAGTGAGAGATCAGGGAAAGAGTGATGTAAGCAGTAACCTGCCGCAGATGTAACACCTGAGAAAATACACCAACAGAGAGGCTGAAGGCAAGCCAGCGAGGCTTTCTGTGCAGCTGCTGTCCTGTTAGCACCAGCCCTGGAAAGGTGCTGAACTCACACAGTAGGCCACAAGATCAACAACAACAACAACAATAATACCAACACATTATTGTGGCTTGTGTGGTGCTGGAGTCCAGTCCTGAGGCCTCATTTATAAAGCTGTGCGCAGGATCTTAACAAGTGAACGTGCACCAAAAAGCCAGAGTTGGAATCAGTCGGCTGGGCGATATTGCCTTTCAGTAATATCCCGATATCTTTAGGGCATGTCATGATACACAATATATACCTCGATATTAACCTTAGCCTTAAATTAACGCTTTGATGCATATAATCACATCAGTGAGATGATTCTGTTAAACATTATTGCTCATACTGCATTAATATTTGCTGATTTAAACATTCATGCCAGAAAGGTGAAATCACAACTAAACAAACTGATCAAAACGGTATTTACTGAACGGTTAAAGCAGTGCAGTAAACATGTCATTTTAAAACAAAAAAATGTGCCAACCACTACTGTTATGCCTTTTGGGAAAAAGAAAAGAGATAATTAGTTCATGGTGTGAATAATTTACGCACGGTGGTGTGGTGGTTAGCACCGCAGCCTCACAGTAAGAAGGTCGCTGGTTCGATTCCCGGCTGGGGAGGGGGTTTGAACAATTCCAACAGTGGCCTTCCTGTGTGGAGTTTGCATGTTCTCCCGTGTATGCGTGGGTTCTCTCCAGGTACTCCGGCTTCCTCCCACCATCCAAAGACATGCATGTTAGGTTAATTGATTACTCTAAATTGCCCCTAGGTATGAATGTGAGTGTGAATGGCTGTCTGTCTCTCTGTGTTGGCCCTGCGACAGACTGGCGACATGTCCAGGGTGTACCCCACCTCTCGCCTGATAATAGCTGGGATAGACTCCAGCAACCCCGCGACCCTGAACTGGATAAGCGGTACAGAAAATGACTGACTGAAAATGAATAATTTACATTAAAATGGGGAATAAATAAGTTGATAGTCACTAAAAGTTATTTCATGCTAAAAACAGTTAAAACATTTAGATTTCAGATCTAATTAGTGTGAAATATTTGACTTAAAAAGCTCTTTGTTAAAACGTATGCTCAGTTACATGAGCAAGTGAGCGCTCTCACCTTAACAAGGATCTTTGTTGTTTTTGCTCCGACAATGTTGCAGCGAGTTTTCAGCGAGGAAACAACTCATGTGCAAATGTGTTGTACACGCGTGAGCCTCGAAAACTCGCATCTTTATAAGTACTGAGTACACGTGTTCATTACAGTAGCTAGCTGGTTGAAACCATAGACTGTATATAATTACTGGACGTAGCTTCCGGTCTCTTCTGAATAGAGAAATGTGAAGCCAGGTGGGCGTGTCTTACCGTCGCCATCTTGCCGTGTCACGTACGTCGTCACTCCAGGAAAATCCTAAAATGGGCACAGCGCGGCCGCGGGGCAAATGATTGACAGCTGACGTACTGTGGGCTAAACGCTAACTGAGCTAACACGAAACTAAGAGGAGCTAACAAAGATAAGCCCCCTAAGCGGCATGGTTAAGGTAAGACATGCTTAGACTTGCAATTCGCTGACTAAACACCGCCGTTGTGCGACTCTGTAACAAACTGAGACCTTATTAAGAGCAAAGAAGGAGCTAACTAGGAGCCTCCGGTCGGCAGGCGGAGCTTCCGGTCTGTCATAAGGATACGCCCTTAATTATGTGTAATTTGAAGAATAAATAACATCTTAACGAATGAGTTATAAAAAAATTCAACCCCCTCACAGTTGACATGAAGGTAAACTTGACCTAATAAACCTAAAATGATTTTTTGAACCAGGCTGTAAACCTGTTTATTTCTGCTGTGAAGTTGGCGTTTTTAACATGGGAGTCTATGGGGATTTGCTCGCTCTTGGAGCCAGCCCCTAGCGGATGAAGGGAGGATTACACTATTTGCAACGGGGAAGCGAGCTTCACTGTTCTGAGGCGGAGTTTGCCCCTTGGTTGAAACGTGAAGCACGATGTCATGTACACGCTTAAACACGCAGCACGCGTGATGCATGCAGCTGTGCTCTCTCTCTGCAGAGCAGTGCAGAGGGACGAGGAGCGAGAAAACTCCGCCTGCAACTAAAAGCTACTCGAATATGATGAATATAGTCATTTTCTACATCCCACAGGGGACGAGCCGCGATATCGAGTATATTCGATACATCGCCCAGCCCTACTAGAGAAATATCCATATTTATAGAACCATGCATGCACACAGATCTAAGTCATTCCCCCCTTTATAGATCACACACTTCCTGGAAGTTTGAGCAGGTGAGTTTGGCCCCGCCCCCTGCACACCCACGTTCTACCATAAATGGTGGATGCGGAGCATCTGATGGATGTTTCTGCATATGAATGAACCAGCTGCTCTGAGGCGGTTAAAGCTTCAATCGTGACGGCTGAAAAGACAATAAAACGTAATTTCACGTAGACGGAAGTGGGGGTGCTTGTTGGTAAGGGGGGGGGCTTGTAAGAACATTTTATCAAGACGTCAGAATGGAGTCACGAACAAACGTGGCGGCACGTTGGTGCAGCGGAGGGTGACGGAGATTTGAGCCAGAAGTCCGGGCTGAGCGGTGGTCCTCACGGCCTCGTGATGCAGCGTCACACGTCACTGCAGCTTTAAATCAGAAACGTGCCGTGGAAAAAGACTTTCACCACTTTCAGGTCTGCTTAGTGTGTGAGCAGCTTTATAAATGAGGCCCCTGCTGATTCTGCATTAACCCTTAAAACTCCACCAGATCTCCGGCCCTGTGAGCATCTCCACCAGCGTCTCAGGAACGGTGGTGTGTAGCGCTGTCAACGAATATATTTCAAACTCCTATATTTGAATATTAAAAAAACAAAAAAAACGAGATTCGGATGTGAAAATTAATATTTTAATATTAAATAAACAGTAGGAAAAATATCCTATTCCATCAGGCCGACATCTGCCTGATGGGGGGAGGGGGGCTGCAGCATTTTCTAATTTCCTGGGCATTGTTAAAAATGTTAATATTGACATAAACATTAATAAAAACAGCTATCCACCTCATTCCGATGTCCCATGAGCCCGTGCGTGAAATATGCGAGCAACTTCCGGTTCGACTGGAACCGGCATTTATTTACATGCTAGATGTTCTACCAGCTTTTTAGGTAAACTACGCGGGAACATCAGCCGTCACAGCTCAGACAGGACAACGTCACATTCCCTCCCCCTCCTGCAACAGAGGAGGAGGAGGAGGAGGATGAAGATCTGCCCAAAAATAACAAACAGCAGCCTTTAGCTTCTTAGCTCTGTCACGTCTGACTGTGGAGCAACGAGCAATCGTAAAAGCAACGAGACTTATCGGTACCTACATCATCAATAATAATAATAATAATAACAATAATATTAATAATAATAAAAATAGTGAGCATAATAATAATAATAGTAAATATGTTTAATTTGACAGACGCCTTAAAGCACCAAAGGACGCTGTACGAAGCGGATAAAACATGAAACTAAAACACGAAGCAGAACACAGAGAACAACAGTGGATTTATGAACATGGAATCAGGTGAAATCAGACGTCTGTGCAGGAGTCTGAGTCTGGATTTGGAGGGAGGGACGGAGTCTGCTGCTGAGATTGGGGGGGGGATTCCAGAGATGGGGGGCAGAGTATTACAGAGGAATAAGGTTGGTCGTGTTTTGTTGAAAGAGGTGAGATACGATCTTATTTACTTAAAAGTAGATGATATTTTACGTGGCAGTCTGGGTCCCTGCAGCCACAAACTCAACTTTCTCTGCTTGTTAGTACAAACACGAACCACACAACGTGATCCTGAACCGTGCAGGTACGTTTTTCTGGGGAAAATTGTTTAGAAATGTTATGAATGCTCACATTGAAATGTTCGGCTAAGCCGCTAGCCGAAGCTTCAGCTTACACTGTGAGTCAATGGTGACGCGCTGTTTCCGGTTTCTCACAGTAAGTTGATCGCATCGTCGTTTCTACACGTGCTAGCTCAGGAATAAGGTGGATAGACTGATCCGACCAAACGCCACGACTCAGGGAAGAAGCGCTTCACGGCGCTGTGGAGAAAACTGCAGCCATCGGCCACTATCGGAGCCAAATTCAGCCGATACCCGTAGTTTGTAAAACGTCCTATCGGCGCCGATGAATCGGCCAAACCGATTAATCGGTCGACCTCTAGTCTGTACAGTAGTTATGTAGTAGTAGTATTAGTTTGTCTCCCTGTTGGCACATTGCTCAAATAGATATTTGAAATTATTCGAATTATGTGTTAATTTTAGAGCAAATATTCAAACGTCATTTTGGAGCAACTTTGACAGGCCTAGTCGTGTGAAACTCTGATGGGTAGTTTACCCTGGAGGTGATCTACGGAGGTTTTCAGGGATTTCTATCCCGTCCAGGAGGTTTACTATCCAGCCACAAATGTCGTATTTTATAAGTACATCACTTTGGATGCTGTTTGTACAGTAAAGTGCTTTAGGAAAAAAGAAATGGTACGGTAATCATCCATAATGACTGATCCATGAATATTATTTCCTTTGGAGGGATGCACGATAACCATTTTTTAAACAGATACCAGTAATCGATAAATTTCAGCTCCTAAAGGCCGATGCCGATACCGATAAGCGATACTGATAACACACATACATACCTAATTATACCAAGTCAAACATTCCAACTGCAGGGGGTAGTTCGTGTCTAAACTAAGAAGGGGAAGTGGTTTGGAAGCAGCTTTCGTTCCCCAATCACAATATCTCAGTAAGAAAAGCTTAAAAGTGCAATTTTACAACTTCTGCATGTCCAATCTTAACAATTCCAACTTTATGGGACATAAGTTATCGGGGAAAGTCGTCATGATATCGGACTTATGGGAATGACGTCATAATTTCCTGTTACCAGCCCGACAATTAATCGACCTGATAATTATCGACCCGATAATTATCGCGCATCCCTAAAAGTTTCTGACGGTCCAGAGACGGGGACGGGGACGGGGACAGCCCTGGGGACTGACTCTGAACAGTTTCACACCTCGTGTCAAACCACCGGGACGACGTCACATAGTTAAAACAGCAGAACATCAGGGGTGCGGTTGGTGCTCACACAGCGCTCAACAAGTCGTATTATCCATGGAAGCAAATGGCGATCGGTTTAAAGCAGACCAAGCAGTGTGAATGTCCCCCCCCCCAAAGAGAACAGACCAAGAATGGAGTTTTAAGGGTTAAATATCCCATCATGTCTCCTCACTCCTGTCCAGCTAACAGGTCTGGGAATGTTCCACACTGATGTGTGTTCAGCTTCCGTCACTGCTGGCAGGCCGGAGCTGTGCACATCTCCATGGCGACGGGCTGTAAGGAAGGTTAGAACAGCAGATGCTGGGATATCCCAGGAACAGATGGCCACCTCACCTTCCGGGCGGCTGACAAACAGCCTCTTCAGAGAATTGTACGTTCCGATCTTGATTGTTCCATAAGAAGCTTGTCTCAGAAGCGCTGGGGAGATCCTGGGCAGAGGGGTGAAATAATCAGCCGCAGAAATGTGTCAACTTCAAAATAAAAGTCAGTCTTCTCATGAAATACAGACTTGTTTAAAAATCAGTGGAACTTCACCCACTGCTTTACAAGTCAGGAGTCAGGACTGAAGTGATAGCAGGAATGGGGGGGGGGGGTCATGCTGTTTGCTTCAGCATCATGCAGTCTGGTCATGCTGACATTAAAAAGCACCAACTTAAAGGAAGATTAAACATATTCATCAGCATATGATTCAAAGCTTCATCTTTCAAGGATAAAGCATTTTATTTACCGTCTTATACAAATAACCTGCAGACGTCTGAAACAGTCATTCAGTCCTTCACCAACGTCTTCTGTCCAACATCTGCATCTGTGCTTTTAAAGTTTTCTAGGGATGCACAATATTGGAATTTTGGCCGATTTCCATATGCCGATATTTTAAAACTCATGTGGCCAATAACTGATATCGATACAGATATTTAAAGTGAAAAAATAATTAGTCATTGCAAATAGTTTTGTTATCCATTTCTGACACTTAGAAAAAATAGGGGTGGAAAAAATATCAATACACTGAAATATTGCAGTATTTTCATATGCCAATATGAAATCAATATTCAAAAACGCGGTATCGATCTATCTGACTTACAAAATCTTGCAAGATTTCATTGTTTTGTTACAAAATCTCACAATATTTTGTGACCTTCACCTACTGTGTTTTTAAAGGTCAACATGATATCAGCATATTAAAATATCGCAACATTTTGTGAATTCTCGGATGAGAATATTGAAATATCGCAAGATTTCGTAAGTAAAATAGATCGATGCTGTGTTTTTGTCATATTATGGAAATCAATATTCAAAAACGGTATGATCATGATAAATCATGCAGATTATTTTTAAAAATCTCACAATTTTTGTGAATTCTCGTGAGACTTCGTAACAGAACGATGAAATATTCCAAGATTTCGTAAGTAAAATAGATCGATGCTGTGTTTTTAAATGTCAGCATCTGAAAATCATTGCGATATTTCAATATCACATTTTTATATATCTATACTTCCTAACCCTAGAACGATAGAATTTTTAAGATTTCGTAAGTAAAATAGATAGATGTGTGTTTTTAAATGTCAGCATCTGAAAATATTGCGATATTTCAGTGTATTTTTATATATGTATATTTCCCACCCCCTAGTCTTTAGAATTTTTAAAGTCTGTAAAAAATAAGTTTTTGAAATAAAAGAAAAGTGGGGTGGCTTTCTTTAGACTATCATCGCTGATTTGTTTAATTTATTTAAATTTCAGTTGGGTAGCCAATGTCCAATACACAGTTTTAAGGCTGATATAGGCCGATAGCGATGGGGGGCCGATTACATTGTGTATCACTAATAATAATAATAATACACTACTACTAATAATAATAATACAGATTTTCTCTTCGATTGTAGTTTTGTAGCAGCGGCTCAACACTAACTGCATTTCTGCCAGCTGGCACGTGTCCGACGCTTCGCGTGCACTTCGACGTGCGACATCACAACAGGACAAGAGAGGGAGCATGCTCAGAACGACGAGAATAAACGTAGAGCTTTTCCATGACAGAAGAATGATTTTCTGAGGATGAACATTGTTCCGTACCCAGAGTAGAGCGCACGGATACCCTCCTCTTTCCCGATCCTGAAGAGGGCGTGGAACATGCCCCTGTAGCGCACCTCCGTGTACTGGGACTGGCCCTGGACCTGAAGCCGAGTCTTCGTCAGGTCAATGGGAAACGTACCTGAAGATCATCAATGAAAGCAAGCAGAAAAAAGTCAAATAAAAACAAGCTGCTGGAGGGCTGGCACTGATAATAATTTGCAGCTGTATGCGTTTCTCATGTCAATCTCACACCAGTTTTTACATTTTTACCGTGAACATGCGAACTGCGGTGTACGAAGGTTTCCATCCCCTCCCATTACAGACAGAAAAAAATCATCCGTCAGTGAAATAAAATGAAATTGACAAAAATAATAATAGATAAAAATTGATGAAAATCATGACAATGATTTTAAATTAGGGATGCACGATATCAAATATGCCGATATTTTAAAACTCATGTGGCCAATAATCGATATTGATACCAATATTAAAGCTGAAAAAAATATGCAGTCATTGCAAATAGCAGTTTTATCTGTTTCCAACACTTTGAAAAATAGGGGGGGAAAAGATATCGATACACTGAAATATCACAACATTTTCATTTGCCAGTATGAAATCAATATTTAAAAACGCGGTATCGATCTATTTTACTTACAAAATCTCACGAAATTTCATCGTTCTGTTACAAAATCTCACAATATTTCGCAAATTCTTGCAAGATTTTGTAACAGAACAATAAAATATTGAAAGATTTTGTTATTAAAATAGATCGATACCACATTTTTAAATGTCAATATGATATCAGCATATGAAAATATCGCAAAATTTATGTGAATTCTTGCAAGATTTCGTAACATAACGATAAAATATTGCGAGATTCTGTTAGTAAAACAGATTGATACTGTTTTTTCAATATGATATTAGCATATGGAAATATCGCGATATTTTAGTGTATCGATATTTTCTTTTACAACCCCTAGTCTTAAAGTCTGTCACAACAGAAGTTTTTGAAAAAGAAAATTTTAAACTCTTTTTTAAACTTTAGAAACAGCGGGCTAACGGTTTAATATCGGTGGGGTGGCCGATGTCCGAATACTCAGTTTTAAGGCCGTTGTAGGCCGATACCGGTAGGGGGACGATTATATCGTGCTTACCTATTTTGAATTGTGGTTAAACAGAAATATTAAAATCAAACAAAACAAGTAAACAAGCATGATGGGGCTCCTGAACTAAAATTTTACTGAGTGACACTTTGAGGCAACTAGAGATACATCAATCCATTTTTTTCCAATCCAATACCGATACCGATACCTGGGCTGAGCGCACACTACTGCAGAACGGATGAAGCGTAAACCTTGCCATGTGAGTGAAGGCAACAGGCTTGACAGAAACATTAAGCCTTGCTAAAAGGTAACAAATAAACACAGATATTAATGTAGGATATTATTGATTAACGAATGAAGTGTCAGACTTTTTGTGATGATGTCACCGGCACTGCAAACACAGACCTGAAGTGACTAGATAGCTGCAACTGGGTTGCTCCGTATGATATTAATAGAAACAGAAATGACGGGATGGGCCTCATGCATCCCATATCTGATCCAGCTGTGGTGTGGTATCATCTCCAGTCCAGGTGCTGGATCAGTGCATCTCTAAGAGGCAATCCCTGCAATCAGGTGTTTCTGTAACGTCCAATCAGACGTCTGCACCTGTTGACAGGCATGTTGCTCCATGTTCATGAGCAAATACTCTAATTTGTCTGGGACAGTTTTGCTCGCTTGATTTTTTTAAATTAATTTTTAAAACCACAATTTAAAATCATTGATTTATTTCACTAAATTATAATTTAGTCCATTTTTATGTATTATAACTTTTTTAGTTTCTTGTTATCTGAATTACAATTGTGAATTTAACTTTTTCTTTAATGGGAGGGGATGTAAACTTCACACTCAAAGTTTACATCCTTGTAAGTACTAATTGTACTTAAAAGGGTCCAAAACTTGTTGCTGGGGGGGGTTCCTTTCTGAAAGACATTTCTGTACCTTCATGGTCCATTTTTGTACCTTATCAAGCTGTATGAGTTAATAAAGTACAATTAAACCAATTAAAGATGATGAATAAAAGTCAATAAAATAGAGATTATGACAACAATCAAAGATGCTAATAATAAATGAATAATTATTATAGAAATATTAGGCCAAACACATATATAATTATACATGTAATTATTACTATGATTATTATGAAAATCATAATATAATAACTGTAATTATACTACTGTTTAGAAGTACTGCTATTTATAGTTATTGTACAAGCTACGCACATTTTTCAGTGCTGCAGGTACCCTTAGGGTTGGAATGGTACAAATGTGTACTTTATATTACTTTGGACCCTTTTTCATAGTATATAGGTACTTCTGGCCTCATAAAGACCAATATTGTACTTTTGAGAGAACATTTGTAACACAATGTACCTACAGGTACAGAAATGTCCCTGTCTGTACCTCCATGTTTCTGAGTGTGTTCCATATGCCACTGGATAGATTAATGCTAAAAAGCAGGGATGTTCGATATAGGCTTTTTTTTTTTTTACCAATATCTGAAATACGGATATTGTCCAACTCTTAAATTCAAATATCCGACATGAACCGATACCGATATATGCAGGGAACTGTGAGGTTGTATCTCTCATACAGGGTTCCTACATGTTTTAACAAGTTAAATTTTAGACTTTTTAAGCCCACTTGGAACAAAAATGAATGCCCATTTCACGGTGACGCTGGAAGAAACACAGATCCTTCAACATTTACAAAGATATTGTCAAAAAAGAGAGATTGAACGACAACTGTTGGCCATCATTACCTATGTCTATCATCGGTGCCTGGTTTGAAATTTCCTTCCTAAATAAACAAGATGTTAATGCAAACATGCAAACCTCAGGCGAACAGGTGACGGCTCTGCACAGACTCGCCCTGATCTCTTCCTGATTGGCTGATATAAAGGCTCTGTCAAGATTTATTGGTTATGAAAAACACGTGGATCTGTTGATTTTTTGCCCCCGTCATTTTTATAAGTGACAGAAATCTGCCAGTGTCAAGGTTCAAGGAGTCTTTCAAGGAGTCTGTCAGACAAACTAAGACCTATATGAAATTTATAAACACAACCGTCATGTTTAAGGACAATTAAAGGTATTAAATGCAGATTTGTTAATTTAAGACTAAAGACTTTTTAAGACTCTGCAGGATCCCTGTCATATTTTGAGAAATACAACTATATTCTGCTCTGAGAGCAAAGATCCCAAAATCTCCGTAACTCAGCCAGAGGAGTTCATGTTGGACATCTGGCTACTGTGTGTGTGTATATATATATATATATATATATATTTGTGTGTATTAGGGCTGTCAAATGATAAATTTTTCAAATCGCGACTAACTGCAGAAGCTTCTACACTGCCTGGCCAAAAAAAAAAAAAAGACGCCACCTGGACTTTTTTTTAACTCCAACTGGTGCAATGACTTGCTTCTCATTTCCTAAACAACCATGTGGAAAGACACATCCGTGGCCGTGGAAAAGATGTTAGTCTGTCTGAGAAGGGTCAGATCATTGGCATCAAGAGGTGAAAACATCTAAGGAGATGCAGAAACTACTAAAACTGGGTTCAGAACAGTCCAACGCATTCTGAAAAACTGGAAAGATGGTGGACCATCGTCTTCCAGGAAGAAATGTGGCCGGAAAGGCAGATGAAGTGATGCAGCATCATGCCTAGTGCTACTGTATGAGCCTGTGGGGGCAGTGTGATGATCTGGGGTTGCTGCAGTTGCTCAGGTCCAGGTTCAGCAACAGTATGAGCTCAGATAATGAGGTCAGCTGATACCTGAATATACTGAATGACCAGGTTATTCCATCAATGGATGTTTCTTTCCTGATGGCACGGCCATATTCCAAGATGAGCGTGCCAGAATTTATCGGGCTCAGATTGTGAAAGATGGTTCAGGGATCATCAGACATCATTTTCACACATGGATTGGCCCCCACAGAGTCCAGACCTGAACCCCATTGAGAATCTTTGGGATGTGCTGTGGTCAGACTCTACAATCATCATCAAGATCTTGGGGAAAAATTGATGCAACAGGATGCAAATAAATCTGGTGACATTGCAGAAGCTTATAGAAACAAGTCAGCGAATACGTGCCGTAATCAAAGCTAAAGGCGGTCCAACAAAGTATGAGAGTCAATGACCTTTTTTTTTTTGGTGGCGACTTTTTTTTTTTTGCCAGGCGGTGTATATATATATATATAATATACACTTTTATATATAAATAAAAAAAGAAATGGGTGTAGTTTAAAGTACGGATGCACCATATTGGAATTTTGTCCGATAAGCAATATCGATACCGATATTAAAGCTGAAAAAAGCAGTCTTTGCAAAGGGCAGTTTTGTTCTCCGTTTCCGACACTTTGAAAAATAGCGATGGGAAAAAAATATCGACACTAGGGATCGACCGATATGGTTTTTTTCTTGGCCGATACAGATTATTAGAGATCATGGAGACGGATAACAGATATTAGGAGCCAATATTCATTTACAGTAAAAATTTAAAAACTGCTAATGATTACACATGAGAAAACTGCAGAAACATGAATTTATGGAAACTACTCCATCATTGAAAAGGGAGTTATTATTATTATTACTACTACTATCATTATTATTACTTATTATTATTATTTCAACATGAAACGTGCTCTCATGAGCAATGAGCTGCATGTTAAATGTAAAGCTGACGGAGGAAGCTCTGTCCCAAACGTCTGCGCTGTAACAAAGTCAGACTGCATCATCAGTCGTGTCTGTTTATGTTGTTTGATTCAATAAAATTTACAAACTCGCAAACTTGTGCATTAACAGAGTCGGCTGTAACACACGGCACGCAGGGCTGCACGATTCTGGAAAAATGTGAATCTTGATTTTTTGAAAATTAAACACGATTCTCTAAACGATTTTTTTCCCCAGATTTATTCACAAATAAACTTTAACAAAACAAACAAAACAACCATTCAAAGAATTCAAAAAACCACAAACTACATTCTTTGCAGCAAGTCAACATTGAGGGCAGCACGCTGCATTTAGGCTTGAAAAAATCTGGGAAAAATGGAAACTTATTTTGAAAGCTCATGAGAAAATTGTTTCTGCACGGGTGGGGGAGCACCGCAGCCTCACAGTAAGAGGTCGCTAGTTCATTCCCAGCTGGGAGGGAGTTCGAACAATCCAACTGTGGCCTCCTGTGTGGAGTTTGCATGTTCTCCCCGTGTTGCGTGGGTTTTCTCCGGGACCCGCTTCCTCCCACAGTCCAAAGACATGCATTTAGGTAATTATCACTCTAATTCCCCTAGTATAATTGAGTGTGAATTGTCTGTCTCTCTGTGTTGGCCCTGCGACAACTGGCGACCTGTCCAGGGTGTACCTGCCTCTCGCCTATAATAGCTGGATAGGCTCCAGCAACCCCCGCGACCCTAACTGGAAAGCGGACAAAAATAAACTAGAGACAAAATTGTTTCTACTTGGGAGAATTAATTGCATGTATGTGGAATTGAGACACGATCTTTTAACGATTAATTGTGCAGCCCTACGGCGCGCACACACTTTTTACAAGACTTTCATACTCATAAACCAGCGGTCTCGTGGTGAAACCAAACAGAAGCTAATCGCTAACTAGCATGCTTTCACTACTGCTGGTCTCCAGACTGTTCTAGAAGCTGGTGGCTGCAGGACTGTGGTGTTTAGTCCAGCTGCTGGTCTCCAGACTGTTCTAGAAGCTGGTGGCTGCAGGACTGTGGTGTTTAGTCCAGCTGCTGGTCTCCAGACTGTTCTAGAAGCTGGTGGCTGCAGGACTGTGGTGTTTAGTCCAGCTGCTGGTCTCCAGACTGTTCTAGAAGCTGGTGGTTGCAGGACTGTGGTGTTTAGTCCAGCTGCTGGTCTCCAGACTGTTCTGGGACCTGGTGGCTGCAGGACTGTGGTGTTTAGTCCAGCTGCTGGTCTCCAGACTGTTCTGGGACCTGGTGGTTGCAGGACTGTGGTGTTTAGTCCAGCTGCTGGTCTCCAGACTGTTCTGGAACCGCGTGGTTGCAGGACGTGGTGTTTAGTCCAGCTGCTGGTCTCCAGACTGTTCTGGAACCGCGTGGTTGCAGGACTGTGGTGTTTAGTCCAGCTGCTGGTCTCCAGACTGTTCTAGAACCTGGTGGCTGCAGGACTGTGGTGTTTAGTCCAGCTGCTGGTCTCCAGACTGTTCTAGAACCTGGTGGTTGCAGGACTGTGGTGTTTAGTCCAGCTGCTGGTCTCCAGACTGTTCTGGAACCGCGTGGTTGCAGGACTGTGGTGTTTAGTCCAGCTGCTGGTCTCCAGACTGTTCTAGAAGCTGGTGGCTGCAGGACTGTGGTGTTTAGTCCAGCTGCTGGTCTCCAGACTGTTCTAGAACCTGGTGGTTGCAGGACTGTGGTGTTTAGTCCAGCTGCTGGTCTCCAGACTGTTCTAGAGCTGGTGGCTGCAGGACTGTGGTGTTTAGTCCAGCTGCTGGTCTCCAGACGTTCTACTTGGTTGCAGGACTGTGGTGTGCCGCGCGCAGAAGCTGGCGCCAGCGTGCTTTCATCCACTGCTGGTCTCCAGACTGTTCTGGGACCTGGTGGTTGCAGGACTGTGGTGTTTAGTCCAGCTGCTGGTCTCCAGACTGTTCTGGGACCTGGTGGTTGCAGGACTGTGGTGTTTAGTCCAGCTGCTGGTCTCCAGACTGTTCTGGGACCTGGTGGTTGCAGGACTGTGGTGTTTAGTCCAGCTGCTGGTCTCCAGACTGTTCTGGGACCTGGTGGTTGCAGGACTGTGGTGTTTAGTCCAGCTGCTGGTCTCCAGACTGTTCTGGAAGCTGGTGGCTGCAGGACTGTGGTGTTTAGTCCAGCTGCTGGTCTCCAGACTGTTCTGGGACCTGGTGGTTGCAGGACTGTGGTGTTTAGTCCAGCTGCTGGTCTCCAGACTGTTCTGGAAGCTGGTGGTTGCAGGACTGTGGTGTTTAGTCCAGCTGCTGGTCTCCAGACTGTTCTGGAAGCTGGTGGCTGCAGGACTGTGGTGTTTAGTCCAGCTGCTGGTCTCCAGACTGTTCTGGAAGCTGGTGGCTGCAGGACTGTGGTGTTTAGTCCAGCTGCTGGTCTCCAGACTGTTCTAGAACCTGGTGGTTGCAGGACTGTGGTGTTTAGTCCAGCTGCTGGTCTCCAGACTGTTCTAGAACCTGGTGGTTGCAGGACTGTGGTGTTTAGTCCAGCTGCTGGTCTCCAGATCTGCTTTCCTCACCTTCACATCAGCAGCTCCTCTCTGCTAACTTGTCACGCCGTTTCCTCCACCACATAGCGGGAGACTGTGCATGTGTGTCGAGCATGCTGCGCCCTCAGCCCCATATGACTGGTTCAAACAGAGGAAGTAACACATGATAACGGTTTATTTTAACCAATCAGATGCTGTTATGGGAGGAGAACAAAGTAATGAAGCCAGACTGCGAGTGAAACAGCAAGCTGGATCATACTTTGCTGTGGGCTGCCAGCGCAGATGTACGTGTGATATCGCCGATATCACACTCATAATGGCCAAATCCAATTATGGGCAAAATGCTAAATATAGGCCGATAATATCGGCTGAGCCAATGTTTGGTTGATCCTTCATCAACACAGTAAAATACTGCGTTATTTTCATATGCAGATATCAAATGGATATTTAAACACACGGTATCAATCTATTTTACTTACAAAATCTTGCGAGATTTCATCGTTCTGTTACAAAATCTCACGATATTCTGTTTATTTTTGCGAGATTTCGTAACCACCCAATGAAATATTGCAAGATTTTGTTAGTGAAATAGATCAATACCGCGTTTTAAAATGTCAATATATCAGCATATGAAATATTGTGATTTTATTGTATTGATATTTTTTCCCACCCCGAGTCTTCAGAAGTTTGTAAAAAAGAACTTTTTGAAGAAGATCCTTTTTCTTTAGACTGTCGAAACAGCCGGCTGATCGGTTAAATATCGGTTATATATCGGTGGGGTGGCCGATGTCAGCTGTACAGCAGACAAATTTAAATTCTTCAGAAAAATAAGATGCAAACTGGGACTAATTACAGCAGCTTGTCCCAACAGCCGGACTAATTTGGACTCTGTAAACCATGCACGTCTGCACTAGCAGAATAATTCATACAATTTCCAGCAAATATCTTTGATATTTATTCAGCTGCAGTATCAGCCCCCCTCTGAAACCAGAGTTATCCCCGCTCAGCAGACGCTGCTGCATATTTTCCCTCTGGCTTCAACGTCTCAGCAGCTGAGAACAGACTTACCTTAAACATAACAACCACAGGATACAACATCCCCAGCTAATTATGTGCTGTTCAGTGTTTGCAAGCCCTGATGCATCACATACCAAATTCTGCGACGATCGAGGCCATCCCTCCGTAGATGAACGGCTTCCAGTTCAGGCTGGCCATCTCCGTGGCGGCGGCGGCAGCCTCCACCTGCTGCAGCCCCGCTAGGAGGAGAAACAAGCCGAGGCAGAGGTCAAGGCAGTGCTGCAGCCTCTGGCAGGACAGCATGTCGGCAACCATCGAGGCGGAACGATGCTACAGATCTACACGGCTGCTCAGCATCAGCATCCCCGCATACTGCGCCGGAAAGAGACGCCCGCTACCAGGAGCGCCGTCACGTCTGTTCGGGCCTTTCTATTGGCTGCGCGATCAGTCAATCAAACTTTGAAGCGAATTCATTGGCTACGACAGAACACCGTTCGATGACATACAGAGACAGCAACAGGGTCACGAGAACGAAGTTATTTATCAGTAACACCAGAAACATGAGTGACAAACCGCTGTTTTACGTAGAAATGTGAATTTGTGATTTTATATGCAGCCTAAATAAAAGCCAAACACGTGTTACTGGTGTGTTTTAGAGAGAAATGTGTCCCATCTGTGTGAGGCGTCCAGCTCGCGGCAGATGGCTGCTATCAGGCTAACGGTTTCTCAGCTAAACAGAAGTAGCCCGCGGTTAGCCAACTGTCCAGCACGTAAACGGTCACGATGACGAGCAGGTGCGACGTCACGTACCTGAAGTGTGGAGGTGATCCGCGGTGATTATTTCACTCTGCCCGCCATGTCCGCGCGCAAGCTTTCCTAAACTGTGAGCAGGAAACTTCTGGTCTGCTGTTAGCTTCCCATTTCAGCTAGCGTGGAAGTGGAACAAACAAGGTTTCCGTTTGCGCCTTCAAAATAAACTGCTGTTTACTCACAAAGGCACAACAAGGTCACCCTAAACAAGCATAAGAAACAGCATAAGAGCGAAAACTACACGAGCTTTTTATTCTTTGCCTCATACACAGATTATGATTTATCATTTCCTCCCACAAACAGTATTTTATCTGACAGGGTTGCCACAGACACTAGCAGGGTGGCCTAAGGTTATTAAAGGATAACTTTTGTTTCTTTCAACCTGGACCTTATTTCTAGGAATTTATACGTGCATTTACTCATCAGTAGCATTTCTGCATCTCTCTGACTCCTTTGGACACGTTTTAGATCAGTCGTAGATCTGCGTATATTCATATAACGGCAGTGACGGGGGCAGAATGAATGGGCCTCAAAATAAGTCTTTTTTTATTTATATACACAAATACGAGGCATTTTGTAACCAGTCTAAAGCTCTGTGACATGTCAGGCACACAATAAAACAACATCAGAACATCAGCAGAAACAGAATTAGAGCATAAGGAAATAAGGAAATTGATGAGAGAGTAAAAAAAAAAGGGGGGGGGGGGGGGGGGATCAGCTTCACAGTTTCACATTAGAGGTCATCAAAAACATTCAGTTCCTCAAAGGCTGTGAGAAGAGGTAACACAGGTTTCCTTTTCATCCGTTTTCAGGCATTAATGTGGTCTACTAGATCCTTTTTAAATGCAGGGAAGAGGGGTTTTGATTTCCTCCATTTGCAGGTGTGGATGAAAAATGTGGCAAGCAGTATTAAGTTGTTCATTACCGAGTCAGTTTTTATTCTGTTGGTAGTAACACCAAACACATTATTTCTGCAGAGGGGAGCCAGGAGTTGGACTTTGGCTGTTATCCGTTCTTGAAGATCTTCCCAGAACTTGGAGGTATGCAGGCGTTCAAAGAAGAGGTGATCAGTGGTTTCTACGTCACTGTCACAGAAACTGCAGTTATTACGATCAATACCAAATCTCCTCCTTAGTAGCTCACTGGATGGATGAATATTGTTTCATGTTTTTAGGGTAACTTATAGAATTAGTTCTCCATTTCTTCACTTCTGGTTCAGAGAACAGTGGTTTATGGCATTTCTGTCAGACTCTGCCGGGAATAATACGCTGGAGATGCGGTCTCTTATTAGCTTGTTTGAATTTTCCTCTGCTAGGAAATCGTGTCCATTTACATAAAGCTTTGGTAAGTCTATCATATATGATCGGGTGTCTGTGTTCTGAACTAAGAGTTTAACTGCTCTTGGGATTACTTTAGTAAACTGAGATCGTGTACAGATGATGTCATATTTTAGACAGAAATTCTCATGAGAGAGCCAGTGGCCTTGTTCATTTAGGAGATGTGCTGTTGATCAGACATTTTTCCATCCACTGTTTTATGTAGAGCGACTTGCCTGCAGACAACACATACCTATTGTTCCAGATGGGGGTTAAGTGTGGGCTAAAATTGTGTGCATACATGAGTTTCCAACAGAGAAGAACCTGTTTGTGAAATGATGATAGCTTATTTGGCAGTTTTTCCATTTTAAAGTCACATTTGAGAACAAACTCTATGCCACCTAGTTTTTTAAATAAGCCCTTGGGGAGACAATACCAAATACTATTTTTGTTTAGCAGGAAAGATCTTAACCATTTTAATTTCAGGACAGCATTTAGACATCCAAAATCAATAACTCTTCTACCTCCATCTTCATAATCTTTAACTGGTTCAGATTTTTTATGTAGTGAACTCGGTTTTTCCAAATAAAGTTAAAGTTTAATTGGTTAATGCTTTTTATGTATTGATCAGGTATAGCCATTGAATATGCTGGATATATGCATCTTGGTAGGGATTCCATGTTTGTTAGGTATGTCCTTCCAAAAATGGTCAAGTCTCTCTGTAGCCACATGTTCAGTTTGGATTTACATTCAGAGATTTTTTCACTTAATGCTTCATTGTTTTTTGCATCTTTGGTTATATGGAGACCAAGATATTTTATTGAGGATTTAATGGGTATATCATAGGCGTTTGTGAGGGTGCAGTCATGTATGGCCATTAACTCACATTTTAAAAAACATTAACAAGTTTTTTACAAAGATGGTGGTATCATCAGCCAATTGGCTTATTACCATTTGTTCAGCAAACACATTTAGCTTGACAGTATCAGAATTCTTTACATAGACAGCCAATATTTCTGCTGCCATAACAAATAAAAATGGTGAGAGATTGCAGCCTTGTTTCACCCCCCCCCCCCCCCCCCCCCCCCCGTTGATGATGAAGCCAGGAGTGGTTCTTTGGGGAAGTGTAACTGAGCTTGATGTATCTTCATAGAAAGATTCAATTATGTCACAGAATTTAGGTCCAAATCCATACATGTGTAGAATTTTAAACCAAAATTTATGTTCCAGCAAATCGAAAGCTTTGTAGAAGTCAAGGAGCAAAATAAATCCTTCTTCTATGAGATGACTGTAGATCTTGCACCAATCGTATGTTGTTAGGTGGATCTGTTTGTGTTTCACTGATTATTTGGTTTAGTCCTTTTTTTAATCTGTTGGTATAGGTATAGGTTAATAATTTGTAATCATTGTTCAGTCAGGAAATTGGGCGGTAGTTGTCTCATATTTTATTGTTTTTCCCGGCTTTGGGATGACTGTGATAATGCCCTGTTTCATGGTAGTTGGTAATAACAGATTAGATGTGGTTTCCTTAAAGACTTGGAAGAGAAACTCCTTCAGTAGGTCCCAAAAGTGTCTATAAAAACTGGCTGTGAACCATCGGATCCTGGAGATTGATCTCATTTTAGCTGCATGACTGCTCTGTCTAATTCTTCTATGGTAAAGTCTGCATCACTTTCTTTCTTGAAGCTGGTACTAATTTGGGGGATTTTCAGTTTTTGGAGGAAGAGATTGCAGTTAGTCATGGAAAAGGATGAGCTGTACAGGTTTTGGCAGAATGCTGATATTTCTTTTGCTATCAATTGGGGATCAGTGCAGTCCGCACTGTTAACTGTGAGGATGTGGATGGAGGTTTTTTCTTGTCTTCTTTTTCAAGCCTACAGAAAGATGTTGAATTTTTCTCTCCTTCCTCAATCCATTTGGCTCTTGATCTGATGTATGCTCCTTTGGCTTTTCTTTCATAAATCATGTCAAGTTTAGATTGTAATGAGGAGAGTTTATCCGTTCATTCTCTGTTAATTCTGTCTTTATGGTAACTGCATATATTTCTCTAATGGTGTGTTCCTCATCTAATCCATTAATTTTCTTAATGTGTTTCCTGTAATGAATTGATTGAATACTGACAAATTTTATATTTTAGGAATTCCCATTTCTGAGTGTATGAGGATACGCTTTTAATGCCATTGCAGTATTCCTCATATTTTAATAAGTTTGCATTAAATTTCCAGTTTCCCTTTTTTCTGACATCGGTAGTACAGGTGTCACTAATAAGCCAACACATCAGTGATCTGTTCGAGGTGTCGGTATTATATCACAATCTGAGATCTGATACTGTATTAGTCACTAGCCAATAATCTAACCTGGGTCTGACTGAGGCATCTGATTTAAACCTGGTAAATTGTTGATGATTTGGGTTTTTCTGTCTCCATGGGTCATGAAGATTTAAAGTGTTGCAGAATTTTACCATTAGCATGTTGTCACGTAAACTCCTAGTATTAACTGGCAAGAGTTTCAGGTTGTGTTTTAAAGACATTAAAAGAAGGTTAACAGGTATTGCCCAGCTAGGACATCGGCAAGAGAGGGCTCAGCTTCAGCTGCCAGTTTTTTTTTTGCAGGCGGGGCTTTAGTTGGAGTTGGTGGACGTCTTACGCTTTGGTTGCTGGGTCTCGCAGTTTCCATGGGTGCTGGGGCAGCACAGTCGTGGAGAGCTAACTTGTTTGCGTTAGCCGTTTTCAGCGGAGGAAAGTTTTTGTCGTCCAAAGTAGACATTTTCTGTACTTGTGTTCCCACTCTTCTTTTCTTGTGCTTTAGTAATGTTGCTGTGCTATCACAGTGATGTTTTCGGCTAAAGGACAGGCTTTGATTTTGCTGCTGACCACCATCTCAGACACACAACCTTTCAGTCTCACAAACTGTGGTCTGTTTGTTAGGTAGTCGTAAATCCAGGTGGTTGTGGAGGATCCACCTGGAAGTTATGGAGCTTCTGACATAGCAAAGCAGCTGAATAGTATTAAAGGCACTTGAAAAATCAAAGAACATGACCCTCAAAGTGCTGCCTGACTGGTCCAGATGAGAGTGGGCTCTCTGAAGCAGGAAGATGATGGCGTCTTCAACCCCAAGCCCATTACGATATGTGAACTGTAATGGGTCCTGAAATGTACTGACTTGCTTGTTGAGGTGAGCCAGTAAGAGTCTCTCCAGGACTTTCATGATGTGAGATGTCAAAGCAACTGGTCTGTAGTCATTTGGTTCAGCTGGTTGTGGTTTTTTAGGGACAGGAACAAGACAGGATGTTTTCCACAGCACAGGAACTCTGTTCTGTCTCAGGCTGGTGTTAAAAAGGTGCTGGAGAACCGGACATAGTTGTTCTGAGCAGGTCTGGAGAACTCTGGGACTGACACCATCTGGACCTGCAGCCTTGTTCCGGTTCAGTTTCTCCAGCTGTTTCTTGACCTGGTTACAGGAGACAGTCAGGCTGGAGGTGGAGACAGAGGAGGTCTCAGAATGTCCTGATGTGGAGACAGAGGAGGTCTCAGAATGTCCTGATGTGGAGACAAAAGAGGTCTCAGGATGTCCTGATGTGGAGGGAGAGGAGGCTGTGTTCAGGTCCATGACTGAGGTGCAGGGTGACAGAGTGGAGGTGGGACAGGAAAGCTGTGGGCTCATGGAGGGTGTGTGGTGTGTTGGGTTGTCGGCAGGGGGGGAACTGAACCTATTGAAGAACATGTTCAGTCCGTTAGCTCTGTCCAGACCTCCATCAGTCTGGTCCCCCTTTAACTTGAAGCCAGTGATCTTCTTCATTCCCGACCACACATCCCTCACGTTGTTCTGCTGGAGCTGCTCTCCAACTTCTTCCTGTCGTCCTCCTTCACTTCTTAGTCTGTGTTTTCAGTAGTTTTTGTGTGGTCTTCAGTAACTCCCTGTCTCCATCCCTGAAAGCTTTCTTTTTGATGTTCAGCAGCTTTTTCAGGTCACTGGTGATCCAGGGTTTGTTATTGGGGAAGCACCTCACTGTTCTTGTTGGAACGATGTTGTCCACACAGAAGTTTATGTAATCTGTCACACACTCAGTCATGGTGTTGATGTCATCTCCATGAGGTTCACAGAGGACATTCCAGTCTGTGGCCTCAAAGCACCCTCTCAGAGCATCTTCAGCCTCAGTAGACCAGGTTTTAATCGTCCTCCTAATGACTGGCTGCTGCTGAACGATGGGCTTGTAGGTGGAGGTGAGAAGAACCAGATTATGATCTGATCTTCCTAAAGGAGGCAGGGCAGAGGAGCTGTATGCATTCTTAGTATTTGCATAAAATAAGTCCAACATCTTATTTTCTCTGGTGGAGCAGCTGACAAACTGCTGGAAAGTTGGCAACGTAGCAGAGAGGGAGACGTTGTTGAAGTCTCCAGAGATCGCCATGACTGAGTTTGGATGCTGTGTTTGTAGTTTAGCCACGACGGAGCTGATGACATCACAGGCTGTCTCTGGTGCGGTACCTGGTATTATATAAACCGCTACCAGAATAACACAGGCAAACTCTCTGGGTAAATAATATGGACAGGTCATGAAATAGGTTTTAAAATATGTTCCAGGTGGTCTTAAAAAGGCCTTAAAAAGTCTTAAATTTAACTTGTTAAAATGTGTGCGAACCCTGAAACTACTTTCTGCTAAGGCAACTCAGACAGAAAATCATGAAAGCAGATACATCAACTTTAGTTGCTGCTTTTCAATAGAAGTTCTTTAAATATAATCTATTTCCATCTTCTTTTCTGTCATATTTCCCCTTAACTAGCTCATTTCATATAACCACAGTCCCTGAGTTTAACTAGTACCTGTGAGTATGTAGAGAAAGTAAACAGATCTTGGTTTACATGCTTGTTAACATGTTATCCACGATAACGGGTGAAATCGTTGGGTCATCTGGAAAATTTGTGCTCAATCTGAGGCTAAATAATGAAACAGGACATTCAAAGTGGACTTATTGAAAAGTCTGATTTGTGAAATAAACACATTTTCGTCTGAGGCGTTACTGAGGCATCATAATCTTGCTGTTTTCATTGGTTGTCTTTGTACGCATCGGTAAAGCACAAGTAAAAGATCTACTTTAGAAATCTTATTTTGTTTTGAAAGTTTTTTTTTTTATTTATTAGGTATGAAGTAAATAAATATATATATTTTATACAAATATGTGACAATGTAATTGTCCACCACAACATATGAAATAACGATTCCTGAAAAATTTTCCTTTAGTTTTATTATCTTATATATTATTAGTTTTTACGTTTTTGTAAAAAAAAAAAAAACATGCATATGACTCAAAGCTTTTATTAACAGTTTTATTTAATCATGATTCACATTTGTGTTTTCAGGATCTAGGTCCGGTTTCCTGCACCTGGTTTCTTACAGCCTGGTTTCTGCCCATGCATGCAGGCATTTCTGTGGTTGAGCATTTCTATTTGCAGTCATGTCGCTTTGAGCTTTCTGTTCTGATGCTCAATGCTGTACAAACTCCAAACGGCTGACAGACAACCAACATCTTCTACAATCACAGGGGAATTCCTATCTAGAGTCAAATTTGAAATGATTTGTTCTAGCCCACTGCTCTCTTGTTTCCAGCCAACTACCCAGAAATAAATGCTCAGCAAGCTCTGCATCTCTCTGACAACAACAGACTCGTTGGCTAATTTAGATTTGTGCCAAGTTTTATGTTACAATGACTTCATTTAGTCATTTTCATAGTGTTTTTTAAAACTGTGTTTAGCAGTTAAATGACAGGTCTGTGGCATAATTAAAACCCTTTAAACCCATGGGGGACCTTATAAGGTCCCTCGTGATTGTTACTCAACAACAATGGTGATAAATGACGCATTAATGATGGAGATTATTGCAATGTGGCACATCAAATTAAACTGCAGAAGCTAGGCTACAAGCTAGCACAAACCTTTTTCAAATGTGCAAAACACAACTAAAGTTATATCCAAATTAAATAAAAAGTTTAAAACGTAAATACACCGCATAATAGCAACCTACGTACAACATTTCTGTCTCCACAGCCACAACCCGTCACCAGACCAGCACAAAATACATATCAACCGAATGCTGAAACTCTGCAGAATCCAAACATGGTCTCCAGAGTCCTCTCCATCAAAGCCTTACAGAGATAGAAGCAGCAACAGCAGAAACCGCTCACCCACAAACATTTCTCTTATGGCGTGTTCAGACCAAACGCGATTTGGGCGTCAAGGGCGTCAGGGTTTACATGCAAACCCAACAGCCGACGCGCATCAAGGAGCGACGACCCTTCTTGTGGCGCATTTCGCGTGTCGGGCGCGGTGTGTCTAGGGCCGTTACGCGCGTTGAGTTTTGGGATTTTGAGTGTTTGGCACGCATCTCGGACGCTGTAGTTGGAAAATCTGAACTTTGGCGTCTTGAGGTGGGGCGTCGACCAATCAGAGCGAGTCATGACACAGACACACATTTTGTGACAGGAGGGGAAACACCCAGAAGAACCAGGGGATCCTCCTCTCTCTATGCAGACAGAGGAGGATAAACTGTGATCTGTGTCCGGTCCCGGTGTCTGAACGGTAGTTTGATGACCTGCTGTCCTGATGGGATGTACTGGGCTGATAATGCTGCCCCGCATCGGGACAGCGGGACGTTAAACTGGGCTGATAATGCTGCCCCGCATCGGGACAGCGGGACGTTAAACTGGGCCGGATCAGACGGCTGAAAGCGCCGCTCGCCAGCAGCTCCTGGAGTAAATAATGAAAATCATCACTGTCAGAACACCTGAATCATCTGGTGAACCGGACACAGAGCAGAGACGTCCGACGACGACGACGTTTCCTGCTTTATTTATCACATAAAGCCGAGCCGCTCTCTCTCCTGCATCTGTCATGGTGCAGACAGACCGGTGACAGGAAAAAGAGAAAGGAGGGGCTCCTCCCGAGGTGCGTCGAGCGCGGCTTGGCTGGGCATCCCTCACCGGGCGTCAGTGGCGTTGACGCTGAAAAATTAAGCATCTGACTTTTTAGTGACCAAGCGTCCAGCTTTGGGCATCAGGCGCGATTTTGACGCCCAAATCGCGTTTGGTCTGAACACGCCGTTACCTTTGCTGTTTCTCCGTGAAAACTATTTATACCGGTAAATCCACACTTAGTTGTCTGAAAATAATCTCTGGGGCAACACATGAAACACTTTTGGTTTATCCAAAGGTCTTTAGGACCAAGAAGACGGCTTTACAATCCACCAATGCAGGTACCAGCCAATACTGAATGACTGCCTTCTGCTGGCTCTGATTGGCTGAAAGTACTGTCAATCTTTCCCGGAGGTATGGGATACGTTCTACTGGCTCTAACTAGTTGATTGATGTCTCATTCACCAAAATCAACCAATCCGTTGTGGAGTTATGGGCCTGCGTAACCACACACAGCCATGTAAGGACGCTGTGAGGGCGTGTGCAGAAGCAGAAGTCATAAAAGCTGCAGTTTCTGCCTGTTTTTGTTGTTTTTTTAAAGGCATTTATTATGGAAGAATTATAATAATGTGGAATGATGGAAAATATCGTTGCCAACTTTGCCCAATTGTGCCAAAGTGGCCATTTCGGAAACCTCACCTGAACTTTTTGTAAAAAAAAAAACAACCCAAAACCCCCTCTGTAATTCTGATCTGCTTTAGGAGGGGGGTCTTTGCAGAAACAATGTCAGCATGTTGTACTTTGGATTGAAAGAGATTAACAGCTTCTATAGCATCATTTCAGAGTTGCTGATGCGGAAAGTGTGTTTTTTTTAAGGCGAGGTTTGAAATTTTGCTGTGCCATCTTCTTTTACCCTTCACCAGTAACAAATATACTTATATTTACACATCTCCATAAATCTCACAAGTGTTTTCTTTAATTTGACACCAAATTTATTTAAATAGGCTTTGTGGTTGCACAGATATCAGATATAGTCTCCGTCCCTCCCTCACCCCCCATACTGCTGCCATCCTGGTCCACAGTCCTCCACCTCCCGTCTTGACTATTGCAATTCACTCCTCTTTGGTCTCCCTTACAAACTCCTCCATAAACTCCAACTGGTCCAGAACTCAGCAGCCCGCATCATCACCAGAACCCCCTCCTTCCACCACATCACCCCCTCCTTCCACCACATCACCCCCGTTCTGCAACAGCTTCACTGGCTTCCAGTCAAATTCAGATCCACCTTCAAGATCCTCCTCCACACTTTTAGAGCCATCCACAACCTTTCTCCCCCCTACCTGTCCGACCTCATCCATATTGCCATTCCCTCCCGCTCTCTCAGGTCCTCCTCCTCCTTTCACCTCACCATCCCTCCCGCCCGCCTCAGCACCATGGGGAGCAGAGCTTTCAGTCGCTCGGCCCCCAAACTCTGGAACTATCTGCCCCCTGACCTCAGAAACATCGACAGCTTCTCTCTTTTCAAATCCGGACTAAAAACCCACCTGTTTAAAACTGCATATAATCTCTAACTCCATCTGAACATATTCTTATTGCTTTTTAATTGTTCTTCTATGCTTGGCTTTTACTTAACCTTTGTGTTTTTATTGTTTCTCTGTAAAGCGTCCTTGGATGCCATGAAAGGCGCTATGAAATAAAATCTATTATTATTATTATTTTTAGATATACTCATTTCAATCAAAGTATTCAATTTAAAGAAAAATGGGCTAAAATAGATGAAAATCCTCCCAGTGGAGACTCCATTGTCTTACAGTACATTTTTTAAGGTGGTACTAATAATGACATGCAGTTGATTTAACATCCCACCTGACTTGTGACCTCCCATTTCACTCACAACCTTACTGATTGTAAATGATTAAAACAAATTTTGTGTCCGTTCTCATTAACGTCGCCTCCCAGTATTACAGCTTCAACAACCTGATATAAGAGCAGAGAAACTCCTCAATCTAACAATACATCAGCTTTCTCTGCACCTCATGTTGGTCAGAAAACATCAGCAGCCGATGAAATGGATTTCTGCCTGAGCAACAAAGACAGAGTCACGGAGATGAGCCTGTAGCTGGATTCGTCCAGTTCTTTGCCTCGCAGAATCCCATCACCCCCACAAGTTTGTTGTATAGATGTTAAGTCCAGCAGCTCATCAGGTATCTCCAGTGACAAATTAGCAACACCTCAACAATCTTCTGGTCCTGGTTCTGAACCATTTCTTCCTCCAGAATGCCTGAATTCCTGGTGTCAAAAGGTGCATTCGGACAGAGAGGTTCTGGGAAGGCAGTCCCTATAACTACCCATCTGGAGTTTACTTATCAGAACTACCTTCCCCATCAGTTTGCCTTTGCACATGAGGGAGTACCTTGATAGGGACTGTGTTTGACACAATCGTCTGTGACAGACAAATTTATGCCCCAGATGATCTGATACAAAACTGAGGTTTTCCATTTCTTTTATTCAAAGCTATTATAAAGCTAGCTTACTAGCTTTCCCTCCCTTTCCCTTGTTTACCTTTCTTTGAAGTGCGCCTGGACACTTTAGTGGACGATCTGTCCACTAAAGTGTCCGCAGCCGCAGATTCTACTGCCAGACTTTGCAGCTGTATTTAGGTAATTAAATCAGTATAAAATAATTGCTCTTGGACATTTCAAAATAGTTCTGGATTGGTACGTGCACCATTATGATGGATTTAATAATGAATTGGTACACTCCTATTGGAATAGTTCTTGTTGTTGTTATGATCTTGGTAAACAGATGTAACAGCTGTGAGACTTTTTAAATATGGCGGGGCTGGAAGAAGCGGAGATCACGCAAGGGGCGGGGCTTTCCAGTTCTACCAATCACCAAACACCTACGTATTTCAGTTCCTATGGTAGCATCAGAAGATGCTCCACTGTGGTCATAAAGGGTTGGACATGGTCAGAAACAATACTCAGGTAGGCTGTGGTGGTTAAAGCGCCACATTGGTACTAAGGGGCCCAAATGGGCCAAGAAAATCTCCCCAACATCATTCCACCAACAGCAGCCTGAAGCCTTGATCCAAGGCAGGATGGATCCATGCTTTCATGATGTTTCCAGCAAATTCTGAGCCGATCATTTGAATGTGGAGCTGAAATGGAGGCTCATCAGACCAGCAACGTTTCTCCATCTTCTACTGTCAAGTTCTGGTGAGTCTGTGTGAATTGTAGCCTCAGTTTCCGGTTCTTCGCTGACAGGAGTGGAACCCGGTCTGGTCTTCTGGTCCATCAACTGCTGCTCACTGGAGATTTTCTCTTCTTCAGACTAGGGCTGGGCGATGTGGACCAGTATGTCACGATATATTTATTTTAGATATACTATATATACTGGTATTTTTGATCCTAATTTATCTGACAGTTTCATTTCATATCAAATATTGAAACATGTTTAGCATAAAGGTATCGCTCCACTGCAGTGATGGAACTGACAAAACGCGGGGTAGAAAAGTTTGTTAGATCAAAGTAATTAAAGATAGTTGGCTGTCTTTTTTTATGATTTCTTTTTAAAAGTCTTGGGGAGGATTGTCTTCCAGACAGTTTAAATAACAGGGGTGGGGAAAAAACGTTTGATACACTAAAATATTGCGATACTTTCACATGCCAATACCATATCAATATTTAAAAACGCGGTATCAATCTACTTTACTAATAAAATCTCGCGAGATATCATCGTTTTGTTATGAAATCTCAAGTGTCAAGTTTCATGTTTCAGATCTCATGAGATTTGACGAAATACCGCGAGATTCCATCATTCTGTTACAAAATCTTGCGGTATTTTGTGAAATCTCATGAGATTTCCTAACAAAACGATGATAAATCACAAGATTTCATTAGTAAAATAGATTGATACCGCGTTTTTAAATATAGATAAGGTATCAGCATATCAAAATATCGCGATATTTCAGTGTATTTCAGTGTTTTCCCACCCTTTTTAAATAATAAGGTGACCCCTTTGTAGTCAGTCAAGGTAAAACTGGGTCATTACGAAAAAATAAAGCAAAAAAAATTTGCACAACTAATGCAAAGGAGTATAACGATATGTGTAAATATCATATGTCTCTGATGTAAATATCATATTGCAATATCATACTGTATCAGTATATCGCACAGCCCTACTTCAGACCATCCTCTGGAAACTAGAGGTGTTTGTGTGTGAGAATCCCAGTAAATACTCAGACCAACAACCATTAAATCCCCTGTCTTCCTCATTCTGATGCTCAGTCTGAACTTTACCACGTCCATATGAGTAGACGTGTTGAGTTGCTGCCCTGTGATTGGCTAAACAGTTGGACCTGATACAGTGGACGGTGAGTGCATGGGTGCGGGTGTAGGACTACTGATGCTCTGTCTACCTCACTTCTGTTTCACACAGCAAATGTCTTTAACATCAATCTCCATCAGTAGAAAAATAGATTTGCTTTTCTAAATCTACAAATGTCGTCAGAAGTTAGTGGAAGAGCAACGAGCAGCGACAGCCTGGCTCAGAGAGAGCGGAGGGCACTGAAACTCCAGCAGATGAGTCCCGTTGCTCCTCTTCCTTCCTTCCTTCTTCCTCCTCCTCTTGTTTGGTGGTGGTCTACAGGAAGACATCTTGATGCCAGCCTCCGTGGCATGCCCGCCCAGACTTGTTCGTACACAGACAGCAGCCGAGTTACAGGGTGGTCCTCAGCAGACGGATGACGCGCTGGTAAAGCTGCTGGACAACTGACACCAGGTTCCTGAGAAAGGGACGAGGGACAGAAGGAAAACAGTCTATCACAGAAAAGAAGAGCATGATGGACATGCTGAAAAAATTATTCTTTGGAAATTTTTACATCTAAATGTATTTGTTTTTCTCAAATTAAATATATGATGTGGTTAAAACCATGAGTTTTGTTTTACTGGAAATATATCTTTTACCTTGAAACAAAGAAATAAAGTACATTCAGTAAGTAAAAATATAATTTGTAACAAAGGCCGTTAACAATTTTTATCCTGCTTTCAATTGAGAATACACTAAATGAATTGCTGTAATTTTGTTTAATATATTTAAATATATACATATATACAGTATATATACACTGCCTGGCCAAAAAAAAAGTCGCCACCTGGATCTACCTAAGCAAATAGGTATGAGCCTCCTATTGGATAATTACATGATGGGCGATTATCTTTCAGCTGGCAACAAGTTATTTAACCCCAACTGGTGCAATGAGTTGCTTCTCATTTCCTAAACAACCATGTGGAAAGACACATCCGTGGTCGTGGAAAAGATGTTAGTCTGTCTGAGAAGGGTCAGATCATTGACATCAAGAGGTGAAAACATCTAAGGAGATGCAGAAACTACTAAAACTGGGTTCAGAACAGTCCAACGCATTCTGAAAAACTGGAAGGATAGTGGACCATCGTCTTCCAGGAAGAAATGTGGCCGGAAAGGCAGATGAAGTGATGCAGCATCATGCCTAGTGCTACTGTATGAGCCTGTGGGGGCAGTGTGATGATCTGGGGTTGCTGCAGTTGCTCAGGTCCAGGTTCAGCAACAGTATGAGCTCAGATAATGAGGTCAGCTGATACCTGAATATACTGAATGAGCAGGTTATTCCATCAATGGATGTTTCTTTCCTGATGGCACGGCCATATTCCAAGATGAGCGTGCCAGAATTTATCGGGCTCAGATTGTGAAAGATGGTTCAGGGATCATCAGACATCATTTTCACACATGGATTGGCCCCCACAGAGTCCAGACCTGAACCCCATTGAGAATCTTTGGGATGTGCTGTGGTCAGACTCTACAATCATCATCAAGATCTTGGTGAAAAATTGATGCAACAGGATGCAAATAAATCTGGTGACATTGCAGAAGCTTCTGGAAACACAGCGAATGCTGCCGCAATCAAAGCTAAAGGTGGTCCAACCAAATGTGAAAGGTTTGACCTTTTTTTTGTTGGCGACTTTTTTTTGGCTGGGCAGTGTATATATATATATATACACATACACACACACACACAAAGTGGGTACAGAAAGTATTCAGACCTCTTTAAACGTTTTACTCTTTGTTTCATTGCAGCCATTTGCTAAAATCAAAAAAGTTCATTTTAATTCTCATTAATGTCACTCAGCACCCATCTTGTCAGAAAAAAAACAAAAATATAGAAACTTTTGCAAATTTATTAAAAATGTAATACTGAAATATGACATGGTCATAAGTATTCAGAGTCTTTACAGTGACTCATATTTAACTCATATTCTGTCTGTTCCTTCTGATCCTTCTTGAGATGGTTCTCCTCCTTCATTGGAGTCCAGCTGTGTTTAATTAAACTGATTGGACTTGATTAGGAAAAACACACCTGTCTATATAAGAGCTTCCAGCTCACAGTGCACGTCAGAGCAAATGAGGATCATGAGGTGGAAGGAACTGTCCAAGGAGCTCAGAGACAGAATTGTGGCGAGACACAGATCTGGACAAGGTTACAAAAGAGTTTCTGCAGCACTAAAGGTTCCTAAGAGCACGGTGGCCTCCATAGTCCTTACATGGAAGAAGTTTGGGACGACCAGAACTCTTCCTAGACCCGGCCGTCCAGCCAAACTGAGCAATGGTGGGAGAAGAGCCTTGGTGAGAGAGTAAAGAAGAAGCCAAAGATCACTGTGGCTGAGCTCCAGAGATGCAGTAGGGAGATGGAGAAAGTTCCACAAAGTCAGTATCACTGCAGCCTCCACCAGTCGGGGCTTTATGGCAGAGTGGCCCGATGGAAGCCTCTCCTCAGTGCAGACATATGAAAGCCCGCATAGAGTTTGCCAAAAACACATGAAGGACTCCCAGACTGAGAGAAATAAGATTCTCTGGTCTGATGAGACCAAGATTGAACTTTTTGGAGTTCATTCTAAGCGGTATGTGTGGAGAAAACCAGGCACTGCTCATCACCTGCCCAATGTCAGCTGTTCCTGCTCTCGCCGGAGGCGAACGCTTTTTCTTCTGCTCCCATTTTTCCCTGCTGCTCTCCTGTCTGGTCGTCTCTCTGAGACTCTGTCTGCATAACTTTCTGAACCTTAACAACAGCGATGGATTTGGTCAACTGGTCTCTCAATGCGATTGATCAATGTTTTCCACCGGAAGAGCGGGACGGGGTGACGCTCCTTGCCCCGACGGTACGCACTCGGCTGGATATGTGATCGACTCCTGGGGCAAATGGAAAATCATGTATTTGTCGGTTCTGTCGGTCGAGGATGTTGAAGATCTCCACCTATGTGGATTCATGATAGCTGGATTCCTGCTGATTGGTGCGGGCATTTTCCTGGTCTATCGCAAAGTTCGAGAGCTGTTGGCAGCAACCGGCACGCTGCCAGCGAGGAAGAGTCGTGCTATCAACACTCGGACTCTGGTGTTGTACGAGCTGAATCGCACGTTAGATGCCATTCAGGCCCAGCTTGGCACGCTGGCTGCGGTTCCGGACCTCGTCTGCAAAGTGGGTACATCTGTGGAGAAGTTGGCACAGCTCCTGGAACATTGACCCCCCGATTCAGCTGATTGATGCTGCCATTGAGACCTGCTGCAGGTTTCTACAGGGCGTGCAGAATTATTAGGCAAATGAGTATTTTGACCACATCATCCTCTTTATGCATGTTGTCTTACTCCAAGCTGTAAGTTTAAAGGGATCTGAATACTTTCTGTACCCACTGTATATACATACATACATACAGTACCTCAATTATTCATAGCCTCCAGTTAAAGAAAAGGTTAAATTCACAACAGTAATTCAAATAACAAGAAACTAAAGAAACTAACAATGAATAAAAATTTACAAAAGTATCATTTAGTGAAATTGCTTTTGAATTGTGGTTGGAAATAATACAAAAAACAAACAAACAAACAAAACTGTAAAACTGTCCCAGACACATTAGATCACCTTTCCCATGAACAGTGCACCAACATCCCTGTCAACAGGTGAAGACGTCTGATTGGACGTTAAGGCAGGTACACACTACAGGAAAATCAGCCCGATTTATGTCCCGATCTTCCGCTTACGATCAAAGCCAGCAAAGATTGTCGGATGTTTGCAAAAAACACCGCATCTGATCTTCTCATGGTGTGATGAGTTATGAGTGATTTTGTCCGATCCGATCCACTCGGAAGGCCTCGGACGGAGAGATCGTAGATAATGAACATGCTTAATATTTGCGACTTGAAATCCTGGTGTGTGTGTGGTGATCCGAGACGACCCGAACACGCACAGTGTTCACAGCTGTGCAAAATCAAAAACGCTGCTCTCATTGGGAAATCACGTGGAGGCTCCAACAGCCAATCAAAACGCAACAGCTAACAGCTGACTGACAGAAAAGGAAGGAAACACAAACAAAGAGCACATAGCCGTTAGCTTACAGCCCTGCTCTCCAAGATATCTAATGTTTGTGGCCATTTTTATTCACCTCCAACTTGCGGTCATACAGCCACATTCTTATTACTCTCTAGGACTTTTTCCACAATGTTTTTTTCTATGAATGCCTGTTTTTTTCCACAATGTAAGAAGCTGAAAAGTCTGCTACGTTTGTTTATGCTAAAGTCTTGTCACTGAAGTCTCGCCACAAAGTCTCATCACGAAGTCTCGTTTGATATTGCGAGATTTGGGATGTTGCCATTGAAGGGGCTGATTCTCTGCTGACGAATCATTTTGATTTTTGATCATTTTGATTTGTCTTTTGTAATCATCAAGTGTGTGGTCTCTACATCTATGAAGGTCTCAGGAAATCCTGGAGTGTGTACCTAGCTTTACAGAAAACCCCTGTTTGCAATGATTGTCTCAAAATGTTGCTCAACAACATTTTAGCTTTGGAGCCCCATCATGCTTGTTTATTTATCTTACTCTTTGTATGTTTGTTTTTAATATTTTTTTTCAAACGACAATTCAATATTAATGTCATGATTTTCATCAAATTTTTTATTTAATATAAATATATATATATATATATATGTATATATATATTTGGACGTTTTGCCTTTGTGGTGACATCTTCCCGGTCCCCACAGGTCCAAACCCCGTTTTGAGGGTCAAGATTAGGTTTTAGAGATTAAGTTACAATAGGGGATTATCACGCTTCCGTGTTCCGAACTTCCGGTTTGAAACAGTTAGACGGCCCACTTCCGGCCCAGTTCAATGTCCCTGCTTTACTTCGTAGATAACGTGAATAAACGCCAACCCTACTGAAATTTTCACGGATTCCAGACTGAAGTGATGCTGAGGAAGAAGTGGATCAAAGCGATTCTCCAGAGTGAAGGGCCGAACTTTATAATACAACAACAAAGCATGTTTGTTTGCAGCCGGCAGAGGCACAACACCGGCATGCTAAGCATTAGCCAGCTTGAGTTTACCGACGTGCTTAACTTTGTGCGTCTTAAAACACACAAACATCTGAAAATCGGGTCGTCCCCCCCCCTCCCCCGTTTTCCACTGGAACAACTGGGGACTGCCAAGAAAGGAGACGACTTTCAGATGCTTGTGTGTTTTCAGCCGCACAAAGTTAGGCACGTCATCAAGCTGGCTAATGCTAACCTGCTAACAGTAGTTTTTTCCTCTCCCCTCCCCCCCGTTTTTTTTTCGAACTCTTTCCCCCCCCCCTTTTTTTATGCCGGTGTTTTGCCCCACGGCGACAAACAAACGTGTGTTTTATTATAAAGTTCGGCCCTTCACCGCGGCGAAACGATCGCTTTGATCCAGCTTTTGATCCAGTATCACTTCAGTCTAGAATGAAAACTTAAATATGTTTGGAGTTTATCCGATTTAAACAGTATAACAGAGCAGGAACGGGTGACGTTAACATGGCCCGGAAGAGGAAGTGCCAAAATACCGGGAACTTCCGGTAAGCGTGATAATCCCCTATTATGTTTTGGTTGGGTTAGGGCAAGGGTTAGGTTTAGGCAATCAGTTATGGGCATTAGGTTTAGGGTAAGGGTCACAGGGTTGCTGGAGCCTATCCAGCTATTATCAGGCGAGAGGCAGGTTCACCTGGACAGGTCGCCAGTCTGTCACAGGGCCAACACAGAGAGACAGACAACCATTCACACTCACATTCATTCCTAGGGGAAATTTAGAGAGATCACTTAACCTAACATGCATGTCTTTGGACGGTGGGAGGAAGATGGAGTTCCCGGAGAGAACCCACGCATACACGGGGAGAACATGCAAACTCCACAGAGGAAGGAACTGTTGGAATTGTTCAAACCCCCTCCCCAGCCGGGAATCAAACCAGCGACCTTCTTACTGTGAGACTGCGGTACTAACCACCACGCCACTGTGCAGCCGGACTGCAGACCAGTTCCTAGTACTAGTAAATACCCACAGAAGTATCGCAGACCAGTTCTCAGTAAGTACCCACATAAGTTCCCCAGACCAGTTCCTAGTAAGTACCCACAGAAGTACTGCAGACCAGTTCCTAGTAAGTACCCACAGAAGTACTGCAGACCAGTTCCTAGTAAGTACCCACAGAAGTACTGCAGACCAGTTCCTAGTAAGTACCCACAGTAGTACTGCAGACCAGTTCCTAGTAAGTACCCACAGAAGTACTGCAGACCAGTTCCTAGTAAGTACCCACAGAAGTACTGCAGACCAGTTCCTAGTAAGTACCCACTGAAGTACTGCAGACCAGTTCCTAGTAAGTACCCACAGAAGTACTGCAGACCAGTTCCTAGTAAGTACCCACAGTAGTACTGCAGACCAGTTCCTAGTAAGTACCCACAGAAGTACTGCAGACCAGTTCCTAGTAAGTACCCACAGTAGTACTGCAGACCAGTTCCTAGTAAGTACCCACAGTAGTACTGCAGACCAGTTCCTAATAAGTACCCACTGAAGTACTGCAGACCAGTTCCTAATAAGTACCCACTGAAGTACTGCAGACCAGTTCCTAGTAAGTACCCACAGAAGTACTGCAGACCAGTTCCCAGTAAGTACCCACAGAAGTTCTAGTTTTGCATTACTAAAGCAAAAAAAAACAAACAAACAAACAGAAAAAACTGTTTGCGTGGAAAACTGTGTGTAGTAAAGTCATTTTACATGGAAGTCATTTGCAGCCAGTTTAGTGTGTTTTGGTGAGTAAAAATCCAAATTAATGATGTCATCATCAAAGGACGGGGACATGGAGCCAACTTATAAAACACAATGAAAACACAAGATTCATGAAAATGATGACCAATAATTAAGAATATTTCCCATCAACTGCGTTTATATTGACGATGTGTGTAAGTCTTCATCATTCTGATCCTAATCGTGCCTCATTAAATTCTACCAGTGATTATTTACAGGATAAAGATTAGTTACTGCTGACTGAAGTTCTAAAACAACGACTAAATACGAAGAACGAGCTCCGTCAAAGAGCCATAAATCCATCTCTATTCCAAAGTAATCAGCAGTGAGATGGAGGCTCTGGGATCCCCCCCACCCCCACCCCACGGACCAGAGCTGCACTAAAGTTAATGAAAAATATACAGGTACTACCCAAAAAATTTGATTATCCGGAAAAAGTTCATTTATTTCTATAATTCAACGGTGTTCAGCTTCTACACCGTTTTCTTCCACACTTCTTCCTTCCACTTAACTGTCCATTAATGTGCTTTGAGACACTCTGAGAACATCCAGCTTCTTTTCTATCACTTTTTGTGTCTTTCCACCTTGTGCAGGGAGTCAATGATGGTTTTCTGCACAACTGTCAGATCAGCATCTTCCCCATGATTGTGAATTCTTCTAAATCAACACAGAGACTTTTTAAAGGCTCAGGGTACTTATGGAGGTGTTTGAGTTTTTGAATTTGAGGTTTCCTTAAGCTGCAAATCCTAATCAGCAACATCCAAAAGAATAAAAGCGATAAATATTGATTCACATATTATTTATCTATACAATATGTAAATTGCACCTTTTAAGCTGAATTACAGAGATATGTGAATTTTTTCAGGATACTCTAATCTTTTGGGTCGTACCTGTATATAAAAGTTGTGTCATGCTTGGAAGCAGCAGCAGCTCAGGAGACCAGACTCAGGCTGGTTTGACTAAAGCCCAGCGTGAAAACCATCTCGGTCCGGGAGACCACCCCCACCCACCCACTGAGCCCAGTCACCAGTCGGACCGCGTCCAGCGGACTGTCCTGGTGGGAAGCAGCCATATGAGTCTCAGAACAGCAACATAAACAGTAAGACAGCCATGTTGGTTCCATCTCAGGCATCACAGCCGGACGTGGTGGTGAGTTCATGTCCGTACTGTCCTTCACTCAGGCTGCAACCGTAACATCCAATCTGAACACAATTTCTCTGGAACAGTTCTCTTTGGTTATTATTGTTTTTATTTCACACAAAAATTCTAAATGAATATTTTCTTTTACTAAATTATAATTTTGGACATTTTTATTATTATTACTGTCTTTAGTTCTGTAGTTATTAGAGGTTTGCTTCCCTTCTTTGTGCATTATACTGCCAATGCTCTATAGAGCATTGACAAAATATACTATTGTTCATGGATAATTATACAGCACAATCTCTATAGAGCATTGGCAGTAAATATTAAGCTTCTAGAGCATTATACTGCCAATGCTCTATAGACGCATTGGCACATATTACTATTGCGGCGTAACATCATTTCTAGTGTGTGTGAATGCGTTCAGCGCATTCACAAGTTAGTTTTCCTGTTTCTCTTTCTTTATTATTATTATTATTATTATTATTTTTCCGCCGTTTTTTGTCCGTCCATATCTTCAGCATGCTTCACCCGATTTTAGCCGTTCAAACTTTAAAATGTTCAGCTCCTTCTGGAGATGTGTGCTCGGAAGTTTGGTATTGATAACTTCAACTGTTTTCAAGTTATTGATCATTTATTGATCAATTTTTAACATTGAAGTCAATGGAGAAGCCTTCAAACCCTTCAAAAAACTTCCTCTTCTTTAAACGACTAAGGCTTTTTCATACCTTCAGCTAGAAATACCATTCAAACTTTATACGAATCAGCAGAGATTCAGCTTTAAAGCTTGTTCTTTTTTAAATTGATATCTTCAGCCAATTTTGAATTATGCCAGTTTACAAATTGTTCAACTTTTAGAAATTCAGCTTTTTCACTACCTTCAGCTCCACTCTACTTCACTCTAACTTCAAATCCTTCAGCTCCAATTAGCGTTCATATCTTCAACATAGTTTCAGCTAGAAACACCATTCAAACTTTCAAATACTCTTCAGGAGTTGAACAACTACAATCTATCTTTTCAGCTTCATATCTTCAACCGTTTTTGAGCTATGCCCTCTGAAAAAACATGAAAAATTGCACTTTTCAGGCCAAAATTTTTCCTCCTCAGGAAAATCTTGAACAAATGCCCATAACTTCCACAGTTTTCGTCACAGAAAAATAAAATTTACATCAAAACGGAGCTTGACTCGTTGGCTTCGTCGGCCACCCCGGGTCAAAATCCGTCAGATGCACCGTTTTCGAACTACGCCCCTCGGAATCTTACAAAGTCACCATTTTGCCCCTATTAAACTCCATTGTAATCTGGAAGAAGAATCCTAAAAGTCATGCAGAATTAAACTGCCAGCATTTAAATTCTGTTCCACTTAGGATAAAATAAAAGACATTTCTGAGTTCCTCAAAGCCTCGTGACGCTCACGGTGAAAAAATTATTTTGATATCTGTTACGGATTTCTCTCAGTGGACAGTTGTTCGGGGAGTGTTTTCCCATAGAAAACTGAAGCATAAAGTCTGTGTAACTGAAATCAACTGTCATTCTCTTACACACACAGGTGTTGCGTTGTCATGACAACTTGATCAGTTCTCCCTGCTGTGTTAATTAGTTTCACCTTTGACCTAATTCCTTATCTACAAAGCAATGTATGATGAAGATGAAGCTTTAAAGCCACTGCAGTCATCATCACTGTCCCTCTGTCCACTTAATTGGTGTCTCACCATGTCCTCAACACCACAGCTCTTCTCTCCTTCCTCATCTTCACTCCTCTTCATCATCTCTCCTTCCTGGGTCCTTCATCATCCTACCTCCTCTTCATCATCCCTCTTTTCTGGTTAATCCCTCATCGTCCCTCCTCTTCATCATCTCTCCTTCCTGGGTCCTCTATCATCCTCCCTCCTCTTCATCATCTCTCTTTCCTGGCTCCTAGCCTCATCTTCCCTCCTCTTCATCATCTCTCTTTTCTGGCTCCTCCGTCATCCTCTCTCCTCTTCATCATCCCTCTTTTCTGGTTAATCCCTCATCGTCCCTCCTCTTCATCATCTCTCCTTCCTGGGTCCTCTTATCATCCTCCCTCCTCTTCATCATCTCTCTTTCCTTGCTCCTAGCCTCATCGTCCCTCCTCTTCATCATCTCTCCTTCCTGGGTCCTTCATCATCCTACCTCCTCTTCATCATCCCTCTTTTCTGGTTAATCCCTCATCGTCCCTCCTCTTCATCATCTCTCCTTCCTGGGTCCTCTATCATCCTCCCTCCTCTTCATCATCTCTCTTTCCTGGCTCCTAGCCTCATCTTCCCTCCTCTTCATCATCTCTCTTTTCTGGCTCCTCCGTCATCCTCTCTCCTCTTCATCATCCCTCTTTTCTGGTTAATCCCTCATCGTCCCTCCTCTTCATCATCTCTCCTTCCTGGGTCCTCTTATCATCCTCCCTCCTCTTCATCATCTCTCTTTCCTTGCTCCTAGCCTCATCGTCCCTCCTCTTCATCATCTCTCTTTTCTGGTCAATCCCTCATCCTCTCTCCTCCTCCTCATCTCTCTTTCCTGGCTAATCCCTCATCCTCCCTCCTCTTCATCCTCTCTCTTTTCTGGTTAATCCCTCATCGTCCCTCCTCTTCATCATCTCTCCTTCCTCGGTCCTCCATCATCCTCCCTCCTCTTCATCATCTCTCTTTCCTGGCTCCTAGCCTCATCCTCCCTCCTCTTCATCATCTCTCTTTCCTGGCTCCTAGCCTCATCCTACCTCCTCTTCATCATCTCTCTTTCCTGGCTCCTAGCCTCATCTTCCCTCCTCTTCATCATCTCTCTTTCTCGGGTCCTCCCTCATTCTCCATCCTCTTCATCATCTCTCCTTTCTGGTTCCTCACTCTCTGTTCTTCCTCTTCCTCATCTTTCCTTCTTCCTCCTCCCATTCTTCCTTTCTCATCTCATTGATCCTTTCCACCTTTTTCAGTCTCACGCTTTAACCCTTTGAGCGTTCCACCTCCTTCAGCTTTTTGCTTTAACCCTTTGAGCTTTTTCACCCTTCCGCCTTAACTTTTTCAGGATTTTCAGGATTTTCAGCCCTACGCTTTAACTTTTTCAGGATTTTCAGGTTTCTCAGCCTTTCGCTTTAACTTTTTCCGCTTTTTCAGCCTTCCGCTTTAACTTTTTCAGGATTTTCAGGTTTTTCAGTCTTACGCTTTAACTTTTTCCGCTTTTTCACCCTTTTCAGCCTTCCTTTAACTTTTTCAGGATTTTCAGGTTTTTCAGCCTTACGCTTTAATTTATTCAGGTTTTCAGCCTTACGCTTTAACTTTTTCCGCTCTTTTCCACTTTTTCAGCCTTCCGCTTTAACTTTTTCAGGATTTTCAGGTTTTCCAGCCTTCCGCTTTAACTTTTTCCGCTTTTTCCGCTTTTTCAGCTTTCTGCTTTAACTTTTTCAGGATTTTCAGGCTTTTCAGGCGTAGGCTTTAACTTCTTCATTTTTTTCACCTTCTTCAGCCTTATGCTTCAAATTTTCCACCTTTTTCAGCCTATTAGCATTATAGTTGAACTGTTTCCGCCTTTGAGCATTATAGTTCAACTACTTCAGCTTCTTTAGCATTTCAGTTCAGCGATTTCAGTATAAACGCATTCACACCAGTTGTTACGGAGTAACAACTTTTTCTAGTTATTATTATTGAGCATTAACACGTATATTGCTGTAATATACTGCCAATGCTCTATAACATTGGCAACATATTACTATTGCTCCGCGTTTATTCCGATTATTATTATTCAGTTTCCGCCCTGTTTTTCGACGGCCTACTCTTCCCAGGGCTTTGCCAGCACCCCCACAAAAGTTATATCAAAACGTGCGTCTCGGCCGGGATCGGTGTGCTTGTCATTTGTCCGCGCAAAACTCAAACGGTGTTCACGCAATTCGCAAAAAACTGCGATTTTCGTCCCATAGGAATGAATGGGATTTGGTCGGAAACAGCCGAGGAAAAGCCAAGAACCCAGGTCACTTTGGACCTCTATAGCTCAGCCATACCATAACATAGAAACACCATTCAAAGTTTAAACGGGTCACGAAAGCTGAAACTTTAACCATGTGAAAGGATATGTACATATCTGTTACGGTTTTGACACAATGGCAAGTTACGTTTTAGGAAAAATCCAAAAAATCCCAAAATCCCTCCGCACTCTAGCCGCACTCTAACTTTTGAAGCATTTCCAACTTTGAAACAAATGGCCATAACTCCCACACCGTTCATCGTACAGACATAATTTTTACATCAAAACGTTGGAAATCTTGTTGGCTTCATTTCAGCCCTCCGCAAATTTTTTGCTCAGACGCACCGTTTTCGAACTACGGCTCTCGGAATCTTAGAAAGTCACCATTTTGCTCCTATATCTCTCCATTGTAATCTAGACGGAAAGCTCAAAAAGCCCTGATTCTTAAAACTGGCACCATTTAAATTCTGTTCCACTTAGGATAAAATAAAATACATTCCTGAGTTCCTGAAAGCCTCATGGCGCTCACGGTGAAAAAATTATTTTGATATCTGTTACGGTTTTCTCGCAGTGGACGATTCAGCATTTTCCCATAGAAAACTAAAGCATAAAGTCTCTAACTGAAATTAACTGACATTCTGTGACACACACACACAGACAGGTGCTGCGTTGTCATGACAACCTAAGCAGTTCTCCCTGCTGTGTTAATTAGTTTCACCTTTGACCTAATTCCTCATCTATAAACCAATGTATGATCAAACTGGAGGTTTAAATCCACTGAGGTCATCATGACTGTCCCTCTGTCCACTTATTTGGTGTCTCACCATGTCCTCAATACTAGAACTCTCTCTCTTTATATTCAAACATGTCTGTGCTTCCTTTCTCAGTCTTCCTCTCCCCTTGAACCCTCTGTTCACCAGTCTTGGCCTCCTGTCAGTCCTGTGGATGATCTATCTTTCTGTCTGTCTGTGTCTTTCTGCCTCACGGTCTCTGTCTCGCCTAACAGTCTGTCTCACAGTCTATGTCTCATTCACAGTCTATCTCACAGTCTCTGTCTCGCTAACAGTCTGTCTCTCACAGTCTATGTCTCATTCACAGTCTAT
>JALJCO010010682.1:0-362638 GCA_023101725.1 Atherinomorus stipes | reverse complement strand
GTAACCAGATTAAGGCAGCAACATCCTGGGCAGAGACCTTCAGACATCCCTCTCCCCAGTCACCCTCTCTAGCTCTTCCGTGGGTGCAACGAGGCGTTTCCTGGATTTGCCTCAGGGCCTCTTACTAGTGGGACTTGCCCAAAAACACCTCCCCTGGGAGATGTCCGGAAGACATCCGTACCAGATGCCCAATCCAACTCAAATAGTTCTTTTTGATGCGGAGGAGCAGCAAACTCCTCCCAGATGATCAAACTACTCACCCTATCCCCAAGGGTGAGGCCAGCCATCCTTCTCAGGAAGCTCATGTCATTGACTTGTACATGAAGTCTCACTTTTTTCTTTCATAACCCACAAAATAAATGAAGAGATTTGCTCATTTCAATTGTCTATTTAAATTTTTTTTTTTTCAAAAGTTACACTTTTGACTGTCATGACCTTCAAATTAGCTGCTGATCCTAATGGTTCAAACACTTTTGTTAGTCCTAGATATGTGATACTGGTTTATTTACTCCTAAAATAAATGGCAACATACTATATTTTAGTGTTATGTGTATGATAAAGTTTTTATCTTCTTTAAGCGTGAAAAATAATCTGTATTGTAATAAAGATGTATTTGAGATTCTAAAGGTTTCACAAACTTTCGATAACTGTCATCCAATGTGAAATTACTGCTCTCTTCTTTAGTTTCTGTACAGGCTAAACAAGCAAGACATAAGAATGTTAATTAGTGAGCTTTAGAGATCCTGGTTGGTGGATTATGTTACATTAGGACAGAGCCAGGCTTGCTCTTTCTTATTTTCAGGAGTAACAGCTCACAGCGTCCTCAGCACAGATATGTTAGAGTCCTATCAATCTTCTTTTTTTTATCTAAATCTTGACAAAATTGTGAATAACCATGTGTCCCAAACTGTCAAATATTCCTTTCAGGAGTATATAAACTTTTCAGAGTAAAGAATTACATAGCCGGTGATTGCGGTTTCCGCCTTCTCCTCAGACAAAGCTCTCTGTGGATTCTTACATGACCCAGGCAAATATAGAATAATGATATGTTTTGAAACACAAACAGCCTTTGTAAATCCATTGAAACAGAGGCCAACTTGGCACTGAGGAATTCACAGCTTTGGAAATGACTGCCTGTGGCAGATTCAGCCGGAACGAGGTCACGATCTAGACCTCGCTTTCATCAGAAATTTTGTTTGCTTTCCCTTTATACTAATTGCTCCAGTTGGAGTTATACTGACACATTTGGACCTAGAAATATAAACAGCAAGATTGAAATCAAAATAAACAGGCAGCAGCAGTGCAGAGGAAATAAATATGACGTTTAAGTTGTGAGCTGCGCTGGTACATGTAGGATTTTGGATAATGCTCATGTGCACTCCAGACTACGTTTCCAACAGTCGTACCTGCAGGTGTGCTCTGGTGCTGCATCTCTGTGTATACCACAGATAGAGATTTCCATTGCCAGAGGCCTGCTGATGGTGTGTACATGTGTCAGCCATTACAGCAAATTACAAATCCTCTCCGGCAAAAGATGAATGTTCCACTCTCATTTTGTAATTTCCAGTAGAGGCAAGAAGCTGTTGCCCATTTGCAATGCCCAGCAGAGCCCTCACAGCCATCACAGCAGCTATTTGAAACCACCGAGAAGATACTAATTTGGCAGTACAGAGGCAGAACTGTAATTTCCTACTCGCAGCACCCCAACTCTTGCTTTGTGACTTGAATGAATGACAGTGAGACTACTTAGTATTTAGATTGGATATGAATGATTGTCA
The DNA here is from genome assembly GCA_023101725.1 of Atherinomorus stipes. Taxonomy (NCBI): domain Eukaryota; kingdom Metazoa; phylum Chordata; class Actinopteri; order Atheriniformes; family Atherinidae; genus Atherinomorus; species Atherinomorus stipes. The sequence goes on along the minus strand of JALJCO010010682.1, from coordinate 360,860 downwards.
AATGAATTTCTTGATAATTTATTTGCCTTTTTGTGTTAAATAGGCTAAAAGAGAGAGAGAGAGGGGAAAAAAAAGCTCATGCTATAGTGTCTCAATTACAGCTCTTTGAAGAACTAACAGATGCCACGCACTCCCTCTCAGACATGAAAGATTCTTGATGACCAAGCCCTCAGGTGGGGAGGATCACAGAATACAAAAGCCAACAACAAAGCACCTGTGAAGCTCCACCTTCCCAACTTTTATCTGAAAACATAAACAAAGTCAGTAAGTATGACTGATAGATTGAGAACTGAACAAAATCACTCTGATCTCTGAATCCACAGACAATTTTTCACCCCCACCTCTTCCTCCTCTCCTCCCACTCTCGATCCCCTGCGTCCCAGCACCTTCGCACAGGTGCATTGCATTTTCAGTTGCCAGCTTAACTTTCAGACACAGACTCGCCCTGCAGCTTTATAGCAACATCACTGAATGAATCAGTGCAGCAAAGATCAGAGAGGGAAGCTGTTTGGGACTTATGCATCACTCACCAGCCTTGAAAGCAGATCCACGTCATGCACTAAGTTGAACATGGAAGTCATTTATTCCCAGGAACAGTTTTCGGGCTTTCAGTCCAACTTTATTAGGGTTAGATTTGGGCAGCAGCCAAAACCAGAAAGTTCAGTTCTGGGAATGACATAAATGTACAGATATTTTTCACATAAACAAAAATGCGTGCAAGTCCAAGAAGCCAGCTGCTGGGAACAATTTTCAAAATGTCTTTCATCTAGACAATAAAACTTAAATACCTTTCCAGAGAGCATGTCTATGCAGGAGCCTAAGATTTATTTTTTCTTTTTTTCCCAAAAAGAAAAATCCTCTTATTTACTTTCACTGTGCTTTACTGTAGCTGTAGAATAAAGCAAGAGGGATTCTGAAGGGAATTAAAGTGAATGACAATCATGTCATCACATAAGCCACAGACCATTTGGGAAATGGCTTCTTTTCTAATCCACGGCTCTGTGGTAAAAAATGTGGGATCTGGTGGTTGGCTCCAACGTGATACTGGGTGTGTAAGGAAGGGTGGAGGAGCAGAGGCATGGGTGTGAGGGGTGTCTGTATGTGTTTGTGCCTGCATGATGAGTGTGAGAGATGGAGAAAAAAAAATGTTGAAGAGGAGGCTTGGTCTACTTTGTTGAGTATACAATTTCATGCCTTCTAGGTCAGTTTGGGTTTGGGTTAGGTGAGTTTTGATTGTGTCAGCGCAAATCTGACAGTGCAGAAAGAAGACTCCGTAGAAACCCCTAATTTTTGCTATATGCATCGTCTTTATGGGCCCAGCCCACTCTAATGACTTACTATATCAGCTATGCAGATGATACCCAACTATACCTGATATTATTACCAGACAACCTGACAGGTTCAGCATGATTTTCCATTTGTCTGTGTAATACATCCAAATGTATGAAGAAACATCACATTCAGCCAAACCTCTTTAACATCACTTTGCACTTTACAACATGAGGAAAATCCATCTGCATCTCACTTAGCAAGCACATATCACTCTATTAGTCAATGAACTACAATGGCTGCCCAAATCATATTCAGGTTATTAAATTTTCCCTACAGAGTGTCTGCAGGATCTGCACCCAGCTATTTAAACTCAGTCATACAGTCGTATGCACTTTCCTAGCAACCACATTTCTCCCATAAAAATTGTCTCGCCCTGCAAACTCCACCAACAGCCTAGAGTTTCAGTGTGGACTGTTTGCATTTGTGGTTTCACAATGCCAATGGGGTGTTCAGGGGTATCATGTCCTCTGAAAACACCTTCTACAAAAGTTCTTATGTGCCCAACCGACATGATGAGAGGCTCCCTGCTGTCTCCTGGTGCTGCCAAGCATCTGAGCAAACAAATTTTACTGATCACTTTGCAAAAACCGCTTCCAGCTTCCTACCATAAAGTAGAGTTTACACCTGTAAGTAACAGAGCAGAGGGGAACAGTAGGCCCATTATACAGTATGTCATACACAGATGATGTTTCTTGAATCGAGGTTATCAGCTGGTCTTCAGTTTTTCAATTTCAACTTTTTGCAACAACTGTTGCTAGTTTTGGAGAGATGAAGATGACAAATGACAAAAGAGTGTGAGCTGAGCTTTTTGCTTTCTGTTAAAAAGGTCACAGGTAACTCCTTTGCGTCCACTCATTCACTAAGTCAAAGGGTAAGCTCCCTTTTTGTCTTGTTTTTTCTGTGAAACACAATGAAAACAACGAGATTCAATACTGAATAGACTAAGAATATAATCTATGGGGTTAATAATGCTGTCAGAAATTCTTTGGTCATGATTGTTTGCTTGATATATAAGACCCTAAAACCCATGTCTAACCTTAGTTTACTTTGCATTTTTGTTCCTGTTCTACTTGCACTCAGTCATCTAAATAGATTTAAATGGATGTAGCACTTAATGAGTGAGCTAAAGTTTCTGCAACCTTTGTTTTGCCCCTTACTTGTAAAGCTTTGGATAAAAGCAACTGTTAAATGAGTAAGTCTAATGAAATATAATGCATGCATCTATGTGTTTGTGGGGCCTATTGTTCCACTCTGCATGCACACGAACCACTTGCGGTATCCAGTCCCATACTGCTTCTCAGTGAAATGTTTGTGGGCTGCTCTGTGTGGCTTCCTTTCATTGAAAGCCCTCGTCGTCTTAAATGTTGATTGGTATGACGTCAGCTCCAAACCTCAGCCTGGCCTTTTATGTTTCACTGTCACCATCTATTTCCGCCCAGTGTGTGAAAAACAACTTTTTTTCCATCGTTGTGATTCCTCGACACGGACGGTTGGATAAAACACTGCGCTACTGTTACAAGGCCAGAGCCGCCACCCAAACTGAGCCATTTGTTAATTTTCACACTCACTTAGGCTGAATTACTGAACAACCGAACAACTAAAATGACTAAAGACTGAACACAAAATTTTGTGAATGTCACATGATTTAAAAGGACACAATATGCTCACTTATGTAAGCAAGCAGAACCTGGTCTCTGTAAATAAAAACACAAACAGCCATCCAATGGGTGTTAACTGGCTGTGATTACTGGTGTAAAACCACAGCAGTTTTTCTCTCCCCTTTCTGGAGTTTCCCATGTTTTTCAAATTCCAATCTGTCACAGCAACTGTGAGAAAAAGGAGATGTCATCTTTAAAAAAAAAAAAAAAGAAGAAGAAGAAGATGATGAAGGGAGGGAGGGGAGAAAAAGGTCTCCTGTCCATCGCCTCACAGTTGAGTCAAGTCTGCTAAAATAGTATCACCTGTCCTGTGAGATCCTGCTCGCCGGAGGGAGTGCATGTCAAACTGGTTCATGCTGCAGAAACAGGAGATTGCCTTCTACCCTGTGGGGCCTGTCTGACTTTCACAGGAATGCAAAATTGTGCGCAACTCAAACAAGCAAACCAGCAGCTAAGGTGCTGATGGTTGTTTTGGCCAAGAGGGACAGGAGTGTACCAAATATGTGACCCACCAGGTAGAAAAAAAAACAGGCCAACTGGGAGATAAATGAGGTGTAAAAATTGGATTTTTCACTTTGGGGTTGACATTTTGATTAGTTTGAGTCAGTTGAGCCAAGTTTGAGAAATGTTTACATTGCGACACCCAGCATAACTTTTTCACCACTCAGTTTGTTCACTTTCATGTCAAACATAATCAAATATAGCAAGAGTTGTCAGATATAGGGAATGATTAAAATAAGCTTATTATTGGCTATTTACGCTGTACTATCTCTTTTCTCTGTCATGCTCATGTGTGCAAAATTTATGCAGCAAGTGTCAAAAAATATGATAAAGGACATTGGCTCTTTTTTAAATAATCCAAATGGGCACACCTGTCCAAACATTCACAGAAAGATAACAACTGGAACTGCACAACTGTGAAAAAGTAATGAATGTTTGAATGTTGTGTTTTTTTGTTTTTTTGTTTGTTTGTTAGTTGTTGTTTTTTTCTCAAATATGTTTGAACAACCTTTAAAAACTTATTGAATGCAATGGGTTCTAAATCTTTTAAATCCTGTTTTGTAAATATTAGTATTGTGTTGATTTCATTAATTTTGACTTTTGCAGAAAAATGTTGAACAGAGGACTAAAAAAGTTGTGGGATTTGTATATTTGTGTGTGTGTGTGTGTGTGTGTGTGTGTGCTTGGGGGCCCGGGTTTTCCCTTTTGGGGGCCCTTTTTTTTTTTTTGTGTGGTGTGTGTGTGTGTGTGTGTGTGTGTGTGTGTGTGGTAACTCAGCAGCTGGGAAAGGACTCACTTATGAAGACAGAAAAGGCATATTAAGAACATTGGCATGTAGGAGATACCGAGTACCGGTATCGTTTGGTACCGGTTCTAATCTTAACGATACCAGGGTACCGTTAAGATTCTGGACAACGATACTCTTATTGATACTTTTTGAACATCTACCTAACCATCGAGTTATCATTACGCAGTCAAATAATCACAGTGATGGAATAAGACAGACACAATTCCCTTATTCTCCCAGCTGTCCTTCACCCACTTTTATGTCCAGCTTCTCAAAATCATCTAACAAATATTCTCCACCACTGATCTGAACATCTTGTAATGTCTTTATTATTTACTCTAAATTATTATAGATCAAAAAGAACGAAAAACCGGACGAGGACGATTGATCGGATCGAAAAACCCAACCCATTACATGACATGGGAGGGAAAATTTGGACAATTTCTATACCTCTACCACCACTCACTGATGCCCCCTGCGTGCCTTTTTTTTTCCTTTCATGATAATTTTACCAAATATAATGAGACTATATTCCAGTATGCTAAAATAAGGAAGTCATGTTCCAGGATGTGAATCAATAAATTATGTGTCATTACAAATTCACAAACTGCTGCGAAATTGTAAAATGAATAAAAAGAGGGGGCTTAGCAGAGTTATTTAGAAGGAAAAATTAAGAGAGGCTCACCTCTTTGTTCAACACTTTTTGGAAACAGTCAAACAGCTAAAAAATTACATTTCTGCAAAATAAAATTGCAATGAATCTGGGGCATTTGTCATCTGTGGTCTGTGATATTAATAGATTCAGAGAATCTTTTGGTACGCCAACAGCACTGCACTAAAAATCCTCCACATTCTGTTGTAGAAATTGCTACATGCCTGATACCCATTACGGCAAGCACATTGTTGTTGTACCACTAATGCAATTTGCATCTGCTGTGGTATGAAATGGCTTTAGCACTTCAGCAAATATGTTAATGATAATGTGTGAATCTGTGAATGAGATCAATACTGAAGAACATCTATGCAGGTTGTGGGAGCAGCATACAGATGTCTTCTCATAGAAGGTCTTGATTACTTCAGCAAGACAATGTCAAACCATATTCTGCATTTATTACAATCGTGTGGCTCTGTAGAAGTTCTCAGGTGACAGACCGAATCAACATGGTTAATGATTTATAACTCTGGTCAAGCAAAGCCACAAATCTGCTGTCTGTCTATTAAACACCACCGCACACTCACTTTGTCGCCTGCCTCATAATCATACTAGGTTGTTTAGAGTCTCATTTCTGTGGGAATGTATTCTGAGGCCTCTCCTTATTCAGTCTTCTATACCAACACACATACAGCCATACACATATACAAACACACAACCTATCCTCCCTTTCCTGTAGCTCTCATATGGTCTCACTTTGGGTTTTGAGGTTAGAGTTTTCTGGGGACACAACAGAGCTTCTGATCCAAATGAGAGTCGGAAGGCTTTTCCCTGGACTTGCCCAAAACACATTTAGAAATTAATTTGGACTGTGAAGCCTCCCTCTGTCTTCAGAGTCTTTAATATTGGCAGCACTCTCTGCTTGACAAGCCAAAAAGGAGGGTGAAGGATCAAGAATGACAGTTATTGCAAAATGAGTGACAGGTGAGATTATGAGGGTGTTTGCTTTTCTGGCACAAAAGTTTCATAAAGTGCAAAACTGAAGAATGCAAGTTTGTGAAAAGGTATAGGGATACAAATAATGTGTGAAAAGATTATGTCTGAGAAGATGTGAGGTGAATAAGAAAAACATAGTTGGCACTGTTTTTGAGGAGCTGCCATCAAAAGGTACATTTTTGTCTGTGAGCTGCACAATGTAGGCGCTGAAGGGCATAAAACTGAAGAGGTATGTGGAATTCCCCAGATTTTTGTTGGAAGGATCTAGAAATCCCGCAAACAAACACATACAATAAATGATTTATTTCTTTTGAGTTCACTACAAACATGTGCTTTAAATTAGCAGCCTCTCCTTGTGGGGTTTTTCATTCTTCATACACTGACTCCTTCCATATAATCTATAGAGAAGACACATCTAATAACACCAGGAGTGAGGCAGATTATGAGTTTTTGATGGGTTCATAATCACTGAGTAGTTTAAAGAACTCGTTCACCTTTGAACATATTCTGCACAGGAGTTAGCAATCAGCAGGGCCAAAGCAGCAATTTTGACTATTAAGACCACACATAAGGGGTCTGTGGGGAGTTAGAGGGTTCACAAGGTCTTAACAGCCCATCTGTATGTGCATTGCAAGTACGCAGACAACAAGAAAAAACTGCAGGTTCAGATGAGAATATGGTAGAATGTGCACAAACATGCACGTGATCTTGATCAAATATGCAGTCAGTATGCTTCGGGTCTCTTATGAGGTGAGCTTGGATTAGTTTGGGAGGATGAGCAACCACAAATTGCAGGGAACCCTGGTTAACTGGGAGTAGTTTGGGATGTGTGGGTGGGGGGGTTGTGGCACCGTACCATAGGGAAAGACTGAGGTAATTACTTTAGTCTCCACATTTAGTCTCTGTCTTAAAAAAATGTTTTTAACATGCCATAAAACTCTCCCGACACCAAAGGCCTTTCACATTTCTGGACATGCACTGACACAAATATGGCATTTTCCACAGTCCATCATTGCTCTGACTATCTGCGGGCAGAGCCTCCTTTTAAATCAGTCATCTGATATTTCCACACTGAAGACTGTGTGATAAATGTTTCCTGGCTTCTGTCACACTTTTATCTCTGGTTCTATTTGATCACTTTAACCACCGACTCAGACACTGAGATTGTGACAGAAAACTCAAAGCTGGAGAGAATATTTGTGGGACATGATGAGCACAGCAAAGTTTCCTTAGGGTTAACTGCACCCAGTTGAGGCTTTTAAACCCCCTCCAAATTGTCTCATGTCAGGCATGTGGGCATGCAATCAGCCAGTCTTATTCCCCTCTTTTCAAACTTTGCTCTTATCCCTCACTCTGTCCAGCATCCCCGAAACAAGGACCCCCCTCCTCCCTGATGTATGTGAACAATAGCACAGCCACACATCTCAAGTATTCCTTTGAAGCTTTGAGACAAAACTGTGCAGCTGTCTGCAGGGTCCTATCTCCCTAAAACTGATCGGAGGACAGATAGTGAGAGATGTTTGCAAACACATGAATGTTCAGAACCTGCCTGTGTTATTAAAGCTGGCGGCGCTCAGAAACAGGAAGGTGATCCAGTGATAAAGATGACAATAAAGTGGCAGAATCCATAGAGATTTCTCAAATTGTTTATTTGCTCACTGGGAGCCCTCATACTTTCACAGGAGGGCTTTTTTTAATCTGCAGTGAGTTTGTATTATGCACCATCTCACGCATGTTTAAACTGTGGTGCTTTGTGGAAAAAGCCAGAAAGCTCTTGTTCGATTTATTCTTATAGTTATACATTTGAGTTCTCCTTATGTCACTTTACTTCATGTCAATATGAAGGTAAACGCAAAGAAAAAGGAAAGCGAAGCACAATAAATTTCACAAACAGACTAAAGAGCATATAGCAAATTGGAAGAAGTTATATAAAAAAAAGAAAAGAAAAAATATCAACTTATCAAGAATCAACTTCAGAATCCACAACAAAATGAAAAATATTATACGTATTCATTTTTATGAGACAAAATGTATACAAACAGCATATGTATGTTGTATATTTGTTGTTGACTTAGCTGTATTTCCTGAAACTGTGAAGAACTTAGTGAAATTTTGTTGTTTTTGCTTTTATCGTGTTTTGAACTTCTTCTGTGAGTATGACCCATGATTATGCGCACTTCATGCACCCTCACCACATAAGATCTGTTTATATTTTCAGTAAACTACATATCAGTTTATGTTGCGGTTCGCTGCTCTGTCTTTTAGAGTTGACAAGCTAGAACATTCTCATTTTTCTTTTCATCAGCCTCCCCTCTTTTTAAACACACCCATTGTCTTGACTTGACAGAGTTACAACAATGCCCAAGCTGGACCGTCTGGAGTTTCCAGAATGTTCTTTTGATGCAGAGTGGAAATCACATTCCAGTGTCCTGTATAAAAGCTTTGTTTATCCATCTAGTCGTTACAGAGAGGAAGCCAGACGTTTGGCTAGAATATGTACAGTATGTGTGCAACATGTGGAGGGCAGCCCCTCCACGTATGGATGGAGACGTCTAATATATACGGCTAGCTCACATACCGCAGATATTAGTCTCTGATGAAAGGAAATTTCTGTATTTTTGTTATAGCCACGCTTTAAGGAGCTCTATTCCTTTCACAAAGTGATCACAGCTTCTGCAGTGAGTGAAGCGCTGCACTGCAGATGTTTCTTGGGAACACCACCTCGGTGAACTTGGATATAACGTGTGGACGTGCACTGAGGCACTATTTTTTTGTGGGTAAAAACAGAAGCAGGTGCAGTTCCTGTAAACATCCAAATCGAAGCAACAGACTCATATATGTTTCAATTAAAACAAGATGTCCTGTGCATGAGTCAGTGGCACACACATGTTTAGTTAAACCTCGAGGCTTTGCCTGTGGGACCATGGAGGACTTTGGAGTAACAGTGGTTTAACGTAATTAAGGATCCCATTTGCTTACGAGCAGGATGAGCCCCAGAGGTCAGAGGAGGAGCGATTCTATCAGAGGATTACCACTTCCTCCTTCATGTTTGTTTCCTCTTGGCCATACAGCTGTGCTCAGATGCCAGCCAGAAAAACTGCTCTTGCAGATAGAAAATACTAATTACAACCCTGTGTTTTGAGCGACTTCCTCTTCCTCTCTCTTCATCCTTCATCCTCACATCTGGTTCATCTTTTTTAAGTCTGAGTGTTGTTGAGGATGTCAGTCTTCTACTTTTAAACTCTCTCCTTCCCACTACCACAGTCCCCACAGAGGAAAGTTTGGTCTGCATTCCAACTGGCATCATTACACAGAATACATTAGAGCCAAGATTTCTAATCAGACACATGGAAGTTACTTAATTAATAGAGGACTTGAGGTGAGGTCAGAGGCAACATTAGAGATAGACGGTTGGAGGGATTTGGTTGTATAAGTCTGTGCTTGATAAAAAAAAAAAAAAACAACATCACAAGAAGCTAGAGCTTTTCATGACTGCATATTTGCTCCAGGTGCTCCCTCCCAAGTAAACTGGGGAGTTCTGATCATCCCTCGCAGACAAAATCATCACATCGCACATCAAATGTGCAAAATATTATTTCCTTTACATGCTTAAGCATTGCTCTCTATGAATGTTTGCACTTCCTTTCTTAATCCTTTAGCTGACACCGACGCTTTCATCTCCCCCTCTGATCTTCCAGCCTTTGAAACGATCAGCTCCACACCTGCTCATCCCAGACACTTAAACAGCATGAAAGCTGCTGAACGTGGCCCCACATCCTCCCTTTGTTTAAAATTCCACCACTCCATCGACCAAGAGGCACTGCTTATTGAGTTGTATAGAAAATCTAGTATGGTAAGGTAAGGAAAAACACAAGATTCCCTCGCATCTGTAACATGGACTGAAGTGAGTTTAACTCAGTAGTTTTCCACACAAGTTCCCATCTTTATCTCGAAATGACATAAAAACAGCACCGCACAGTGGAGATATGCTGTCCATAGGTGTGCTCGCTCATCTTGAGGAAAAATATTGATAATAATAAAACTTACATCATAAAGTAGAAAGGCAAAAGGTAGAGCCCAATACATTGAAAATGAAAAGTTTTTTTTACCTGTTAAACAGGGATTTCTGTGGAAGCAGCCTTAAGTTAGTTCAACTGAAATGTAAAAAGTAAACTGACAATGGATGGTGCTTTTATGTACTTGGCTACAAAGATTGTGAATTATCTGAATGCATGCAAATCTAATCTAAACACTTCATTTATAAATTTTGGCATGGTGCAATAAAAAATCTATTGAATTCTGTACTCATTGTGGCCATGTTCTTATAGGACAGGTGCACTTGCACACAGTTAATCATTGTTCTCGGCTGGCTGTTCCATAAATGTTGGAGAACTCAACATCATGGTGTTAACATGAAGCTGGGATTACACAATGTCTACCTCAGCGCTCTGTGCGCCTCTTGAGGCTGCAGATGGTTTATAATGATACTGATTGTAGGTTTGGAGTTGTTGTGGTGCTGCTAGAGTGAGGGAGATGCTTCTCTGATGGTACAGCATGATAAATATATGATTGAAACTTTTAAAGTGCCAGAAACTTTCGAACAGTTCTGCATATCTCTACACATTAAGCGTATGGCATCAGTGCAGCACCATCAGCTGATGGAAACTTGTAATTACATTTCGAAAGGACACAACGGGCCTGGTCAAAGGAAAAGACCTCCTGTTGTCTTTTCCTCAGCATTTTCTCTTCCTTCTTATCAAATTGTCATACAAACACTACATATCATATCCTCATGCAAAATTATAGAATAAAACATTAAAGGTACAGTATGTAAGCGTTACTTTATGGATGGTGGCCGTCATTGAACAAAAATTCCTCCAGACATAAACGTGCTTTCGTCTTTGAGTGGATCCAGTGGCCTCAGGTGCAGCGATGACTGCACTACTGGTACTTACTTCCATATTGTGTACATGTGTACTATGTTCCTTGTAAAGCATTACTTACTCCAAACGGTGCTCTTGCAAAACTGATGCTGCTCAGAGGTCTCTCACTTCACACGCAGTCGTCTGTCCATTCAGAGACATCATAGTAAAAGTCACGACACAAATAAAGCAGCTGCCTGGCTTGTTCTACGAGAATATAAGCATAATTATTCTGGTAAAGTGATTAGGTACCAATAGGAGCACCGTTTTAAATAATGCATGACATTTTTTGAGTGATTGACCTTTGATTTGTTACACACTGCACCTAAGTAAGTAAAAAGGTAAGGTAAACAAAGGTAAGAAAAAGGCATAAAATGTGAAATATGTTCTTTTTACTGGCAACTCATGCTCACTCCGCGCTCCCAATATCTATCCACACAAATTACAGATGATACAATTGGAGAAACATAGTCAAGCATCACTTTTAAAGTTGCAACTCCAACAAAATTATCTTATTTCTTTCATGAAGGATGTTCCATGTTTCCTTGACTAAAGGAGACATTAAAGGAAACACTGAAGCTCTTTTACAGTATTTAAACAGGTATTATCATGGTGGTTGCTTAGATACCTTTGGGTCATTTCACTTTATTATGTACCTTGTTAAGCCGAAAAACACAAACAAATAAAGACAAACAAATAAGTTATTCTGGCGAGTTCTCGCTTCATGCTGTCCTGCATGGCCACCATCCATCAGTGTCTAGGAGATCCATAAGGTTTTGTCCCAGAGCACTTCATCCACAGTGGACACCCTAAGCAGCAGGAAACGGTTTTCTCTGTCACAGCTCATTTTTCTGTCCTCTAACCTCTTCTGTAGAGAGACAAGAGGTCAAAGCAGTGCAAAATGAGTGATTTATATCTGGGTTAAACAACATAAACCAAAGATAGACTCACTTTTAGGTTTAAACGTCAGTGAGCTGCTGAAAATTCAGAAGCGTGAGAGTCCTTCTTTTGGTCCATCATATAAAAACTCATGACCCAGTCCATTTCCACACTTCCCACAGCAAACCTGAAGATTTTAAACCAATCAGTCAAACGAAAATAAATTCAGACAAGGTGCAATGCTAACAAATGTATTTAGTATCATTCTCGCAGCAATCTACCTTTATAGGTCCCCACGCCTCAGGGTGTTTAGAGACGCTGTCCTCATGGATTGTCTCTGAGAAGGCGGGCCACGGAGAAGAGTGCTCAAACTTTGAAGTGCTTGAAAATAACTCATGACCACACTCAGAACACACATATATACCTGAGAACACAAAAAGCCACATGGAGTTGTACTTTCTCAAGTGTTCTTCACATGCAGCTTTGTACTATTCTGACACTTACCAGGCTGGAAGTGATTTTTATAAACTTCTCCACCAGAAAAAGAGCAATAAGACATTTCATCCATGCTGGATGTCTCCATGTCTTTCAGCCAAAGATTCCCTATAAGTTCTGAAATTTCTGTGTACAGAGAAGAGGCACCCAGTTTAGACTGGAAAAAGCTGGCAAGCCTATCAAGTGTCAGCAGCTCTGTTGCTCTTGTGCAATAGCCAATCTAGTTGTCACTGCCTCCACCTAGTGGTAGTAGCTGTCTCACAAACATGGTTTTAAATTATACATACATATACAATATATACAGGTACTACCCAAAAAAATAGAATATCCTGAAAAAGTTCATGTATTTCTGTAATTCAACTTAAAAAGTGCAATTTACATATTGTTTAGACAAATAATATGTGAATTAATATATTTTAAGCTTTTGTTTGTTTGGATGTTGCTGATTAGGACTTGCAGCTTTAGAAAACCTCAAATTCAAAAACTCAAAAAATTAGAATAGTACTGTGAAAAGCTCCAGTATTGTAGGTTCGGAGTGTCACATTCTAATCAGGTAAGTAATCCAAAACATCTGCATAAGTGCCCCGAGCCTTTAAAAAAGTCCGTCTTGGTTTAGAAGAATTCACAATCATGGGGAAGACTCGCTGCACACAGGGACGCCCCCAAGGGGTGGCCAGTGCCCCCCTGAACAAAAAGCTGGCCACCCCACTGGCCACCCCTGCAAAAATTATATTTTTTTAATTTACATCAGTTTTTATGTACTATTAATATGGTGCAGCAGGCTTTGCTTATATTTGTCAAAATCTTTATAGGCTAATAAAAATAAAATGAATAAAAATAGTACACTAGACCTACCACCTTCTGCCATTGGTGTTTTACCGTAGTCCCCCCCCCAGGTCTGTTACACTTAATCAACTCAGCCTTTCTTATGCAAATTCATCCAGGAAGGTGCCACCCAGAACTGCCCCAACCAGTTTCTAATGCCCCTCTCACATTAGCACCTACTTACCTCGCCCTCTATGGGCCGACACCACACTACCCCCATTTAGTTTGTTCATATTACAATTGAGGCGTCTTCAGCTCTGGTGTTCAGTGTGAGTGAGGTCATCATAGTGAAGTTTTGTGAAGTCATTTGTTTGCAACACACACACTGAACTGCTTATTACAAGCGAAAAAAAAAGTCCTAGCCACTCTTAAAATAGGTATAAAAAAAATTCTGCCAAGTGAAATTTTCTTATAATGTTTCTTGAAATAAGATGCATTTGTCTTAAAACAAGTTCCTATATCTCACTGAAATGTTTCTTTTTAGGTGGTTTTGTCTTATTTTGAGTGTGGTGAGATATTTTGATTAGAAATTAGATTAAGATTGATAAGATTTGAGTTTTTACAGTGTATTGTTGAAATTAAGGAAGTTTGGTGCAGATAATGTCAGAGGCCCATTCATTCTGCCCCTTTCACTGCCATTATATGGATATACGCAGATCTACGACTAACCTAAATAGTGTCCAAAGGAGTCAGAGTGATGCAGAAATGTTACTGATGAGTAAATGCATGTAGGTTACTCTATAAATTCCAGAAATGAAGTCCAGGTTCAGAGAAACAAAAGTTATCCTTTAATAACCCTTGGCCACCCTGCTATTTTCTCTGGCCACCCTCAGAAAAAATTTCTGCGGGCGCCCCTGCCTGGCTGCACAAGGTGGGAAAGACAAAAAGTGATAGCAAAAGAAGCTGGATGTTCTCTGAGGGCTGTCTCAAAGCACATTAATGGACAGTTAAGTGGAAGGAAGAAGTGTGGAAGAAAACTGTGTACAAGCCGGAGGGCTGATCGCAGCCTGGAGAAGATGGTCAGGAAAGGGCCATTCAAAAGTGTGGAGGAATTTCATAAGGAATGGACCTGTGAGCTTCAGGTTCAACGCAGCCATCTACCAGGACATTTTGGAGCACCTCATGCTTGCTTCAGCGGACCAGCTGTATGGGGATGCAGACTTCATCTTCCAGCAAGACTTGGCACCTGCCCACATTGCCAGAAGTACAAAATCTTGGTTCAACAACCATGCTTGATTGGCCCACAAACTCACCTGACCTGAACCCCATCGAAAAAAATGTGGGGCATTGTCAAGAACAAGCTGAACGGGAAGAGACCAAACAATAAAGAAGAGCTCAAGGCTGTGATGGAAGCATGTTTTTCTTCCATAACACCTGAGATATGCCACAAGCTGGTTGCATCCATGCCACGCCAGGTTAAGGCAGTCATTCATGCAAAAGGGCCCAAACCAAGTACTAAGTACAGATGCAGGATTTTACTTTAGGAGGCCTGACTTTTTTGTATTTAAAGTCCTTTTTAAATTGATTTCATGCAATAATCAAATTTTTTGGGTAGTACCTGTATATGTACACATATATATGTTAGCTTACATAGCTTAAACTGTTTGGATGCTGTGATTAATCACATGTATGTTCAAAAATCAAAGCAACTTGGAACAGGTTGTCTTAATAGTATCTTTTGATCAGTTCATACAAGATGAACTGGAACAGATTGTATCATCTCATCAACAAAATACATCGATCACTGTGGGTTTTGAATTAAATCAATTTATTTGATTTCTTTACATACTGATCACCATGCTACACATAAACTTATCAAAACTTGTGTATTTCACCAGCATGTTTTCATTTGATAAAAATAGTGTGTATAGTCATTTGTTTATAGCATTAACACATCAAACACTCCAGGTCATATTCTATTTAAGATACAAAAAGACTTCTATCTATAAATGGTTCACCCGGTCTCTCGGTAAGAAAAGGCTCATAAATCTTGTCTGTATCATGAGAGAAACTCACATATGCATTGTTCAGTATGACTCAGTAAAACTGATGAGACATTAGTGATGTGATTCATGAGGTGAAATTATTTGCTGGTTTTGCTATGATTGCATAATAAACGGTGTTGCCACCATTCCTCCATCCTTGCTGTCTGGTGAGGTCACTATTCATCAGAGCACTGGTGGTCCCAGACTGGGCTTTGTCCCAGAACACTTCATTCACTGTCCACACCTTCAGCAACGCAGAGAAACATCTAGTCGTGCTACATGTACACTTCCTTTTGACAGCTCACCTTACTGCCCATCAACCTTATCTGTGGAAAGAAGGAGGTGTAGTTGATATGAAATGAGAAATTCAAATGTATATTTGAAAGTCAAATAGTAAAACCTGGAGAAAACTTGGGGGGGGGATAAAGATGAACAAGAAACTACAGTTAAGGTGTTAGTACTCAGTGGGAAAAAATTATTTCTGTGAAACTCCAGGACACGCATGGTTTAGGACAGTCTCACAGATAGGAGGGGCACCTCTGTAATGCAATCTACCTTTAGGGATGAACTTCAGTGAGCTGCTGAATATTCAGAAGCGAGACAGCCCTTTGGCTGGACCATCATTCACAAACTCATGGCCCAGTCCATTTCCACAGTTCCCACATCGGACCTGGAACAAAGGAACATACATCAACCTCTGCAAATAAACCTCTTGCAGGCGTAACATCAATATAACTGATCAATCAATCACATGAGTTGATATGAACTCCTTTCACCTATTTATATAAAAAGTACAGACAAGTATGAGTGTTGCAGGTAGAAAACAGAACATACATTAGTGTGCAACCACTAAAACTTCCTTTTAATAATTCAAAAAAAGAAAGGCTTAAATTCCTGATGGTACCTTGTATGCCCCCGGCCTCTCCTTATGTTTGGACACACTGTTTTCATGGATGGTCTCTGTGAAGGCTGGCCAGGGGGACGAGTGCTCATACTTGGAGCGGCTGGAGAACAGCTGGTGATCACACTTGGAGCAGGCATAAATCCCTTAGAGGGAAAGGATGAAAGACGGATGTAAAAGATAGAAAAAAATATTATTTTGATACAACTCTTATTTAAGTTAACCGTGACTACTCTTAAAACAATATTAATCGTGTTTTGTAAATAGTTTCTCTCAAATTTGTTTAATCTGTGGTCGTCTTTTTAATTAAAATATTTATCTTAATTACATTTTGTGTTACTTATTGTTAAAGCATTACAGTTTGCTTACTAGTGTGAATTCTGTAAAGACATCTGTCCAACTTCTCCACTGTAAAGCTAAATCCAGTTTTGTAATAAATGTTGTGTAACCTGAACACCCAGTTACAAAACTTTAACAGCTATCGCGGTAAATAATAGTTTTCTGTGACCACGTTAGGACGTCAAGTTTCTCTTATGGAGTTTTATGCCAGTGACAGTGATATCAGCGTACATTTCACTGCAACCCACACACTTTGAAGAGGTTGTTTCGTCTTTATATTGGATGAATTAGCAAACAGTGGCTAGCTGGTATCCTAACTTCAGCCAAACAAGCAGCACCCGTAATGCAGAGCTACTTTTCTCTTTATTCAAACTACAAAAAAAAGGAAAAGTCGTGCGTTACCTGGCTTGAAATGGTCTTTAAAGACCTCTCCACCGAAAAAAGAGCAAAACGACATTGCTTTTGCTGTCACGCGTTTACTCTTTAATGTTTTTAAAGCCGAAGCTGAGCAGAAATAAACCGACAATAGTAAACTACGTACTTCCGGATTGAGCCCAACCTTCAAAATAAAAGATTTTAAAAAAACAACTTAACAGCATGAAGCGCTGAAGAACTTAATACATAATCCCTTTAATTCAGATTTTCATTAAATTAACATTGGTACACCTGCATGACTGACTTTCTTCCAGGGGTTCAGCAATGATTAATTTCCAGTGAGGGCCTTGTAATATCAGGAAAACAGTTAGAAACCACAATCTGTACATAGGCCTACTGTGACACCATCATCACTTTGAAATAAAGAATTGTAAGTACCTACTAAATTAGCCTATTTTCAGATCCAGTCAATGACCCTCTGAAACCGTTTTGCTCATTATGAATAAATCTATGGTCACCTCTTAATGTTAAGAAGCTAAAATCCCAGGTGGAGAACAGTTTTCTACCAAAACTGATTGCAACTGGTTTCCTCAGCACTTGTAAGACCTGAAGAAAGAATAATCAGTGATTCAACAATGATAAACAAAACTTTCCCACTCTATAAAAAACAAGTTCCTGATCATTCTGGCCTACAATTCAACCTAGCAGCAGTCATTTTTTGGAGAACCTTAAAACAATGAAGGGTATTTAAAAAAAATGCCAAGATTAAACACATCAACATATCTATTGATTTCATCAATAGATGCTATTGTCTCTAAATAGGATAAAAAAAACATCTCTTTGAATTAAATCTTGCACAGGTGATGGTATCGCAGATTGAAATAGGCAAGTGAGGAGAAATGTGTTTTTCTGAAGTCATCCAACAGGAGGCAGCAGATAGTAGTCAGATAAAGATGACAGATTGTTAAAAATTCTGCATTTCGCATCATCAACCCAGAGGTAAAATTAATCAAATTTATTTTCCATTCACGATAGCAGTAACTATAACTAGTTCTAGTTGAATACGATTTATCACCTAATTGATCATTCACAATAAAGATCAAGACAAAGATCACAAAGAAATAGGTTCATCCGTCTGGAGCGGGATTACCTGGATAACTGGGTTAAACTGGTATCAACTTAATGTTTCTAAAAGTCTATTTTTAATCAGTCGTTATAGTACACCTAGCTCAGAATAAGACTAAACTCCTTGTGAGAACTTAGCACTTGTATAGGTGACAAAACAGCTGACAGCAAATACAGCTGACAGCACTATTAATGGGAGAGTGAGAAAACCGTCTTTCTGCTGCTGTCATGCTGGTAGAAGTAAACTCACTCTTCATTTCTTTTCATTGCTTTACTTTAATTAGGCCTAATAAAAACGGAAAAATTAGAAAACAATTTAAAGATCACGGTGAAGCGTAAACGCCTCAATGCAATTGTACACATTGTCAGCAGTTTTGTTGACAATGTGTACTTTGGTTTATGTGTTTATGTGCTTGTGTTGTTATTCTGTTTTTATTTCTGATTTATTTTGTTATTCTGATTTATCCTGTTATTCTGTACAGCACTTTGGTCAACTTTGTTTTTAAATGTGCTCTATAAATAAATGTGACTTGACTTCACTTGTTATCTCCTCACTGTTTATTTTAATGTTTTGACTATTAACAAACGTGCTATAACACATTAACTCTGGCCTTAATTTTCCAGGTCGTGCAATTACATAAGTCTGCGTACAGGACTGCGGTGTCGGAGAGTTGAAGCCAGTTAGTGTTTTGACGCTGAGCTTGGAGCAGAGAGGAGGAGTCGCTCCGTCAACTGTTGGTCTGTCGCATCTAATCTGGATTAAAGTAGGCTATCGTCCACTCTGTTGCCAGAACTCAGTAATGGCATTATGCTGAGGTGATCTGACGCTTCCTGAAACAAGGGACGGTGAGTGGTTTACCGCAACGTTGTTGGCGCGTTTGGGGCAAAGCTGAACGGCTCTTGTGTTTTTATTCATTTAATATTTTTAATTGGGGGTGATTTTTTAATCGGGGACCAGCTGCAGGATGATAAAGTTGGGTGAATATTTGCTGCCAGCGATCTGCGCATGCATCCTGGTGTGCAGCACATCGCGCTCTGCAGCATTCAGTCTGGACACTGCAGCCTGCACTTGAAGCGCATTTCTGCAGAAAACGATGCCCAGCTCGTCCTGGACCTCACCCAACCTCTGCCACTGATACCACAGGAGTATCTTTCCAAACATGCCAGATTTGGGTGAGTCGTCTTGTTTTAATGACTGCGGCAAATACCAGATCAAAGTGTTTCGTGTGAGCAGCAGCTTTCAATCGACTTAGGAAATGCTCAGGAAACACGGAAAGATCTCAAACAGGCAAGTGTTACTTTGACATAATGAAATTGCACTTTATGTCGCAGATGTGGTGCGTTTTTGAGTGCTGTAATGAACTCAGCTCAGCTCTAAAGATTGTATCTAAACAATGTTTAGAAGAAGTTCAACTGCGGTGACACTGACCATGCGATATTCAAAACCAACTCAGTGCCAAGTGTGTCAGACAATGGGGTCAAATGGCAATTTGTCTGCAAGATTATAGGCAGAAGGATAATTTAAATAAATGCCCTGTTCAGGTTCTATGTTTTGCTAGGCTTCAGTCCAGGGGGCACCCCAAGTATTTATTCTTTTTGCAGTTTTCTCTCATAGAAAGAAAGAAAAAGTCTCCTTTAAAAAAAATAAAAAATTTGTTTCTCTTAATCTAGGATAGAAAGGCCAAGAAGGGCATTAAGCAGGAATGACATGATCTGTTGGCAGAATACAAAATTTTGACATCAAGGATAAAAGTGGGATTTTCTGCTTGCTCCATCATTTCTTCCTCTCCATTTTACTGTAATCCATTTAAGGTGATCTACACAGATTCAGTAATCAGTCAGCCGAGTTGGATGAGGCCGAGTCTCACTCAGGTCACTCTGCTGAGTTCTGGCAGTGGTTCACCAAAAGTAAGCTTGGTCCAGTTAAGGTTATTTGGCTAAATCTATTATGAGCTTGTCTGTGCAAACAACTGGAAAATGTATTTAAATTTAAGGTAAATATGACAGCATGATTTCAAGTGAGACTGCTAAAAGACCTTGATGAATGAAAAAGAGGAGACTGAATGGAAACGGACCACTAACATTTACTTCCATTCTTACAATTATCTTCTATTTATTGTACTCACATGTTCAAACTTTAATATTCTTTTATATTCTTTTTTATTTTATGTGTTTTGTATTTTGTTAAAATGCAATGAAAATGATAATAACACTTGGATGTGGACTAGAACTCTGATTCTTAGCTATGTTTCATCATTTAGAATGTGTACATGTCTGACAGCTTCTCATGAGGTTAATTTTGTTTCATTATTGGACTTTTTGTTTAGTTATTAATTCTTATTGAAACTGTCTTCATCCACATCACTTAGGCTGTTTAGTGAGTTGTCTGGACTCTTCTGGCGACTCTTAAACTTTCTAATTTGAAGTCCTATTATTACATAGACTTATTTCACTTGTATCAGAAGTGAAATAACCTTGGGCAGAATGTTTTATTTTTTTATTGAAGATAATTATTGTAAATTCAATTTATTTGAACTTATTTAAATTAAGTAATACTCTATCATTTATGGATTAAAGTGAGGCACAGTGAATTTAATTCTTCCCTTACTAAATTTAAGGAAAAACATATGCCCCTCTTCTCATTCCCAGGGGAAAAGTCATGAGCAAAAGAGGGTCAAGCTTGCTCAGGTTTTGTCAGTCCTCTGATGTTTACACTGTCCCTTCTTTTTCACCGTTGCACAAACTAATTCAAAGTCCTGACTGGAAAGCTTCCAAATCCCTGCTGACTCTGTATTCGACTGAGCAGCGATGCTGTTCGCTCCATGTCAGCAAGAGCTGATTCCAAATTGACTCCTGGGTAGAAATTGATCAGGTATTTTAAGACTTTTTTTTCTCCAACAGCTTTACACACTGTTGGAGCGGCACTTTTGGTTAATTAGATCTTGGTGCTGAAATGAATAACTGCCAATGAGCACTGAGCGGAGCGCTGGAGATATAAACTGGACCCATAATTAAGTGAAGCAATATAAGCAACAAAGCTGCAAACTTCAAAATCGGTCTCAGCCTGCAATATACTGAACCAGTACAGGACCAGTCTCTGCTCATAATACACATTATCATTTCTTTTTATCCCAAACTCCTTCAGTGCACAGTTGGAACTATTGAAGGTGAACTTATGTGCCAGTAAAAGTGAATGACAACACAACAGACTTTCTTTGAATTGTAACAGATTTCACAAATGTAACTTGTGTCTCAAGTGTTTTGATTTCTTGTCATAAAAGCCTCTTTAGATTGGAGGATTATAGTTAATCCACTCTGTCTGGAACGTGAAGCTTTGTTGACTCTCAGTGTCAGGCTGTCCACTCTGCATGCCATGATACAACTCTGTGATTGTCTCTTGCAAACCAGCTGTGAGAGGCTGGTTATAGACCCACATCCTCTCAAAGGTCACGTCTAATAGCTGTATTTTCAAGGGTGATGGGCAGATTCATTCATTCATTCATCAAAATCCATTTCTTTATTTACTTGACATCAACAACATATTTCTAATTTGTTGTGAGGGTTTGAATGAAAGAAATTAAGAAAACACAGATGACTGAGTTGTGTGTGTGTGTGTCCATGTCTTCTTTACAGTCAAGCTAAATACTTCTAAAACTATAATGATCTTCCCAATTGCTTCTTTTCTTGTGTTTGACCTCAACTGGAAATTAGATTTCCATTAAGTTTAATGAATAAAGAGCTGTTTTCTTGAACAAATTGGGAAGATTTAGATAAGAAACAGTCCTTATTGTAGATAAGAATAAACTTTTTCTAAGAGAAGACTGTTATTGCACGGGAACATCTTTCAGGTTCTTTAAATGATGACTCATGTGCCAAATAGACTCGAACGGCTTAATGGATAATACAGCAGCAAATCAGAATCAGAATCAGAATCAGAAAAACTTTATTGTCATTGTACCGGCGTCCCAGTGCAATGAAATTCTTTTTCCAGTACAACCCGTCCAAGACTACACAGACAGTAGACACAATACAAACAGAACCGGGCAGACTGAGGGTGCAGCCACACGAGCAGCGCACCCGTTTGCAGAGTGAAAAAGATATACATTGGGACAGGTGGGGAGAGGAGAAAAAAAAGAAACCACTGTCCCGCCCTCTGCAGAGGACGTGATAATGGGTTAAAAAAAACACCCTCAGTACAATTAAGCACGTATACAGACAGTCACAACATCATGACACATGTGGTAGGGAGGAGGAGGGGTCCAGAGCCCAGTGAGGGAGAAGACGCAGCCACAAAGGGGGCGCATCCTCCATCCTCCACCGATTTCTGGTGGGAGGAAGTTGAGAAGGACCAGCAGTGCAGTGGGATGTGCGCATCAGTGTCGTGAAAATGTGTGTGCGTAAGCGAGAGACAGCGGCTCACGCACAGTCCGTAGATGATAGAGACGGCCTTCAGAGAGTCCCAACTGTTCTCGTGGAGGGGGGGGGGTCGAATGGATCGAATTATTGCTTCTAACGGTGTTGCTTCTTTTCCAGAAGCATAACACTCATTTAATCTTACCCATCTTAGGCTCACAGTGTGAACTGACAGCACAGAGTGAAACAAAGCTCTCTGCGGGGCTGCAGAGGAGCAGTTAAAGACAAAGAAGACACTTCAGAATGGATGAAAAAGAAAAGTTGTCAAAACTAGGAAGATTTTGAAGTGGAAGAGAGAAAAAAATGTCTAAAATAGATTTATTGAGGCTGCTTTAATGGCCAAATATTGATGTATTTTCTCATTTCTGATTACATTTTTAGGATCTGACAAGATGGACCGGACAATACCAGAGAAGTTTGTATCCACTTTACAAACTCTGTCCACCGGCCCCATGTTCATGTTAGCAGACTGCAGCTTTATTTATTGGACCAGCTTCTAACTTTAGCTCCTGGTTTGCTGTCATCATGGAGGAGAGCAAGCTCATTTTCAGTCTGGACCACCATGATGAGGGTCCCTCTGTGGCATTTTCTAAAGAGAAATCACAAACCGAAGCGTGTCGGCCTGACCTCAGCCTAGGGATTAATCTGGACCTGAACCAGAGTCACCATTCCCGGCCCTTCTTCCTGCCTCACTCCCCCTCTTCCCCGGGCTCCTTATCTGATATGTCAGCATCATCAGCAGGTCTGCTTGTCACCAGCGGCCTGGTCAAATCCTCCTCCACAGACTTGGAGCCTAGGGAGAGTAGCACACTGAGAGGCAAACCTCTCCTCAGCCTGGTGAAGTCCCTCAGCACAGAGATCTCCCGTCGGGTTGAACCGGAAGTTAATCTCTCCAAGTCGGACTCCAAGCTGCATCTGCATCCCTGGAAGCAAATAACGCATCCAAAGATCCAGGAGTCCAGCCCTGAAGCAATAGGACTGAAAGATGATTTGGTATCACCTCCATCCACAGGTAACATGTCTCCAACGGAGCCCCGGGGCAGCTCACTGATCGCTGAGCTGGAGGACACGAGGAGGAAGTTCTCAGAGGCCATGCAGGATCCGCTGAGCATGCTGAGTAAGATCATGGGGGATGAGAGCCCCAAGCAAGGGAGGGTACTGGGCGCCGGGGACTCACCAGCCTCCCAAGGCAGCTGTGGAAGAGATGGGAGCGGTGAAGATTCAGACCTTAGGTGCAGAAGGAGAACAGAGAGTGAACACAGAGGTGTGTGTGATACTCCTCTTAGAAGACTCCAAAAGGACTCATCAGCAAAATCCACCTCCTCTCCAGAACACCACACACACAGCAAAGACAGCAAATTAGAAATCTGCACCTACGGGGATGTGATTCAGGTGGTGGAGCTCCAACATGGATCTAGAGGCAGAGAGACACATCAAAGAACTTTCCCCCAGCCTAGAGTCACACTGAAAGGTTCATCGTTGCCGTTTCATTGGCTCTTCCCTGTGGGCCTTCTTGCTTATGGGTTCTTCTTGCTGCCCCTACCTCCGTATTTGACAGGTCTGTCTGTGGGGGTTGCATGTGGCTTCATGTTGGGCTTGGTGATGGTGTTCACGTTTGCCCCACGACAAACAGGTGCCAGAAGTGAAAAGAGTTCTCGGAGCAAATCCAATCCTCTGAGGATGGATCCGCTGGATGGACAGCTCCCAGATTCAGAAGTCCTGGAGGTAATGATGACTGAGGAAACATCAAAATATCCAGGGGAATGACAGTGACGTTTATTGTAATGTCATATAGCACTTAATCTATGTGCTGTATTCCCACAACAGAGAAAAATGTGAATGCACCACACTGTTCCTTTGATTAAATATTTTAAATGACTTCCTAATTCATGAGTAAGAAATTCGTAATTAACATTAGCTCTCATTCTGATACAAGCCACTCCAGCAGTGTCTGTTGTCCTATTTCTGTATGACTAAAATACTATAAAACTAAAGTAATACCATGATAATGGTGGACATTATTCCCTGAAAAACATCCAAATGTTAGGATTGTCGCTGTTAACTTGCTGACATTAGTATTAAAGTCATGCACAGCCTCCCTGAGCCATTAGCGCAGCTGCACTCTGTCTCGCTCCACATGCAGACAAGCCTCTGCAGCGCCTCTCATGTAGTTTCTCTTTCCCTAACAATGATTTGGCTACATGGAAATGAGCTTCCCGTGTTTGCTTTGCTGGAGGACAAATCTAAACAACAACAGCAGCGCATCAGTGGACCTCAATAGATTCATTTTTAGGAAAGTGCTGCATAGAAACTTCCTTCTGGCATAGCAGGTTTAGCTGTAAAGAGTGGGTCATTTTGATAATAGCTTTTTCAAAGCAGTTTTTGACAGCTTTGCTGAGCGACTCGGTCTGGCTGTCACAATACAGGCTGATATCTAGATAAACGTGACGAAATTTCTGAGGATTGGAGGAGCCACAAACAGTGGGCTGTGGGCTTTTTAGACAACTACTGTTAAATGAGACAGTTGTGATCTGCTGTGGCTCAGGTTTCCTCTCCTGCTGAGCTGTGTTGTCACAGTTTGCACTGATCGCTTAGATGTTAACACCCACAACACCCTCACCATTGCTTGTCAGTACTGTATATGCAATGATGATGATTTACTGATTATTATTTTAGGTTAAAAAGCCTAATGTTTGTTTTTTTTTCAGGGCTGGATGAATGAAACACACAGTTACGACCCCGAGACTTTCCACCCCTCTGTTACACATTCTGTCTATGTGACTCTGGATGGCAGCCGGCTGCGCCTGACATACCCACGTGCCAACATCCCCCGGTGGGCAGCTTTTGATGAGACGCTCTGTGAGGCCGTGTTTTTGCGTTCCCACACTTACCAGCTGGCTAACAGTAAGGTCAGTGTGTTACGAAAAAAATGAATAAAAATCTCTTTTGTTGCTCCTAAAGGACTAACATCTTTCAGAAGGTGGTAAAAGAGAAAACCAAGGTGACCTCTCACCTGAGCTCTTCTCTCTGCACCCACTTTGTCATCTAACACGGAGGTGACAGACCTGAAGGACTGAGTGATGATGCACTGAATAAACTTGACCCTTTGTCCGCCTGTTAATACACCCAGGAGGGCTACAGTGACTTTCAAAATGATGACAGAATTAAGCTAACGCAATCTGATCAAGACAGCTTCCTGCTAGTCTCTGTTCAGAATGCTGTAGAATGTAAACACAGAAAATTTTATGATTAAATCTGCCGGTCCTTGATGCAATCTCTTTCTCCCAGGTGACACTGGTGCCTACGGGTTTGGCTCGTAAGAGAGTGTGGAATAAGAAGTACCCCATCTGCATCACTCTGGCTGAGGGGGAAGAGGGGGAGGAGAGCCTGCTTGAAGAGCAGGGGGAGGAACAGACCGCAGAGAAACGCACGGTCCAGGGTCACCAGTGTCCTGTAACCCTCTACCTGTTTGGTCGAACAGGTAGAGAGAAGGAGGAATGGTTCCAGCACTTTCTTTTGGCCTCCAGGGTTGAAGCCGAGAGCAGCACGAGTGCTGAGGAGAACGTAGGTAAGAAGATGTCCTGGTTAAAGGGTTTTCAGCTGGTAAAACATTACTTTCTTGTGTTACACAGATATTAATCATTTCCCTTTTTCCAGAAACAGTAAATGTTGGAGAGGCTGTTAAGGAAAGCACAGAGGAGCTGCCTGACCTGCCTTCTAAAACGAGGACGCTGCTGGACTACAACACCTATATGACTCACCTGATTGGCTCAGAAAGATGCAGTCAAACCCCCAGCCCCTGTCACAGTGACAAGGGAAGCCCGTCGACTTGCAAAAAGGTCAATGAGTGAAGATCTTAGTTTTTAAATCACTGGAATTTTATACTTTTTTTTATCACTGTTGAGTACCCCTTCTCATTATGGCATACAGTATATTCTATCTGTATACCATATCATATTTATTCTCTATACAGAAGAATGCTGACTCAACAAAACATGCCCTTGCTGGTTAGACCGAATGTCAGTGTTCAGAAATATCAGATATCACTTATGGAAGAACAACAATAGTGAGGGACTTGTGCATCTGCAGCATAACATGCTGATTCTGGCTTGGGTAATTTGGGATTGGCATCCCACATAGGGACAGTCTGTGTGATGTTTTGTCCAGGAAATGCAGCATCAGCATGGTTCTCAGTCCCATCAGGTCATTTTATCTGCTTCTGCGATCACATATGCCTCCCAATGACTTTTTTTTTTTATGTTATTCTCTGCAGATTCATGGTGAAGAATGTGGTTCTGGAGGTGAATGTGGAGGTGACCCTGGAGCAGCAGCTGAATCAGGGGGATGCTCTGCAGAGGGCCAGCCCACATGGGTGAACTCCCTGGTGGGCAGGATTTTCTGGGACTTTCTCAGAGAGAAATACTGGTCAGATCAGGTGGCTCACAAGATCCAGAAGAAACTGAGTAAGATCAAGGTGAGAGTGGATGAGAGTGTGCATGGATTTTGTGTTTTTGATGTTAATAACCAGCTAAGTCAAAAGCTATTTTCAAGGATTTCAAGGACACACAGCAGTGGTTGGCAAAAGTATGGTAAATAACCTGTAACAACAGTGTAATAATGCCTAACGGCATGGCTCTTTTAAAGTTGGCAGCTTGTAGTAAGTAGTGGGACTGAGTTCTTCAAACTGCATCTGAAGGAAACAAGAATATCAACACCAGGTGGGAGACAGTAAATGAATGCTGATGGCACTGCAGCATCCCATTACTCATTTCCTGTCCTTTTATTTGACACACACCATCCTTTTTTTACCCTCCCTCACATTCCCTCATGCACTGCAGGCATACCTTCCCCCTCATTTGTTTGAGGTAATTAGCTACCTCTGGGGGCCTCTTTTTCACATCAACCTCCTTGTTTGCTAATATGATTCTCTGCTTGTGTTTTAGTTGCCATACTTCATGAATGAGCTGACTCTGGCAGATTTGGACATGGGTACCTGCCTTCCTCAGGCTCTAAGCACATCCAAACCTACGCTGGACCGCAGGGGTACAGTATGACTGCACTGTACTTTTTATTTAGAAATCAGATGAACATTTTACTCAGTTATGTCTATCATGATTTAGCTCTGCGTCAAAACCCTCCAACTAGTTCGGGTCATGATCTTGTTTGTCATTGTTTGTCATGCCCTCTTTTTCAACTTTCCATTGTGTCTCATGCTGACGGGATTAGTGCTCTTCTTAGTTTGGCTTAACCATCAATAACATGGCAAAGCCAGTTGCTACTGATCTAATGTGTCCTCTGCTGGATGAGATCAAGCCTCCAAACTGAACTCAGGATTTAGATCACAACTCATTAAGAAATCTGCTCAACTCCCTGCTCCTGCTTTATCTGTCAGGCTTGTGGCTGGAGCTGGAGGTGATGTACACAGGCTGTCTTCGGATGACCCTGGAGACTAAGATGAACTTGTGTAAGCTTGGTAAAGAGGGAGAGGATGATGCTCACAGCATTCTGGAGACCCAGCAAGTCGGGTAAGACTCATGTTAGAGTCTTGTTCTTAAGCAGATAAAAACAGAAGTTTGTTGCACTTTGCATTTAAAAAGAAACTACTTGGCAGTAATATAAGCTACTGCTCTGTTTTGCAGCTCCAAGCCGAGGCTCTGTATATTGGCAGATAGTGATGAAGAGTCATCCAGTGCAGGATCATCTGATGAGGAGGAAGTCCCTCCATCTGAACCACAAGGGTCTTTGGGAGACAAGACCGCTGTAACAGGAGCTGAAGGGTAATTGAACATCTTTACTGGAATTTTCTACTGTAGATAAATATACCATTGATCAGGGATGGACAGTGCTGGTCCTCAAGGACTGCAGTACTGCTTTTTGATTCTTTCCTGTTTCAACAAATCTGATTCAACTAATGGGCCCTTGTGCAGAACCAGCTGTTGAAACTATTTCATTTGAATCAGGTGTGTTGGAGCAAGAAAACATCTAAAACTCACAGGACAGCAGCCTTTGAGGATCAGAAATGCCCATCTAGCCATAGGTCATACAGCACATGATGCATTTTCAAAACTGCAAATCCTCAAAAATTGTCTACAGGCACACAGGTGGCAGCACGGGAAGGAAGATCCTGAGATTTGTGGACAAGATAGCAAAATCCAAGTATTTCCAGAAGGCAACAGAAAATGAGTACATCAGGAAGAAGATAGTTGAAGTATCCAACATGCCCCTGATGCTCAGTGTTGAGGTCTTGGAGCTTTCTGGAACTCTTGCCATCAACATCCCTCCTCCACCTACTGACAGGATATGGTACTTACATTTCTTGCATGTCATGCCATTTCCTCTCAGCTGCACATTTCGTCTTCTTCACTAACTGTCGTCGTGTCTCAGGTACAGTTTCAGAGTGCCCCCCAGGTTAGACCTTCATGTACGTCCCATGTTGGGGGAACGAGAGGTCACTTTCACTCATGTGACGGAGTGGATTGAGAAAAAACTCCAGTGTGAGTTTCAGGTCAGTCCATCATTGTCTCTGTTTAACAACAAAGCAAAGGCACGATGCACCAATTTCCACACTTACTGCTATAACATGCTTTGTTGTCCACTGTCTCCTTGCAGAAAGTGTTTGTAATGCCGAACATGGATGATCTATATCTGCCCCTGATGACATCTGGCCTGGACAATCCGCCTACATCCCAGCAGTCCTCAGTACATTCATCCTCCCACCAGTCCTCCATGGAGTCTCAGGATTACCTGTCCGAGTAACGCCCCCATGTGGCCACAAAGAGGATAAAGAAAAGTAGCTGTTGTGCAGCTATTGTGATGATTCTGATTAATTCTGAGGTTGCTTCAGTTTGGTGGTTATCCCAAACAGTGCAGGACAGATGCCTCCTGGAGTCACTCTGAGCTTGGTGGTGACTTCAAAACTATGGGAATGGTGCTACAGTGCCCCCTACTGTGAAGTTAATTAATGACAACAGAACTTGTTTAAAGTGCTGAAATAGATGAAAAAAACTGAATAGTTTGATGTGTTTTAACTGCACAAAACAAGGTGTTGATGACAACCAGTCTTTTTAAGAAAATGCTATTTGAACAAAGCATCCTTTCATTCCTACTGTGCAAGATTACAAGAAACTGAAAACATGGACATGAGAATCTGATAAGCACATCAGTCAAGCAGCCATGATGCATGATATGTCATGGGTTTGTCTGAGGAGAATAAACCTGATCCAAAAATCTGAATATGTTTTACTCATTGCGGGTAAATTTGAAAACACCACAATGGATCACAAAGATTAAATTACTGCTGTTAATAACCCCAGATATAATTTATATTGCCCAAGAAGATTTTTGTACGTTAGTTTTATTATTTTTCAAGGATGAGATCTGTTCTATAAAGCCTCTTCTGGCACAGGTTCTGGCATTTTCTTCAGGGCATCTTTCTTCAGTGGCCCCTGTAGGTAAACCAGGAGTGTTTGGTTAGAACAGTTCAGAATAACTGATTGCTCTTTATATCAACACTGGACCAATAGAAACGCAGTACCCTACTGTGTAAATAATCCCTTGATGTTTCACTTTCAGTCAAACTTCTACTTGCTCCTCTGTATTTACAGATAAGCGTGCACCCAGTTTTTTCACACTTACCATAAATGCCCTCTTCTCCTGGGCAGTTTGGAAGCGCCCATGGCCAAATTTGGAGGTGGTGTCGATGAACTTGAGTTCAATGGCCTCCTTGGCTTTGCGCGATGAGTGCGTGATCAAAGACTGCAGGAAAGGACACACACTTAACACCACCCGCACATGTGGATTTTACTTTACAGGACATCTAGAAATCTGTTAAACTTTCAAAGTCAGGAGGTTTGAATAGCGTACGTCTGGTGTGAACTGCTTGTGAGATTTATCATTCACAATCACACTGTACCTTTCTGAGGGTGAGGATGCGTTTCTTAGCCCCAACCACACAGCCTTTCACCATGACAAAATCATTATTCACTTCACCATAGTGGGGAAAACCTCCCTATAGGAAGACAGCCCGGGAAAAAAAACCAAAAAAACAACCTGAATATGAATATTTATGAATACTCTAGAGCAGTGGTGGAGAACCCTGGTCCTCAAGGACTGTAGTTCTGCAAGTTTTAGATTTTTCCCTGCTCCAACACACCTGATTCAAACAAATGAGTCACTCTGCAGAACTTGATAAGCTGTGGGATCTGTTGAATTTGAACCAGGTGTTAGAGCAGGGAAACATCTAAAACCTGCAGGCTCTTGGGGACCAGGGTTTCCCTCCCTTGCTGTATAGCATGTACAGGATTACATGTCATACTGCTGAAGCAACAATGAATTATATAATACCATGTTACACATTATGGAGGTATATAATACATCTCCATATACAAAAACTATCACATGCTTCCCATTGTCAATGTTACAGTATGAGTATCTTCAAAGAAAGCATGACCAGAATTTCCACATGATATTGTCACATAAAGATGGAGTTACCATGGGGGTGATGGTTTTCTGGCTGATGTCATAATTGGTTGAAGCATTGTTGCGGATCACCTTTCCGTCCTGGATATGAACACCCCTACCTATACGATAGATCTGAGGACATAAGTTTGGCCATGAAGACCTCAGACATTAAAATTCAAAACCACAAATAGTTATCCTGATAATTCTTTGTATTCCTTCATAGCAAACCTTCTTGTTGAGCTCAGTACGATGGTGATATCCTTTCTGACCGGCGCGAGCGACAGTGAAGCCCACACGGGCAGGATGCCAGGCTCCAATACAAGCAACCTTCCTCAGGCCCTTGTGAGTCTTCCTGGGAAGTTTCTTCGTGTGCCACCGGCTTGTCACACCTATAAAGACAAGAAAAACGATTGAATTCATTGAATTATATCACCTTTTTTCTTTTCAACTTCAAATCAACATCCAGCACATTCCCAACCTTTGAAGCCGTGACCCTTGGAGACCCCAATGACATCAATCATCTCATCCGGGTAGAAGACAGCAGATACAGGGACAGCCTTCTCCAGATGCTCTTTTGCCCAGTCCACTTTGTCTGAGATGCTGCCACCGTTCAGCTGCACCTCCATGATATGAGCCTTTTTCTGCCTTATGGGCAGCAGTCGCATCTGGAAACAAGTTAGAAAAGATGGATAAAACGAATAAGGGAGATCAGCAAAACAAGAAGTGAAATGAGTTCTGATGTGCAGAATAACTATGTTGTTTGTCACTGCGATTGAAAAGGATCCGCGTTTACACCTACTATAAATAGAATAAGTGCTCAACATGTGATCATGTATGAACTCAGTATTAAAAGTAAGATTTATAAGCACATTTTGACCTTATCTTATCTGCACACACACACAAAAAAAAAGAAATATGAAAAAAAGCCTGATTCATGTAGTAATGCTAAGAATTGGGATCTTGGCCAAGCTTTGCAGTCTGGATCAGCAGCCAGTTTCTGTCCTGAAAAATATTTATAACTGCTATTTGAAACTCCCCTCTAGTGCTCCCCTCCTCATCTTAACTGCAGTCGTCAAAGTTATTGGCAGACGTTAAGGATTTGAAGGCTTTACTCTCTGATGCATGTGGTCAGGTGGATTACACCACTGCCCTTTTGAAGGGGAGGGGACAAGTTAAGGAAATGGGATGAACACTTGTTGTTCATTAGACAAGTCGGACTGATGTGATACCAAACTACACCAGCTTGCCTACCTGAGAGTGAATAATAACCCTAATGACTGAGCAATATTTCTTCATCATCTGAAAATCTTTGTCCAGCTGTTTCTTTCCAGTCTCATCTTGCCACTTCTTACTACACTTGGTGAAGGCCTTCTTCTTGCTCTTGTACCTGAAACATAGAAAACCCAGTATAGATCTAAGAACAGGACTTCCCAAGGTGAATTAGTTGTGCATGAAATAGAACAATGACTGATTATACACACCAGTTTTTGTAAAATCTGCGCCTGCACTCATCACTGAGATGCTCAGCAAAGATGGTTTTCAGGTTCCGCAAGCCACGGACGGTCTGAACATAACCTACAATCCCCATCACGATGACAGGGGGGGTCTCAATGATGGTAACTGCCTCAACTTCCTCTCGCTTTGATATTTCTGTGAAGTAGACAACACAAATATTAGCTATGCATAAAGAAAGACAGAGGAAAATGTAGGAAAAAGAAAAGAGATAACTGAAGCTCCTAAAAACAGAAATAACGCTTGCTTCCAGATGTTAACACACTTTTTTCCCTTTAAATGCCATCTTTTGCAAAGATAAAGCCTGCATTGCAACCCTGGTATAACATCCAGTCATACATACTGAGGCCAGCACGGTGCACCTCCCTCAGCGTGTGGGTCATGCCAGCCTTGTATCCCAGGAAAGCAGTGAGATGAACAGGGTGACTGGGGTCATCTTTCGGCCAGGTCCTTACCCTCCCCCTGTGCTTCTTGCTACGTTTGTGGGGCAGGAACCCCATGTGTCCATGGCGAGGTGCATGAAATTTCCGATGAGACTGAAAAAGGCATAAACCATGCAGAATAAGCACATACTGATGCCACCCAGGCAACCCGCAAAGTGATACACAAGTTTTATGCAACAATGTCCACAAATATTCAGAGAACATTAGTCAGGGATGCTTTAAACAGCTGTTTGAACTCATTTTTCTCACATTCTCAAATTCCTTAAATGATGAGGGTGTTAAGTTGTGATAAAGTCACACAGATAATTGAAATTCCTGCAAATAAGTCCCCTAACCTTCAGATGAGTTGCCTTCCTACCCAAGCCACGTGTTTACACCGTTTCATTTGATTTATGTTACATTAAACAGGATTCATCATGGCTAAACTATCTATAAAACTCCAAGAAAATGTTTAAATAAAATGAGGAAGCGAGGATTTCAGTGTGGTTTCCTCAATAAGATTCCACTATAAGATTCAATGTGTGTCATCAACTCTTATAGATCAAAATAACTAAGCACAGTGATAAGTCAAACACACACATACAGACATAAAGAAAACAAAAACACACAAAAGGTGAATGTGTTTCCTTCATATCAGAAATATCCAAAAACACGAGCAGGACTTACCATGTCAACGCAACTGTCCAAGTGAAGGATAGAAAGAGAGAGGGACCAGGGCTGCTGCAGGAGTCATACATAAGATGATACAGAGAGTAGGGGCTCTAATTTGGTGTTTGGCCCAGCTGAGGAGATGTATTCACTTTCAAACAAGGCAAACCCTGCCAAGTAATGCCAGGAGACGATAAGAAGAGGGAAGAGGGTTAAGTCAAAGATCTGAGGAGGTGGGGAGGCCCAGCAGACAGGAACCATGCAACCAAGAAAGGAGAGAGAGAGAGGATGAAGACATCATTGTCATATACAGTAATCATTGTTCTCATGCACTCAGGTAGTCTTTTTATTTAGTCTGGAAGGTAAAAATATGGCTCAAATTGGGGCATCCTTTTGTTTTTGTGCCATTACTTTCTGCCCCTGAAGTGTCTGTGTTTACTTTGTCATACATTTCATGCTATGTCCTCAATAAAGGTACCAAAAAAGGAAATAAACAAACAATGTGTCACTGCTGCACTTGAATCATCTCAGAGAAATGGTGATCTAATAATGTCAGACAGTTATTTGCTTCCTTGTAAAGATGGAGGCTTTACTGGAGAGATAAAGCCTAAAGTGGGAGGCAATATCTTGTGTTTGGGAATTTCCCATGTGAATTTAGTTGATTTTTTTTTTTCATATGTTCATGGAAAAGCCCATAAGCTGCGGGAGAGCAGGTGCTCCTGTTGTGGAGTTTAACATCTTTACACTCTCATTCCCACAGTTGTGTAATTTAAGATAATTAAACATGTGAAATACCTCCAACTGTCAAATATTAATAAATTAAATTACCAATTTTTAAAAGAAGAAAACGGCTAGTTATTACACTTTCGTATAATACTTTTTTTAAAAGGGTACAGTAAAATTATTTATTTTATAAGCTTATCACTTTATACAACAACTATTAAATACATCATGTACAACTCAAGGCAGAGTGAAAAACAATGATCAGTGTTATTTTCTATACCATCTGTATAGAAAATATGGCGAAAAACGAAAACACAAAACACGAACTAACAAACTAAATAAGTAAGTGAATAAACAAATGAATGATTAGTTATACGGAACAATAGAGAGAAAACGCAGATGATAACAAGACATGTTTCTTCTGCCTGTTATTAAAACTTGCTCTCTAGCACCACCTACAGATTTTAAATAGCACAACAGTTCAACCCGTGACCTTTACCCTTTGAACCTTGTGTTCGTGGAATACTGTATTTTCTCTGATTATTTTATTTATTATAAATTATATTTGTGTATAATTATCAATTTGGAACAAAACAAAGAGTATCAAAATCATTTTTTCGTCTTTTCATCTGTTGACCTCTATTTCGCCTTAATGTCTCATCTACGCATGCGCTTCGTCAAGAGGAGCTCTGTCGAGGTCGAATTGTCGTATTTCTTCAGTCTTGGCTAAAAACAAGGCAAAATGCCTACAGATTATGACAAAGGGGCGTATCCAGAGCCTCCACGACAGACTCCAGCTGTGGATAAACAAACAGCACTGCCAAACCCAGCTCTGATTCTGTCAAAAGTCTTCTATTACGCCGTGGATCTGCCCGTCACCACATTTAGAGGTAACGGGAGCTAACCCGGGGCTAGCAGGATAGCTCGAAAACACCGCAGCTTAAGGGTACTGCTTGAAAATAGTGATGGCTTAGTACTAAGTTTTGGTCTCATAGAAGCTGTTGCATAAAATGTGTGTCAAAGTCCTTGTGAGCAGCCTCAGCATTGTAACTGCGAGCTGTAATGTTAGCTATGGTTGCACATAGACACAACAAATCACAGTGCTTGCTACATGGCCTTGTCAAGGTTTGTCTGTTCTCTGAAGGGTGTGTGGTTTTTCTTCTCTATCCAGATGCCGTTGACAGCATTCGATCGAATAACAAGATGGTTTACTACCACCAGAAGTTCCGCCGTGTTCCCGACCTGACTGAGTGCCAGGAGGGAGATTACCTCTGCTACTATGAGGCAGAGATGCAGTGGAGGAGAGACTAGTGAGTAAAACACACACAGTTGGAGATAACATATAGTTTCACATTTAATTTAGACGAACAGGTGAGTCCTATAATTCACTTTGAGGTTGTCAGTGCTTGCAAAACAACGTACAGCAAACATGAGCTAAGCATTGCCAACTAAACACATAAACTCATAAGTGTCATAAACTCTATAAGTGCCTTTCATGTTTAAAAGCTGTGATCAGAGATAAGATATATGCTGCTTGCTTACATCAATCTGGGTATCTATCTAGAGCTTGACTGAAGGTTTTGTCAGATTAAACTTGTTGAACATGCTTCAGTAAAGCAGACACCTGTGAATGAATTTAACCCCCCACAAAATAGTATTTTTTCTGTATGAAGTGTCATTTTTACTGTATTTAAAAGAACCATTAAATTGAATTAAGTTTAAAAACCACACTACTGTATTCTGTCATACATTCCCACACAATGTGAGATAAGTGTCGTTAGTGAATGTGTTGGTCATGGTTTTCTTTAATCTGTGCCCTCCTTAGCAGTCACTAATGATAGTTTAGGCTCTGCTGAAGGTGGGAGTTGATATTACAAACCCTGGAATGGGAGAAGAGACTGGTTCAAAATCTAAACAATGAACAAATCCTTTAAAGACATCAGGGAAATAAACTGCATAGAATTGGTCGTTTTTCCAAGTAAATGCATCATTTGAGCGCTTCAGTTAGCTCAGTAGCTTAGTAGCAGAACTTGGATGCAAGACCCTTTCTTGGGTAGACCATCTAGCTGAAGTCCACTTCTAAGCAAAAGAAGATCAAGCACAATTAATTGTGGTGCAATGGCTCCTCCGATTGCACTTTAGAAATTCTCTGAAGTGCATATTGATATTCTCTCAATATTAGCTCATTGGTCAGATCCAAGTGAAAAGAATATAATAACCTTTTTAGAGTGTGCAATACCATGCCTTCCTTACAGGATAGTAACAGAGCAGGGAGGCTGGTCAGAATTGAAGGTGAGTGACAAACGGTCACCTCCTGGAGGACAAGGTGCTCATGGGCGTGGACAACCTGAGACTGAAGTGAGGGCTTACCCCTCAGGACAATACTGACCCAAAGCATGCAGCTAAAATGATGCTAGGACCTCAGGATTCACAGCCATTGGCTCCTCCAAGTCCACTCTAATTGCATCGAAGGAACTGTCGGGATCCTTGCTTCCAAAACTTGAAGACAAATTGCCAATTGATCAAATGAAATTGAAAGAAATTCTAAAGGCCTGTTCCTACTTTGTCTACATAGACTTTTGACTGTAGAGTTATTAAATTACTTGAGGTATCTTACCTCTTCCTTTTGGCATTATTTAATACATTGGAAAGAAATGTTTGCTTATCACTTGGAATATGACATCTTGTATTTGCTGTGAGATAATGAGTAGGATTTCTGTTGGAAGTGAATTTCTCTCTCAGAAATCATTGAGGGTCACAACATGCTGTTTTCCCTCTGCAGTAAGGTGGATCAGGAGATCGTGAAGGTGGTCCAGGAGCGTCTGAGGGCTTGCCAGCAGAGAGAAGGAAACAGCTACATGCAGAACTGTGCCAAGGATATACAGCAGTTCAACGAGGTGACCAAGAACTTCCTGTCACGCTGTAAGTATTATGCTGTTTGGAGCTTAGACATGTATAGACCTGACAATATAACTGGTAGTGGTTTATTAAACAAGATAAACGGCACAAATGATTTTTTTTTTTAAATTGACTTACATTTTTGTCTGGATTTTCTAAATGTGTATAATTTATGACCTGCTTCCTTTCAGATGGAGACCTAGGAGCATATGCCAGTGGGAGGAAATGTCTAATGAAGCAGAAAGAACGAATGATGGCAGCTCAGGCCCAGAGTGCTTAAAAAAAAAAAAGTTATATTTCAGTCCTATGTAATAAATGTAAAATAAAGTTTATGTGATAACATACTGTTTTCTTTTAATTCAGACTAGCACAATATTGTCTGAGCATCGCAATGTACATGTGCGCAACAGTCACATCGCAGGTCCTGCAATGTAGGAGGAAAATTAACTTTGTGTTTTTATTTAATTTCAAGGGTACCTGACACAGACTGCATAGTGATCCATCAATCACAATTGTTGTTAATTAGTTTGGTGAAGAACAAACCTTTTGTAGTAAAGAGTAAAACACAGTTCATATTTGTATATAAAATTAAACATGCCCCCAGGTCTTGGCAAAATAAAAGAGTAGTAAAGTTAAAAATAAAAACTCAAATTAAGACAAAAGCCATACTCTCAATAAGATCATGGTAGGTTGATTGTCAATAAGATGGCATAACTTAGTGCTATTCAAGCCATCTGCTGAAAATTCCTGTATTTTTAAACATAGCAATATTGCAGGGTTAAAAAAATCAGTGTCAGATTTTTCCAATATCGTGCAGCCCTAATTCAGACACTTCAAAATGAGCCTGAAAAATGTTAGACTGAATGGAAATCATGTCCAAGTTCCATGCAGCAAGGTGCATACAGTTTATTTTGTCTTCGGGGGTTACTGTTAGTGTTTCTCAACTCTGGTCCTCAAGACCCACTGCCCTGCATGTCTTACAGGCAGCCCCACTTTCACACACCTGAATCCAATGAATGGCTCGTTAACAGGCTTGCAGAAAACTTGAGGAAGTTTATTGATCTGAATCAGGTATGTCTGAATAGGAACACATCAAAAACATGCCAAGCTGTAGGTCCTGAGGACTGGAGTTGAGAAATACA
This sequence comes from Atherinomorus stipes, assembly GCA_023101725.1. Lineage (NCBI taxonomy): Eukaryota > Metazoa > Chordata > Actinopteri > Atheriniformes > Atherinidae > Atherinomorus > Atherinomorus stipes. The sequence goes on along the minus strand of JALJCO010010682.1, from coordinate 322,849 downwards.
GGTTTAGACATTTAAACTGTAAACAGGATCAGCTGGCCCATGGGACAACCATGGACAAAGAAGGTAGGGGTCAACATGGACCAATAACATTTTCCCTGGTGCTTACTTATACACACATTAACTCTTTTTTTTTGGGGGAATTACAAGTTTTGTCATTTTGAGTGACATGCAAGGAGTTTTTAAACAGGGGTGCCCACGTCCAGTCCTCAGGAAAGACTATATTGCAACTTTTAGAAGATGCATCCCTTCTTTCAGCACAACTGAATTACCTCACGCACGTCTTCCAGTTCTGCAGAGGCCTACTAACGAGCCATTTATTAGATTCAGGTGTGTTGGAGAAGGAACGCATCTATATGTCCTGGACAGCAGCTCTCAGGGGACTGGACTATTTAAGCTTTGGATTAATCAAGCTTTGATTAATCAATTTTTTGTAATTTCACCACTAATCAGATTTTTAGGTGAATATAGACTGAGCAATTTTGGCTAAGTCAAGAATTTGGGATTGTGAATTTTTATTTTTTTAAATTTGGCTCAGTATGGGGGGAAAAGTTTTACATTAGACCCCTTTGTCTGGCATTTCTAAAATTACCTGGTGACTTTTACAGCTCATTTACTGCCTTCAGGTAAAGCTTCTGATACCTGTACATGCAGATCACAATTGAACCAAAGTGTAAATGGACTTTATACATTTTGGTACCCATAACCCAAATACCTTCATCTGTTGTTTCAAATCAAGCTGGTTAATAACTGCTCTAAAATTAAACTTTTTTGTAACTTAGTCTTTTAGCCAGTACTAAGTCCTAACATCTGACCAGCCTCAGAGTCATTAAACTGAAGTTTGTTGAAGTTCAGAGCTCTCCAGTTTGGTCCTAAGAGGGCTGCAGTCCACCACGTTTTCAATCCATCCATGCTCCAACACACCTGACTCAAATACAATTGATCTAGCGACCCATTTAGTTCTGCACAATGACTCAATTTGAGTCAGGTGTGCTGTAGCAGGAGTAAACTGAAAACCTGCAGGGATGCAGCCCGTAAGACCAGGTTGAATAGCCCTGATCTAAGTACTGCAAAGCACTAAGGCGCCAGGTTTGTTATCCCTCTTAAATGCGTCAAACCAAGTAAAGACGCTGATGGATGTTTCAGAACGTTTATTCAACGATTCTCTGTACAAAATGATTAGGAGGCAGCGGCCTGCACAGCCTGGCCCCTCTGCACAGACACCCTGGTGTGAGTCTTGGCCAGATGGTCAGTGAACTCCTGGAATAAGAACAAGCAGAAAGCATTGTTACAAACATAAAAGTTAACATGTTAAAAAAAAAAAAAGTGACAATTCTAGTAGTGTACTGACCTGGTAGGGAGACTTTGTGAAGACAGTCTCCTTCCACAGATCAGGGGTCAGGTAGCTGTAAGTCTTGGAGATGGCGTCAAAGGTGGCCTTGGCTGAAGAAACAAAAGTGAGCAGATGAAGAAAAGGAATTCACAACAGAGTGCTGCATCGTTAATCTGAGAAATGTTGGGTGCTGAAATGGGGAACAGAGAAGACCACTGAGATGTCTTTCTGCCGTGCAATACTCATTTCTGTCTCTCCTTATAAAAGGACAACTACACCACTGCAGAGGTGAAGCTGAACAGAGCAAGGAGAAACTCAACTGCAGCGCTTAGATTTAGCTTTAAAAACTGGATCTTACCAAAGTTGCCAAGAGTGGCAGTGCAGCCGCGGGCAGAGGTGTAGCAGTCATCAATACCAGCCATCATGAGCAGCTTCTTGGGAACGGGGGCAGACACGATACCAGTACCACGAGGAGCTGGGATGAGACGCACCAGGACAGAGCCACAGCGACCAGTCACCTTGCAGGGTACGGTGTGGGGCTTGCCGATTTTGTTACCCCAGTAACCTCTCCTGACAGGGACGATGGACAGCTTGGCCAGGATGATGGCTCCACGGATGGCAGTGGCCACTTCCTTGGAGCACTTCACTCCCAAACCCACGTGGCCATTGTAGTCACCAATGGCAACGAAGGCCTGTAAAGAGAGAGGCAGGCCATGTTGAGATGCTCAGTGGTCGGCGACAATTATTAAACAACCAAAAGTTGGTGCTCACCTTGAACCTGGTGCGCTGACCAGCCCTGGTCTGCTTCTGAACGGGCATAATCTTCAACACCTCATCTTTCAGACCAGAACCCAGGAAGAAGTCAATGATCTCAGACTCCTACAGAGAAAAAAAAAATTCAGCATTTAGCAATTTGATCATGACAGATCATACATGGTCAGGCTCAGTCTTTTCAGTATAAAATGTTAAAAGCAGTTCTGACATTTTTCTACTAATCTTAACTAAACATGGCAGAAGCAAGATCTTATTTGATGGTTCCAAATAATGACTGACATTCCACTTATGCCATGACAGACTGATATTTGCAAGCATCACCCCCCACAAAAGAACAGGTAATCGTGTCTGATTGAGCTGAATTACTAATACAGTTACATTTCCAGAGAATGTACCACAAATCATTGCTTCGCATTTTCTGCTTGTCTGCATCACTTTAAAGTCTTGCTGATATTACTATTAAAACTGTTAAAGCAAAATCTGAAAGTCCTAATAAATAACACCTAATTTCACTTTTGAAGCAACATAAATGAAACACTGCAACTTTTTAATTTTTATATCTGTATGCTTTCTATTCACAAAATAAGAACTTATCTTTCTGAAGTTGTGCTTTGGACCAATTCTAAAAATTGGGATGCACCTGTATTATTTTTGTTCAGATGATGTAAACGTCCCCTGTCAAACATCCACTGCCTATCTAAATGAAGAAAACGCACTAGATACATTTTTCACCGTTTATTGTGCAGCTGGATCATGGGATGCAATTTTGGGACAGATTAAAATAACCGAGTTGGGCAGAGGATCCCGTTTGAACACTACTTCCATGTCTAAATTCATCATGTGCTTTCTTCTAAATATCAGAACATCTGCAAGAGATATGACTTTCGGTTCTCTACATGCTGCTTACCTTAATGGGCAGAGAGTACAGATAGATCTCCTCCAGGGACTTGATCTTCATGTCCTTAACCAAGCGGCCCAGCTTAGTGACTGGCACCCACTAAAAAGAAAACACTGAGATTTACTTCAAAAGCTGAGGAAGGCTAAACGTGCAAATACGTTTAACAAACTCTTACCTCCTTGTCTTCGGACTTGCCTCCGCGGGCACCACGGCCCCTACCACGGCCTCTGCCGCGTCCACGGCCCCGGCCACGGCCACCTGCGCCAAAACCTCCGCGAAAACCTCCTCTACCACCGGCGTCGTCCGCCATTTGCTGTGGAAGACAGCGTAATGTTAAATTACTTCTACAGGGAAGCTTCAATGAACGTATCATTTGGCTCGCATTGTATTGCCGCCATGTTTGCTGTGTTAACCTATCCAGATATTTACAATTATATACATTTATATTATGAAATACATGTAGGATTTTGTACTAAAATGTTAGCTTGTTTACTTATTTGAAAAGCAAGTCTACATGGCGGATTGATGTGGAAGATTATGAGGGATTTTGCTCAGAACGAAAAAGCCACAGTCAACTTACGTGATCGATTAAACAGGAAGAAGGCCCATGACTGGTTCCGCCGGATTTTATATGAAAAGTGTTATCGCGATACTTCAGTCATAGGAAATTGTGGTTTCTGCTGCCCCCTGCTGGCAGTTTCACGGACACAGCTCAATGAATAGATTTTAGCCAAGTGCTGATGAACATTCTCTCTTCGCTTCAACAGATAATTTTATGTAGAAAAACAAACTAAGCAGCACTCCAAAAGCTTTATTTAAGTTTGTTCTGCCTGAAAACAGTTATTCCATTATTGTATTGTAAGGAACACAATTTATTCACTTATTTGTTGAAAGCTGATCGAAAGGCCCACTGATATTGTGAATTAATAAAAACATTTTGATTTTACATTTGTGCATTTATCATCATAATCTTCACCATCAGTTGATCACTTGTCAGTGAAGATTTAGTCCTCCCACTTCTCTCAAATCAAAGGACACATAAAATATAATATCAAATACTTTATTTACAAAATATATTAAACTACAGGTCAAAGCTGCCCCCCCCCCCCCCCCCCCCCCAAAAAAAAAAATAAATAAATAAAAAAAATAAAACAAGAACTCACTCATTTTAATCACATACCTATCTACATATTCGAATACACACACCTCCAGAAAATGAACACATGCAGAAACACACAAAGTTGTCAACCAGAAACAGCAACATCCTCCCTCAACAGTTGCTGTTGCGACTTGGAGTCCCACTGGAGCTGCCACTGGTTTCCCCAAGGTCCTCCTCCTCTACCTCATGCAGGTCATCCATCACCTCCAGACTCTCACAAATTAGCCCTATCTGCCTCTTCATGTGGGCCATAGTGCTTTGCATCCTCCTCATCTTCCTCTGCAGAGCGATGGCAATAGCCCTGTGGTTCCTCTGCCTAGCCTCGTACTCCTGCCTAAGCTGCTTGTAGCAGTTGTGCTGAGCCTGGGTGCGGTGGGACAATATTGTCCCACAGCCCATGTGGCAGGGCTGGCGCCAGTGCTCACAGTGACGTGCATGGGTCTCCAGGTCCCTACGGAGAAGCTGTGCTCTGCAGCCCTGGTACGGGCAGGGGATGAGCTCGTACAGACAGCTCATACTGTGGCAGTACTGCTCTGAGAGGGGAAAAGTATCTGCACATCCACGGATTTCATTTTTGCACTGTGAGAAACACACAGATGTGCACAAATTGAAAGGAATCAATTAAAAGACACAGCATTGCTCACATTATCTGAGAGGGGCAAGACTAAGTTAGATTAAAAACATTAATCATCAGGCTTTCAAAATTTAATGAGAGATATTTAAAACTTAATTTGACAGATTTTTTTTTATATAAGTTTAATCAGTCAATTTGAAAAAAAAAAGCTCTTATCATCAATTACAGCCTTGTTTATAGATAGTTATCATAAAAATAGCTACAGTGATTTAATAGTAAATTAGTATCACAGTTCATCATCATGCCAGGCAGCCACAGGTAAAAAAACAAACAAACAAACAGCAAAAAAACATATAAAGCTTTAATGAAAAACTAGTTCAAAATTAACCACTCAGTTAGAGTGTATGAGTGCAAACACTTTTATAGGCTACTTTTATGACTATTTTCTATTTCTTACCTTGATTTTCATGCGGCCAATGGATTTGCTCAGCTTGAACATGACGAAGATCAAGCTCGGGTTCACTGGCTTCCTGCAGCAGGGACATGTCTCCTGTCTACACAGGATAAATCTAACATTTAATCTCTATTTGTCCACACTGAAGATACTTTAGCAACGTTTCATAAAAGTGACAATTATAGGATGTATTCAGGACCTTTTTAGCCACTGTAAGATACATTTTTTGCAGAAAATGTGATGACATGCAGCTCTCACTGGACATCTGAGGACTCCTTGGCAAATGGTGCAGATCACATCATAATCTGGAGGGTCCACAAATATCTCCACATCATAGCCCCCACTCTGCGCTGACAACTCTGGGTCTGCCTAGATGTGGGCAAAATAAATTCAATTTTATTCTGGGTAAACATCACATTAAAATGATTCCTTTCACAGAGGCATATAAGACTGAGCTGTGGCAGCTGATGGAGGCATATTGTGACACCTCATGTAGCAACAGGTGAGTGTTCTCTGTACAACAGCCAGCTCTGCTTCTACAGCTGCCTACAACCCCACAACAGTGTTTCCAGCATAAAGGAAAGAGACAACAAAACAGAATTGTTCTGGAAAGTCATATGACTGACCACATGATTCCAAAATGTAAATACCATCTTTCTGCCAAAATGATCTTCTTTCTTTTTTTTTTTCTTCAAAATTACAGAATACTTCCATGTTTATCACGATCTTAATTGAATATTTTGTGAATTCAACTACGTAGCTTTTTGGGAGGGAAAAAAAACTCGACTCACTTCAGCTTCAAAGTCATTGTAAAGAAATTCAAAAACTTTGTAGCTTTTTTCATAATGATGACATTTAATCTAAACTGGCCACAGCCAATGTCCATAAAATCCAGACCAAACACAAGTGAATAAATGAATGACGATATTAATATTGATAATGATGAAATTAAAGAAAGTCAAACAAACAAACAGAAGCTGCGGTCTACTCACCATGACAAACTCCCTTCATCACCGTGTTTCCATTCCCGGCGCTGGTTTACTCCATATCGATCCTCTCACATGTTGTACACACAACACGCCCGCCTTATCAATACAACACACACATGAACATTCCTGACAAAACATGAAGGAGGGAACGCCGGTGCGCGCGCCCCCGGACAAACGGATATGAACGAAGGTACGTGACAGCAGTCATTGTGGAAAGCGTCCTTTCCCTGCTGTTCTAGCACCAAACTGAACCTCCGCATGTCAAACGCGGACCTTTATGAAAAGCCCTGCGTCTTTTTGTTGTAAACTCTCAGGGACTGTTTATAAAGTAAATAAGTATAATTTTACAGTTTAATTTGAAAAACATTTTATAAGTACGACATTATCCTTATTCAGACTTCCAGATGTTAAGTTTTATTCTATGGTTTTCCATCAAATTTACGTGTCGCCAGTAGATACATACTTTTGACACTGTAATGATCCGACCAATAATAGCTCCGTGCGCTCAGATGACGTACAATATGTGCGACTTTAGTATCAACCTGGCATCAACATGCGGGATGGATGGATGTGTTGATGTAGTCAGCGTGTGAAATGAGAAACAAGTGATTTAAATTGCAGAAAGGTGTCAAAATATTCAACTTTGGCCAGTTTCAGGCAGCAGCATGGCGAACACAAATCTTCAGTTTAAGACGAAGTAAGCTGTGCATCACACGTGCAAGTTAAATAGCTAGCTGGCTAACAGCAGCTATGCTAGTGTCATATAAAGTGCAACATTTCTCAGACGTATTTCTTTTTTTTCTTTCTTGTAGCTACGCGGTTTCTAGCAAGATCGAACCGTTTTACAAAGGAGGGAAAGTTCAAGTAAGTTTGTTTGTTTTTTTTCTTATTTGGTGCTTGTATGAGCTGTACGGGTAGGACCATACATGGTATTGAACGAGGAGACTAAACTTAAAAGCCTTTTTCCTGTTGTTTGTTTGTTTTGTTTATTTATTTGAGAGGCCAAAAATGTTGCTAGTCCCAGTTACATCTCATACTCAGAAGGGATTATCCAAATTATCAGAGGCTGAGTGGCAGTAACCAAGGCACAAAATAGCCTGACCTCAAGTTTAACCTCAAGTGTCTGTCATTAATTTTCAGATCAGCAAAGATGAGAAGTACATCTTTTGCACATGTGGATCCCGGGTCAATGTTTTGGAGATTAGCACAGGCAAGATTGTCCACTGCGTCGAGCACGTAAGTTCATGCTGTTTACATTTGTGGACTACAGCTGCACACCTCATGAACAATGTACTGCAGATTTCCCAGTTTAATAGCATCAGTTATACTTTTTAAGGGCTATACTCACAGTGGTCCCCGAAAATTGAATATTTATTTATAACCTCAATAATTTTAACTACAGTTAAAATGTAGTTTAGATGAAACTTAGAAGTTAATAACTTGTATTTCTTATTTACTTTTTTGTTTAATCTTGAACTGTGTTACTGGTGATAATTTATTATTTCATTCATTCAGTGTTTTTAATATTTCTTGGCAGTGCAAATCTATACTAGCCGACTCCTGCCTGTTAACCATATAAGACCATAAACAACATCAATTTTTCACTCTTGTTCTAGACTTTAAAATATTTTCAGACGTTGTGTTTTAGAATCTAAATGAACTGTATACGGTTATATTTTGCCATTAGAAACATTTTTAATTTTTTTTCTTTCTGAATTTTGTTTGTAGGATGATCAAGAGGACATCACATCATTTGCTTTGAGCTGTGATGATGAGGTAGATAAACACCTGAATTACTTGTGATTGCTTCCCTTCCCTCAGATGTCATTATGTAACCATAGATGTATCATTAATTGATCAGCTTGTTAAATAGCATTTGTTGTGTGTTTGCTGTCCAACACAGCTGCTGGTAACAGCCAGCCGAGCCCTTTTGCTAAAGCAGTGGGACTGGAAGCAAGCTACCTGCACTCGCTCCTGGAGGGCCATTCACACTATTCCTGTTTCCAGTATGACTTTTGACTCCACCTCCACACTCTTGGCTACAGGTAAGCTATGACACAATGTGTGAAAGTTGGCTGATCTTAGCTATTCAGAAATCATAAAACCCTTGCTTTTTCCTTCGCTTCGTCCTGCAGGTGGCTGTGATGGCACTATAAAGCTTTGGGATGTTGTGAAACAGTATTGCACTCACAACCTTAAAGGATCATCGGGGGTTGTTCAGTAAGGCCGAGTATTTGACAGAGAAAAAACATGTAGCTATGGAACTTGGTATACAAAGAAATTCTGATTTTCCTCTTTGTTTGTGCAGCTTGGTTCAGTTTCACCCAGACATAAACAAGCTGCAACTCTTCTCCTCCTCTCTGGACTGTGGCATTCGGCTGTGGGACCTGCGCTCCAGCCAGTGTGTGTGTGTGCTGCAGAGCCATTACAGTGCTGTCACCTCCCTCAGCTTCAGCTGTGATGGTAACACCGTGGTCAGGTACTGCTGTGAGAGCACCGAGGGCGATTTAGCATCCTGCTGCTGTGTTTAAGCTGTACAATCACTGACTGCAATTTTGTTTGACTGTTTTACATTTTAGTTCTGGGAGAGACAAAGTCTGTATAGTGTGGGACCTCAAAACTCGCCAAGCTAAGAAAACTGTTCCAGTTTATGAAGTAAGTTTGTGAAATCTGCATTATGAAAATTGATTCTTTTTTCACTCATCATGTAGGAAAAAATGCCAAAGCTGAGTTTGTGTTTTATCTCCAGGCTGTAGAAGGAGTGGTTCTGCTGCCAAAGGATGCAGATATGTCTCAGATTGGAGTGAAGAGCAAGGGTTTGCATTTCATCACAGCTGGCAGCAAAGGTTGACCTTCATTACATAACTCGTCACAGTTTCATTTGCATGAATTTACATCACATGGATGGGCAGCTTTTTATGTCTTGGTCACTCAACTACTTTCCTTTCTTCCTGTAGGTGTACTCAGGGTGTGGGACGCCAGCACTGCTCGCTGTGTCTACACTCAGTCCCTCCCCTCCACCCTCCCCTCTGTCATTCAGGGGGATGAAGAGAAGGACGACAATCCCTGCAGTCTGACTTTCCTTTTTCACCTGCCCACCTCGTCTAGATTGGCCACAGTTACTGCAGAACATAACATACTCCTCTACCAGCTGCCTGGGCTCACCACACAGCAGCAAGTGGGTACTAGGACCACACATATTTGCTTGGTTAACAGCTTTGAGGTATTAATGGGATCCCTCAGGTGCACCTTCTTTCTGCTGTTGCTTTTTTTGTCTTTTGAGTTCCTTTTCAGTTAAAGAAACTCCTTAATAGAAAGCTTTGTTATCAATGTTAAAACTATTTTAGTTTTTCACCCTGATGACATAAGAGTCTGGACTTTAGATACTGATACTCATCATCAGCTGGGAAGCACACAAAATAATCTCAGAAATTATTAATGAGAATACTGAATCGACAATATAAACATGGCTATCTAAAAAAAAATTATCAGTGTTATTTGTTAATCCAACATTTGTCAGACATCTTTAAGGACCTTCTGAACTGTCTTTCATTACTTTCTTCTAATATTCTACATATATTACGAAGTTTTTTTGTTTTTGTTTCATTGGAGTTAAAAAGATTAATCTTTTGTTCATGAAGATAGAAATAGGACTGCCACGATTAGTCGATTAATTGACTAATCATCAACTATCAAAATAGTCTGTGACATAATCAACTAATCTTTTATTGTTTTTAAGCTTTGTTTTTCCTCTCTCAAATGTTGCTGAAATGTTGCTGTACCCTCCGCTGCTTTGTCTGCCTTTCTGTCCTTGGCACGTGTGTGAAGTCGTAGCTATCAGGTTCAGCTTTTCTTGAATTGCATACTGACATAAATAAACACACACACACTACCAGTCCAAAGTTTAGACACGTTTAGATGTTTTTCCATTAGATTCAGTGAGAAGGTGTCCAAACCTTTGACCGGTACTGTAAATATGCAACAATTTTTGTATGATCCGATTACTTGGCTAATCACTAAAATCATCTGTGATTATCAAAATAATCGTTTGTTGTAGCCCTAGATAGAAATTTTTTCATGATGCAGTTCATGTTTACCTCTCAGTCAGTATTATGGGCGTTTAGAGAATTTTCTGATCTTTTTTAATGAGGCCGTATTGGTGATTTCTGGAAACCAGGGATGCTTACGGTCATATTTGTGGATAGTTCTTTGAGATAGATGCACCTATCATAAGTGAAAGAATTAGGAGTAAGTAAACATCTTTGGCCTCTGTAGAACCTCGATTTCTTTGCCAGATGAATGTGTTTTTTGCTCTCTTTGTCTAATTGATGTTAATAACCACTGATAAGCAGAACTGTTGCTATGCATAAACATTTAGGCGGTAGTTCTGATCCATATGTGTACAATTCCAAGTGGATCTAGGGACTCTTGAGCAAGTGAGCAGCAAGCAAAAAACATCCACTGTCATCACCCTGGCTTTTTATGAATTAACACTCTTAGGGGAAGTTTTCATTTTCTTCATAGTTACATAAAGCAGAGAAGTGAAATGTGCAGCAGATTATGAGCTGAAATGAAAGTGCATATGAACAAAGATGAAATAGTTTCATGTCATTTTTAAATTGCCGTCTTATAATGTGGAGGAATCAGTTTCCTTTCTTTTGCATTTCACAGTTTGTGGGTTATAACGATGAGGTGCTGGACGTGAAGTTCCTGGGAAAAGATGACAGTCACATCGTGGTGGCCACTAACAGCTGCCAGCTGAAGGTGTTTGAACTGCTCACCAACACCTGCCAGATCCTCTACGGACACACAGGTCAGTCACCAGCAGAGGGCGGTGTGTAACGATCCATTCACTCACAAAAAGCACAAGGTCCCAACGATCCTGTGCTGCTAAAGATGGTGTGTGTGTTGCTCTACATAGATGGCTTGTCAGACTGTTTTTGCCTGAATATATTTACATTTTAATGTTACAAGTTTTTATGTATAAAGTGGTTATTTTGTCAGTTGAACTTACAAAGTTAATCCTAAAAATGAGATGAGAATGGAACTTTTAACAATTTATCAATTATTACGGAAATTAATTACACTGAAATTAATTAAGAAAATGACAGAAATTTGAATAATATTTAAAATTCCTAAGTATTTAATACAACTAGTAAAGGCAAAGAAGTCAGAACAGGAACAGTTTAGTAAACCAAGAAGATTCAAGGAAAATGAAATCTGTGAGCATCTTATCTATTTGTGACTTGCTGAGCAGGTTGGAGAGATGCTTATCTCTGCTGGTCTTTATCTCTTTATCTGTTTCTCTTCCTCAGATACTGTCCTCACTCTGGATGTGTTCAAAAATGGCTCTGTCTTTGCAAGCTGTGCAAAGGTTGGTGCACAAATGTTGCAAAAGCAAACCTAAAAACTCCAGAAATTGATAATAAATAGCTGCTTCAGTGTGTAGCATGTGTGCGTTTCAGTACATCTAAAGATTTTCTATTAAAGGAAAATAATACTAAACCAGATTTTAAGCTATCATTCATTCATGCCTCTGTCTTCAGGACAGGTCGGTGCGTGTGTGGCAGATGGACAGCAACAGCGGTCAGGTGCGATGTGTGGCTCAGGGCTCCAGCCACGCCAACGCTGTGGGCTCCATCAGCTGCTCCAGGTAACACTCCCCCCTCTCATCTTTTGTTTTGTAACCACGTATAGATGAATAATGTGGGTGGAACTGGTTTATTTAGGGATGTCAGTGAGTTTATCTGGTATCTTATCTTTGTGTTTCCAGGCTGAAAGCAACTTTTGTGGTGACTGGTAGTCAGGACTGCACAGTGAAGGTGTGGGATCTACCAGTAAAATTTTCTGTAGCAGGGGAGGAGATTCATCAGCTGACACCCCGCAGCACAGAGAAGGCACATGATAAGGTACACATGCATAAAAATGTCCTTCCTGTTACCATGATAACATGTACAACAGAATTTCCCTTATACACAGGCCTGAAACATGCATACATATTTCTTATGTGGTCATTAGGTGGAGACTTTTACAAAAGTGTTCGTGTTCAGAGCAACATCTGAGATTCCTGCTGAATTATATGAATAAGTACATAATATTGAATATCAGGGGCACAACAATACATGTATTCGTAATGAACCGTTCAATACAGGTGTGTATTGAACCGTGACCACCATGTATTGAATATTGAAAACAATACAGAATTTTTAGATTTATTTTATCAACTTATCCTCTGACGATGAGCTCTGTGTTGGAAAAACTCAGTGGATCTGCATTCAATAACATTCAGATCTGGCGTTTGGAAGTACTTTGGTCTTCATGTTAAGTATGACCCTGATCGTAAGTAGTTGTGGACAAAAGCACATTGGCCTAAAAAAAAAAAAAAAAAAAACAGGGATCAAAATTTTTTGTTTGTATCGAAAAAGTATAGAACTGTGACACTGAAGTATCAAATCGAACTAAACCGTGAATTTTTTGTTTCATTGCACCTTTAATAAATATGACACGACTTTTTCAGGATGCATCTTGAAATTCTTTTGATAGCGTAAACTTGATGAGGTGAGATTATTTAAGGAGCTCGGGTTTTGAATACGAAATGCTTCCTCTTTAGATGTTCTTATGCAGGTTGAGATGCAGACACAACAGGAATACATTGGTAAAAGCATGGAAATGCTACAAAATTATGGAAGGAATGATCAAATTTTACATTTCTTGCAATTTGTTTTTATATACAGTACCAATCAAAAGTTTGGGTACTCTTTCCCCTTCAATCTAATGAGAAAGTGCATCAAAAAAAAAAAAAATGCAATACCTCGAAAACTTGTCATGCGTTAGATGTCACCTTGGTCTTATGATGTAAAAAATGTGAACAGTATTATGAAGAGGACTGTTCAAACATAAGTTGTCTATGAATCAGAGCATTCCTTTGTCCATTCATGGTTTAGACAGTACTTTTGGGTGTTTAAGGTTAAATTGCCCCTGTTAGAGAACAGCATGTTATGCAGTAAGTAACATTGGACAGTTGTATGAGCATCCAAAAGTTTGGAGCAGGTGCGCATTTTGCAGCACACAGCCTGTTCAAGGCAACGGAGAGAAACATGGGTGGAAACGTTATTTTTGGTATTTAGCGCTTCATCACCCATTAGTATTTAAAAAAATGGACATGCATGTTTGTTTGTTTTTTTTTAATTCCTGCTTCTAGTCCATTTAAGCCACGTTCAAGCATTTAACCATCATATCAGACTAGACTCTAGTAATCCCCCGTCTGTTCCTGGATTGAGCTGTAAAATCCAGAAGCCTCATTTAAGAGAGCTGCAGTAGCCTATATCGTCAACTATATAGCCATGGCAATTATTGGTAGGTTAACTGTAACAAGGTGTGGAGGCTGATTGTAATTACAGAGTGAACGGTGACACTCGTGCGTAATGCTTCACAATAGATGCGCTGCACTGCTGGAAGATCATGGAAAGAAGAGGATAAAGATGGAGAGAGTTTTTAGAAACCACAAATATTCTCTGGGCCATGATTACTGGCTGATGCCGATAGATTCCCCAGAGCAACTTTTCCTGAACTGGGGATTCTTAGATCATTTCAGAGGGTTGCCAGACGATTGTAATTGCTGTAAACTAAATGCATTTAGAATTTGTAGGGTTGTCAAATCTGCCAATGCAGGGAGATTAATCTGTAGGAATATAAACACATTAATTTTCTAAGAAATCAATCTTAGCCTAACTCCTAATAAAAACCGCAATTTAGCAATATCTTGCTAAATTACAGTCAGTTAAGTTGTTTTTTTATTATGTTTTCTTACAGTTGTGTACATATGTATATATAATTATTGTTGCACTTTTACTTTTTATATTATTGTTATGTTAGATAGATGTTATATTGTTTAAAAAAAAAAGAGAGTATTACAAACATTGAATTTCCCTCCTGAGTATTTTTTATTTCATTTCATTCATCGTAGCTTGTAGCTCAAAAAGTTTGGGAACTCCTAGATCTATGTGTTAAACTGGACTCGACCGACCCGCCGGAACCATTTAATCCAGGTTCGCATTTGTTGACCACAACACACTCTGGTGTGCAGTGAGCCATTGTGTTCATTTACCGCGACAGCAACGTGCTGTCACTTCTGTTTATCTGTTATTCCACTGTGAAGTCCAAATAAAATGTTTTTTGGAGCCTCCACCTCACCAGCATTTCTTTTTTAAATAAAAAGAAATGCTATTAAAGATTCTTGTAGATTTGTGTTAAACCAGAAAAAGTAAATAAATGTGAAGAAAACTGATGTGACGTTTACAGAAGAGGTTATTTTCCTGCTGTTCTGCAGCCACAACACACAGTCTGGTTTATGTTGAAGATCCTATCCAAGAAATCACATTTGCCTTTATGTAAATATTCTGTTGATAAAATTTAATCAACGCGCTTTTCTCAACTTTGTTTTAGAATTTAAGAATCTACAAGTGTTCTATGTACTGTGTAAGAGTGTAACAAAGCTTATCAGTGCAAAATCTTTCTTCCTTTGTGTCATACAGACTCTCACAGGCAAGTAAACTGTGGCCATATAAACAGAAGTATGTGAGATGACTCATAAGGAAATGCAAAGAAATTATGGGCATTGCTCAGTGGTTGAATTACTTTTGGTAATGCAGTAAGGAAACATTTTTCGTGGACCACTCTTTTCCTGCTACACCCACACACGTCTCACACAAGATGCAGGATAGAACAATCAGTCTTATCAGCAGTGTCAGGTCATGTCACTTCCCTTTGTTCTTCTGTAGCATTTTCTATGGAAATATCGAAGTTAAACATTGTAAAATGTCAGTGATGAGATGCTGAAGGCATTGTTGGAAGGTTAATGTTCAGAATCTGCTCATCTTGGAAAATAAATCTTGACATTCTTTTGATTCCAGTTTGAACAGTTGTAGTTTGGCTTTTTTTGTGTTGAACTTGTGCAAAGTTGCAATCAATAATAATAATATGATCTTTAATAATTCTTTTATAAAGATAATGTTCCCACTGACTTTGTGACAAGTGATTCCTCTTTTCCTCATCCCTCTGCATGCCGTTCCTCCAGGATGTAAACAGCGTTGCAGTATCCCCAAATGACAAGCTGCTGGCCACAGGCTCTCAGGACCGCACAGCCAAGCTGTGGTCTTTGACAGGAGAGGGGAACATTGGCCTCCTGGGGGTGTTTCGGGGCCACCACCGTGGGATTTGGGCAATTTGCTTCTCTCCTGTTGATCAGGTGCTGGCCACCTCTTCAGCAGATGCCACTACGAAGCTCTGGAGCCTGCAGGACTTCAGCTGCCTCAAGGTGGGACACTGAATCGAGTGTCTGTTCTCTTTCCATGTCTTTTTCTGTTTTATATTAAGCATGTTAATATCACAGTGGGCATTATCTTTATATCCTGTTTACTTTTATTTCTTTATCTTTAAGACATTTGAAGGCCATGATGCATCAGTTCTTAAGGTCATCTTTGTGAGTCGCGGCACTCAGCTGCTGACCAGGTAACCACATCGACTTCTCCCAGTAACACAACCATAAGAAATCGTTTTTTTTTTCCACGTAAGCCAGAGAATGTTTTCATTATTACTTTACCAGAAACAATAAAAAACCTAAATATTTTTGTTTTACATCTCTATCACTGTGAATGCTTTAGCCATGTCTTGTGTGAACACAGGGCACACTTTAAACCAGCTTTAGATAGTCATAAATCAGATTAAGAGGCACAGCTGGTGTGTTCAGAGGTTTATAAATTTCTGTACATCAGCTTACATCTGACTAACGTTTTTTTATGTATATATATACATATAATTTTCTAACAGTGGCTCAGATGGTTTAGTGAAGTTGTGGACCATAAAGACTAACGAGTGTGTGAAGACACTGGATGCCCATCAGACAAAGTGTGGGGTCTCCATGGCAATCGTAAAGACGACAAAATAGTAACCGGCTCAGCCGACTCAAACATCACAGTGTGGATGGTAAGCAGAGTTTTACTGATGCATGCCAACCGAAAAGCAGACTTCTGAACTGCATAATATTTATAAATGTTGCTTTTTTTTTTTCTTAATTTTTCTAAAAATGACTTTTTGTGCTTCAGCATGTTAGAAATCTTTAGATTTGGACTAAAACAGCTTAAATCAACAGATGTCATTTTTAATATAATCTGTTTCTGTTGAGGTCAAAAGAAAGGGTCAGTAGAATAACGAAGTGGTTAAATGTTGTCTGTTGTTCACCTCTAGGATGTGACTGAAGTGGAACTGGCAGAGGAACAGGCCAAGCAGGAAGATCAGATACTTAAGTATGTTAAACACAACATTATTTACATTTTGGATGTTCAGTCAGAGCAGCCTGTCAGCAATTTACACCTTCCATCCCCGTCTGATCAGTGTCATCCAAACTGTGGAAAAACATTTTGCGAGCTTTGCATACTGGAGACTGGAGAGAGGTTGAAGTAGGTGTCAACCTCAGCAAAATATAACTTCATTTCCTCATGAAGCATACTGGTATGATATCTGACATTTTTGCAAGTTGACTCCAGTTTATGAAACATCCTCATACTGTAACAAGTGGGTGCAGGGTTGTGAATCAAATGTTCAGGATGTTTTAGTCTCATTACTCAAAGTTAGTAAGTGAGTGTGTAATAGATGCTGTTTTAATGAAAAATACATTAGCCATCCGTATGGGTCATTTGCATGATGGTTTCTATCTGTAAGCGACTGAGTTACATAGAAGTAATTTGCCAAAAACATTGTTTTTTAAATATCAGCCACTTGACATTATAAAGCTCATATTCACAGATTTTGAAGGTGTTCTGTTGAGGATTAAGACTTGTATAGTGGGAAACTGAGACAGATGAACACTATCTACATGTTTTATGAGAAAAAAAAACAAAAATATAGATGTGGCTTTGTCTGCTTGCATAACGTGCAGTACAAATGGAATATTACAAGGGATGTCCGATATTGGCCTGCCAATATTGGCATTAAAATGTGATATTGGAAAATGTCAGTTTCAGTTTTTTGGAACAATATTTTTACTAACGAAATCTTGCAAGATTTTGTAATGGAACAACGAGATCTCGTGAGATCTTGTTCCATTAGCAGCAGTCCAGCATGTAGAAAAGTCCCTGTTTTTCTGGAAGAACTTAATTTCCCAGCATTCCTTCTAGAGTCATGCGACTACGGTGCTGCTACAGACTGACTTGCTTTGAAGCTGCTTGTAATATGTTTTAAGTTGTTGGTTAAAACAACTTAAGCTAAACAGCTAATACCTGCTAGTATCTGATATATGGCAGCTGGATGTCCAAAATGAACTCCTCTGGCTGAGTTAAGGCTATTTTTGGATCTTTGCTTTCAGAGCAGAATATAGTTGTGTTTCTCAAAATATGTGAGATACAACCTCACAGTTGTCTGCATATCGGCTGATATCAGATATCGGAATTTAAGAGTTGGACAATATCGGATATCAGTTTAAAAAAAAAAGCCAATATCTAACATCCCTAATTATTACAGTATCATTTCTTAACAGTGTGTAGATTTCCTGTTTGTGTGAGTATGAACCTGTGTGTGTTGTGTCTGAAGGCAGCAGGAGTTGTCCAACCTGCTCCATGAGAAAAAGTATCTGAAGGCCCTGGGACTCGCCATCTCGCTGGACCAGCCTCACACTGTGCTCACTGTTATCAAAGGTACTTTGTTTTACACCTCAGGTTGTTTTTGTTTTTGTTTTTTCCTGTCGTTATCTTGAAGTTTGTCAACACGTCAGTTTGTCATCATTTATTCTGGACAGCTGCTCAGCGAGTCACTCAAGCACTGATCCATAAACAGCAAGCTGTCTGTCAGAAAGGGGTTGTTCAACGTAAAAGCAGACGTTGTTCTGCAACTTCACTCACTTTGTTCAGTGGCACAGAGTTAAAATAACAAACCCTTTTTTTAAAAAAACAATGGCTGCTGTTTTACTTAAACACCAGGCTGTTTCCCGAGCTTCATTCTTACAAAACAAGAAATACTCCTGAGTTGTGACGGGTGGAACACGCAGGACACAGGTTATGATGCAACCAGTATCCAGAAGGAAAGTGTCATGTTGTTGATGCAATCTAGTGACAATTAAGTTCAAAAACAAAAAAGAGAAATGGAAAATAATTCCATTCAGAGCTTTTTGCATGTGATTGGACTTTTTTTTTTTTTGATCTTCAACCTTTTAACCAACTACAAGTGAAGGTAGATCTGTACACTTGTATGTTTCTATGATGACACATCTGGGTAGTACATCAATGACACACACTTTCTGAGTTACTGACCGCTGCTTTGTTGCCCTGTGTTGTCTCCAGCAATCCGTCAGGGGGAGAACGGTCATGAATTGCTGGAAAAGACGGTGCTGAAGCTGCGAATAGATCAAAAAGGTATTATGTCATTAGTTTTCTACTCTTCTTATAATTTGTGACACAACTAGAAGATGAAGTAGAACATAAAAGGCATGCTTAATGATGAAAACTTGTTTTCATCTATATGTACTATGGATGCTGACTCGTTTTCAAACACCAGCATCATTACAAATCTTTGAAATTTCACTTGTCATGTTAGGAATATTAACATTTTTTTTCTTAAACCTTTCCTTTCTGTTGCTTGGCCTTGGTATTGCCCTCAGAGTCCATCCTGGGCTTCTGCGCTGTGTGGAACACCAACGCCAGGAACTGTCTGGATGCCCAAGCCGTCCTCCAGGTGCTCCTCACACACCTGCCGCCTGAGGAGCTGTTGCAGTACCAGGGTGCCCGGGCACACCTGGAGGGTCTCATCCCATATACAGGTAAGCAGAAGGCATCTGTATGAGGCAAAAGAGGCAGTAATGGAGACAGAGTGCATCTATGTAACTTTTATCTAGATTATACACCCACATTAAACTATCTATGATGTGTTTCATTGAAAATGTTACTGAAATACAGAATAATGACTCAGCAATGTTTGCAAAAGCAAAAACCAGAGGAAGTGCTAAAAAAGTTTTACAAACCAGCTTTGGAAAGGCTGGGTTTTCAGCCGTGATGAACAAACACGATGTCACTTTTCCCTCCTGTAATAGCGAAGGGAGGCAACAAGTTTTCCTTGTAGTCCATATTCATTGTTTCCTGATAAAGTAATTGGATTGATTATAGAATGTTGAACAAGGAAAAGCAGGCATTAAAGCTGAAACACATGCAAGAAAATGTTTTTATCTTTCTAGCTGTGAAAACTAATTGTGATTACACATGAAACCTTCATCTCACAGAGAGGCACATGCAGAGGATAGGCCGCCTGCTGCAGGCGTCCATGTTTCTGAACTACATGTGGCACAAAATGAGAGTAGTTGGAGCAGAATCCAGGTGAGAGCCACTTATTGATTCCTGTTTTGTTTCACTAAAACAAACTGAGTACATCTTTCTGTTTGGTTCAGCTCTTTTGTGTTTAACTTATTTGAAAACTAATAGAAAGCCCTGATAAATGCAGCTGCTGCTCAGGAATTGTGCACTGCATTTAGATGTATGTAAAGTGCTGTGAAACTTTTTTTCCTTGTTGAATACCGCCATTATCCTAAAGTTTTCCAGTCTTTGGCTCAATCATGACTCAAAGACTGGAATTGATTTGAACTATGGGACTGATCTAGTCAAGGCCTTTGTGTAACACAAAGGTCGCACTTGTGCTTCTGCTTTGTGGGAACAGAACAAAGAAAAAAAAGGTGCTGTGTTAGTTGCTTAGCAGCATTCTTTGCTGCATTTTTGTTCTTTTCTAAATAAAGCTGCTGCTGATTAACAGAAGAAACTGATAGCGTGCAAGATACTGAAAATGAAACCAGGAAACGAACTGAATTAAGCAGTTTTGTTATATTTCATCCAGTTTGGGCCAAGATGAAGAAATGGATACTACACCTCTGGCACAGACCCAGCCTTTGTTTTTCATTGACAAAGATGAAGGAAAGGGCAGCAGCGATGAGAGGCAGAACCAAGGTTATGATGATGATGACAGCGGGCAAGACGACGATCCAAACTGCCACATGGAAGATGACGAGGTGGTTGAAGAAGTTAGTGCCACCAAGAAAGCCTCCACCAAAGAGGGGTGCAAAGAAAACAAGGAGATCACAAAAACCAACGGCAACCATCATGGCAGTGAAGAAAGCTCAGAAGACGAAGATCCAGAGGAAGATGAGAAGGATCAAACAGAGCAAGTGATTAAAGATCTGCCTGCTTCTTCCACTCTGACTCCACAATGTCAGACTTCAAGCTGACATGAGTCAGCGAGCTGAACATAGATGCTTCACCTCTGGGACGATTTCCCCTGCAGCTGGAGTAACTGACTGTGTGGTGAGGCAACAAGACAGAAAGTAACGCAGATAAAAATGGTTTCTCTGTGAATACTAAAGACTTTTTACCATTCTACTTCAAATGTAAGTTCTTCCATACAGATTTTAAATACGTATAAAGATATTTCACCATCCTGATGTTATTTTTCTTTTACCATCAAAAAGTGGCAGATGGATGGACAAGAGGAGGAAGTAGCTGTATAAATATACAGACTCTGTTTTATATGTGACAACATTTTGTTTTGACTACAAATGTTTATAAATAAAAACTGATGTAAGAAGAGTCTGAAATTCTTGTTTAATAACTGCCTTAAAAAGTAAATCTGTGGAAGACAGTTTGGTCTCATAAGCTGTTCATATCATTTCTTGATAAGTTCTATAATAAGTTAAAAGGTCGCACATAGCAAGTATTTCTTTTCTTTTAGTCTTATTTTTTTTTCCCTTTGCAGAACATGCAATATTATTCCTTGATCCCAAGGAAATCCCTCAGCCTTTTGAATCAAGATTAATATTTTGAGGTATAAGTTAAAAAGTACATTTTTAAGTTATGAAGAATTATCTTGACTTTTTATTTTACTGATTGAGATTGATAATAAAGGTCCATCTGTGCAGCTTTACTTTGATGTTAAATTTAGAAGCTTTAGAAGGTGTCAGTATGATATGCGAAACATTTGTAGAATTGGGTGCATTTTTATTTTATATTTTTTGCTTTGTTTTCAAGCATTTTTTCTTAAACAGAAAGCCTGTTTCATAAACTATAATGTCTGAAGGTTTAAAATAATATTTTGATGGCACATGCTTCAGTTTTAACCAGATGAATCTCTGAAGACATGGCACAATGTAAATGCATATAAAGCACAGCACAAGGTTTCCATTATGGAAAATAAATACAGTTATTTACAGCATTTTTGTTGATAGATAAATCAAAATATATTTCAAATCAAATATAAATCAAAATATAATCAAATGAGTAGTAACATACAAAGGTGGAAAAAGTACTGAAAAATTGTATTCAAGTAAAAGTATCTTTGCTGAAATTGTACTCAAGTAAAAGCAAAAGTACCTATCTAAAAATGTACTTAAGTAAAAATAGAAAAGGAAAATGTCAAATGTACTCTTCTACTGAATAGAAGTTACTTAGTTACTTTCAGTTAATTGCTGAAACACTACAATCATTACACTAAAAAAAAAGAGAAAATAAAACCAAATCAAAGTTTCCAAGATGGTGAAAATATTGAGCAAATCCTTATTTACAAACTGCTTTTTTCTTTCTATAGCAACATAAAACATAAATTAAATTGTCTTAATGAACACATGAGTACACTGACTACTACTCATTTTAAGAAATGAAATAAAGTTTATTTCATTTTGTTTATTTTGGACAATACGACACAAAATACAAAACTTACCCTGTCTAACAGTGATCAACAATTAACTATAACAGGCAATTAAACTTAAATATAAGTTAAAAAAAAGTGCCATGCTTCACAGAATATCCTGCCCGCTGAATGATAGAATTGGACAAATTTGTCAGCGTTTGTACGATGAAGTTGGTGCCTTGTTTGTGTTTGAACACAAAGAGCTGGCTGAGGATTTCCGTCTTCATCTGTTCCATGGGAATTAAACCACCAGCCTCCTCCATCTCCGTCTCTTGTTTGGCACCAGCCATCATCAGTGAAAAGTAGATCGGCAGCGTAGATGAACAATAAACCGTTCAGGCTCATTTTTCTCCCCCTGCATTTCCTTTTTCCTCAGTAATGGGGGAGGTTTCCAAAGAAGGGAAGTAAACTACTTGGGTCAAAATGTACTTGAGTAAAATTAAAATTGCTTATTCAAAAAACTACTGAAAAAATTACAAATCACTTACAAAAAATACTCAATTACAGTAATTTGTGTAAATGTAATTAGTTACTTCCACCTCTGCATACTTATATGTTTATCTTTCTGCATAATGGAAATTCAGGTCAAATTTCCAAGTCAATTATAAAACAAAAATAATCCTCTGATGTCATTGACTAAAAACTAGTCATTGTAACAAAGCTAACCTGTTACTGAAACATCACTGACTAATGATCTCAGTTTGTGACGGTGACAGGCGACTTTTGGCTGCGTTCTTGCGGGTGACGGTGCTACAGCGGGTGAGAATCTCCTGCGTCTGTGGTCTGGGTGGCACCTTGGGTAAGGAGGGACCCTTGTAGATGTTGGGATCAGAGACACTGGGGAGTAATTTTCCCTCCGTGTAACTTGTTGGGCTGAGGTGACTGACCGCTGTGGGGGGAGGTGTGCGGCTGAGCCGCAGCCGTTCATCATTGCCACTGTAGCTCAGGTTGAGGGAAGAACCAATAGAGGAAGAGCTGAACTCATCACTGAAGCTGTCGCTCCCAGAACTTTCCTCAGTGTCTGCTGTCGGGCTCCCTCTACTCTGTTCCTCATTTTCATCCATCTCCACCATGATGGCGGGAGGAGCTTGCATTGCAGGAGCAGCTGTGGTGGGATTGTTTGTCACTGAAGCAGGGTTGTTTACTGCAGGTCGTCTATGAGGTTCCTCAGACAGCTCGTTCAGAGACCGAGACCTTTGGATGCTTTCCACTTGGGTGGGGATGGGTGAGGAAGACCTGACAGGTGGAATTATCAGCAGGTTTCCTTGTGAGCGGCTTTGGTGGGACTGTTGTTGCAAGCTTCCGGAGGGGGACAGTAAGGAGGAGTTGGGTAAACGTTGATGCTGGGATGTCATGCGAATATGAGGGTAGCTGTGGGGCTGCAGGTACATGGCAGGGATGTAACCTACTTTTCCTTTGTATCTGCAGAAAATTAGGAAATTAAATATCAAACTAAAGGTTTCAAAAAGGGATTAATTTATTTATGTATACCCACATCAGTGCATTCTATTGGTTATTCAAACTATATTTTATCATTTTGAAGTAAACTGTGTTCCTCAGGTTTAATTATAATGTTAACGCACTTTAAACCAGGTTGTCTATCAGAGGAATGTCAGTCTGTCTAGGTTGTTTTCTTAGATCAGCATCAGAATAAAGTGGCCTGGTGTGAACTTTATCCAGGTCAAATGTTTTAGTACCTGATGAGCCACCAGCCATTGTCAGACTTCTGCATGACCTCCACCACCGCACCAATGTTTACGGTTATCTCATCATCTTTGGTGGAGTTATAGCTCTTGACTGCAGTGTAAAACATCCCTGTGGGCGGTATAATACATTTTAACAATAATGTCATGGCCTGGATTTACTAAAATTCACCAGCAAAGGTATTTCAGGCGTGGAAGCAAAATTTAAAATCAGTAAAACCAAGTGTTGCTGTGAAACTGCAGCGATGTGATACCTCTTTCCGGAGTTCCATCTATGTCATCTTCATCCTCATCATCATCTAGCTTCTCCAGGTAGGGTGCAGGGAACCATGCCATCCGCTTGTCTTCATTCTCGACAAGCCACCATCCTGAAATGACACAGTCATGCAGTAACCAGATCCCTGGGTATATTCTGGACATCTATGAGCAAAACACTGGACATGTAGTTGCTCACCTGCTCTGTCTTTGATGAGCACATCCACTCTTTCATTGGCGGCTACTTTGAAAGGTTTGTTCTTGGTGTCTTTGGTCTCATATGCAGCCAAACATCTGTATGTCTCTGTGACAAATGGCTGGGTCACGTTACCACCATCACCATGTCCTCCGCTGCCCCTGATCTCATCCTCTGAGGGCATGATCGTAATGCTGTAAAATACAGATCAAAACATGTCAAAGGCCAGACTTGTGGTTTTTGTTAATGTTTTATTCGTTGTGCAGCCACAAGGCTCCAGCTTTAACTGACTTCGTTAAGGTTTTATCTGCCTGCTTTCACCTCTCTGGAAATGCTAGTTTAACTCTGTCCTTGCAAACTTCCTTGATCAGATCTTAACACTGATTAACTTAAACATTTTGCTTTTGACTGTACAGGTACTGTACTTGCAGAGAACTTGATGAGGAAGTTAATTTATCTGAATCGGGTAGCCTATATGTTGGAGTAGGAACACAAAGACATGCAGCGCAGTGGGTCCTAAAGACCAAAGTTGAGAAATACAGATATAGAAGCTTTAAATCTAACCTCAAAGCCCAGTGCAGCCCAGAATTATGTATTCATGTGAAAGAGAAAGTGCAGTCTTCTAATTAAGCACACAATCTTGTCCTTATCAGGTGTTGAAATGAAAGAAATATAAATTCAGATGAACATTAACAAATGACATACGACAGTGTGCTTTTATTTAAGAAAAAAATGCAAACAGCAAACTAATTGAATGGGCTTGATTAACTCATCAACAACAGGTGTGAACACCTCTAAAAGCAGCACTTAAGCTGGGGGACTGGTCTGAAATGTTCACATGTGTGAACACTATGCCAAAGAGAAAATATATCAGGCATGATTTTTGACAATCATGTTGCAGCACATGTATTTAAGAAGGGTTATGAGGACACTTCCAAACAAGTTTGATTCCAGGCCAGACAAAATTCTTTGTGCGATATAAAGAAAAAAAAAAAAAAAAATCAAAATTAAATCAAAGTGCTACATCTCAGATGAATCTTATAAGTTATTGACAGCACAGTCAGAATTAGAGTAAAGTATGGGCTGTCTAAAGCAGTTGCTTCAGAAAGCCTTTTCTTTCTAAAATAATTAAAAAAAAATCCATATGACAGCACAAATTGATATTTAAAACAGTATTGATCTATTTTACTTTAAAACAATTTCATCGTCTGTTACAAAATCTCACAATATTTCGTGAATTCCCGAGATTTCCTATCAGAACGATGAAATTTTGTGAGATTTCATTCATAAAATAGATTGATATAGTGCTTTTAAATGTCAATATGATGTCAGCATATGAAAATATCGCAAAATTTTTGTGAATTCTTGCGAGATTTTATAACAGAACGATGAAATATCACGATATTTTGTTTGTAGAATAGATACCGCAATTTTAAATGTTAGTATGATATCAGCATAAGAAAATATTACAATATTTCAGTGTTTGGATATTTTTTTCCATCCCTAGTCTTTAGAAGTTTTAAAGTCAATAAAAAACAAGTTTCTGAAGAAGAAAAGGAAGAGGTTTTTGGTTTTTTTGGACTTTAGAAACAGCAGGCTGATCGGTTAAATATCGGTTAAATATCAGTGGGGTGGCTGATTTCCGATTCTCAGTTTTAAGGCCGATATAGGCGGATACCAAAAGGGAGCCGATAATATCGTGCATCCCTAGTCACAGGGATGATCCAGCAGAAACTGTCTCATCAAAAAGGATGGCAGAATGCCTGAGAAAAGAGAAAGTGGTGCTATGACCCTTTTAGCCCTCAAACTGAAAACAATTGAAAGGAACAACTGTGTATAAATGAGGTCAAGAAATTCTCAATAAACTACAGCAACATTATCAATAAAAGTGGACCAAAATTCCTCCACGATGATAACTGATAACAAAATTACTTCAAGTTGTTGCTGCAAAAAGTGGTTCTACACGTGATACATGTAATAACTCATTTGTTATCATTTGAAGTAGTTTTTACACAGTTTTAAGACCCTGTGAGGACGGAGGTCTTATTATGTCCTGTTACATGAAATATTCAAATTGAAAGATAGTGCACTTTCTTTTTCGCACATATTTGTGTATGCACTTTTTTGTGTTGACAGTTCAGCTCTGCTAAGCAAATATAGATGTAACAGTGATTGCAGTGTTTTGTTCAGTCAGCTTCAATGGATGATTTAAGATACTGAAATACTGGAAATGTTTAACTGACCTGTTTTTGGTAAAATCTGGCTCAAGGTCCTGATCTTTAGGTTTTAGGAACTGGATGAGGTGGGTAGACTGAGAGACTCGAGGATCGCAGCTCAGTAGTTCAGTACAATATTTCTGCAAAGGCTTGAGACGCGCCAGTGACTTGGTAGGTCCTTTCTTTCGACTTTTCTGGTTCATCTTCCTGGCTGAAAGCCCACAGAGAATCTATTTAATCAAAGCAGTGTGCAATTGTATATTGGGATTTACACAAAGTATCCTTACACACACTTACTTTTAAATTTAGGAAGGATTCTGTCAGATTTTTTTTACTTTACTCCCAGATGGAAAAGCTTTTTTCATTTGTTTCTGTGATAAACAACATATTAATTCATTTCTAAAGGTAAATAAAGGTAACTGCAAAATGCACAGCATAAATGGAAGTCTTTATACTTACATGCATTTTCTTGAAATCCTTAAAACTTCTGTAAATTACAATATCATTCTGGTCTGACCAAAGCACAGAGGCTATGTACATCTAGAAGAGAAAACACATTTTCAAAAATACCTGATTCTCTCACAGTGAAAAAAAAAAAAAGTAAAATCTCCAACTGTCCTTACTTTGCTCTTCTCCTTGTGCAGCACACCAATCAAACGGACACTGATGGGGTAACGCTCCGACTCCATGGCTCCCAGAAAAGGAGTGCTGAGCAGTTCAACGGCAAGCTGCCAAACAAATGTCTCAGTTTCGTCCTGATTTTGGGACTGTGGCTGGAGGAAGTTCTGGATGTGAATTTAAATTTCCTTTTCTGGGGACAGGTGTGGCTTTACTCACGTAGGCACTTACAGGTGGAAATCTTCATTTGTCTGCTCCGTGAAAATTCCTGCATTGCATCAAAACCAGCCTGTGTGGCATTGTAACCTGATACCATCAATTGACACAAACAGGTGCGGCCACTAGGTCTGACGTGTTGCAAGATGTCACAGCATGAAAAAGAATTTATTTGGCTTTGTCCACAAGAAGCCCGAAACTGCTGCAGCTGAGCCTGCTATCAAAAGCTGACGACAGGAAATTGGTAAAAGCTCAAGGAAGTCCCCTCTGTTAAAGCTTAACTATTCTTTATTTGACATTTTTTACTAGATAAAAGGGAATATACAGTTGCAATCAAAATTATTCAATCCCCACTGCAAATAAGGTTTATTGGCAAAATGTACAAATTAACTACTGTTCACAATACATAAATCAAACAAGAATATTTTAAATAGTTCAACACAAGTAATATTACAAGTGGTTTCTCCTAATTCAGCTCAAAATGTAACTTGCAATGACCTCTGCAGTCTCAAAATTATCCAACCCCTGAGTAGAATTCTTCATGAAAGTATATACAGTATTTTCAAATCAAGTGTGGTCTCAAGCAAGTGGTCAAAAAACCCAGACTGACTATGAAAGACTTGATGGTAAGGGTGGCATCAGGCATTGAGGTTTCAGTGTCTAGAGTAAAGTGCACAATAAACGCTAAAGGGCTTCATACACAGAATTCCAAGATGACACCACTACTGACCCAAAGGTGCAATTTGCTCAACACTGGAACAATAAACCAAACCTTGAAGTTTTTGGGCCTATAGATCAGCGGTATGTCTGGAGGAAGAAGAGTGAAGCATATGTGGAAAAGAAAAACCTGCCTACAGGGAAGCATGGTGGTGGCTTAGTGATGCTCTGAGGCTGCTTAGCTTCCTTTGGCGCTGGAAACGTGCATTGTGTAAAGAGCAAGATGGATTCAATAAAGTGTCAGGAAGAGAAAATGTCATGCTGCTTGTTGATTTTGCAAATAAACCTTATTCACAGTTGGGGTTGAATAATTTTATATATATATATATATATATATATATATATATATATATATATATATATATATATATATATATATATATACATACATACATACATATATATATATATATATATATATATATATATATATATATATATATATATATATATAAATAACAAAAAACTGAAGAAACTCATAAATAACAATCTAAAAAAATATATAATCTTGTGAAATATAATATTGCTTTTGAATTGTGGTTGGAAATAATGATAATAATTAAAAACAAACAAAACTGTCCCAGAAACATTAGGGCACCTTTCCTATGAACAGTGGACCAAAATACCTGTCAAGAGGTGTAGAAGTCTTTTTGAACATCAGAGAAAACACCTGATTGCAGTGATTACCTCAAAGTGTTGCTCAACAAAATTTTAGCTTCAGAGCCCCATAATTGTTGTTTACTTGTTTTATTTTTAGTGTGTTGGTTTTTAATATTTCTTTCAAACCACAATTCAAAATCAATGTCATGATTTTCACAGAATTTTTTCTTATTTCTTTTGTCAATCTCATCTCATTTCACTGCCAGCTGATTTTTTTTTTCTTCTTTAGTTTGAGGGTATGAATAATTGAGGACAACTATATATATTCCACATAAAGGTAGTGGTATATAAGTGGTATACATATATGTATACCACTGTGAGAACTAGTCAATGTGAGTAAAATACAATATACAAAATACAGAACTAAAAGCTCAGTTAGGAGAATTATAACAGGATCAGCTCTATTCTCTCCCATTCCAACATGTAGACACTAGTGTTGTTGTCAAGACCAAGACATTACTAAGACCAGGAACCAAGACAAGACCGACATTTCCGAAACCAAGACATTGTACAAGATTGGGTAATGTGTAGGTCTTGGCAGTGTGGTTTTTGACTACAACACTAGTAGACATGCATGAAGAAGGCAGTACAAATAATCTTTAATCACTTGAACCTTTTGCAATCAAATTTTGTACCATATAGACAGGAAAATACATATTTTGAGGCAACATAAATTTAAACAAAATAAATGGATATTTCTTATGAAATCAATTCCCACTTAAACCGAAACTGGTGTTAGTTTGATATGTGACATTACAAAAAAAGCAACATACAGAGCTGAATAAGTAATCTTATCATCATTTATGATGATTTTTCTCAGAGGATTTTTTCTGTTTCCAAATGCTTTGGTGAAAAAAAAAGACATATCTCTGCAGTTAAAGATCTATCTAAAAGAGAAGCTTTCTTTACTTGTTGAATGTCATATTTTTCTTACTTGAATCATGTTTTTTGTGATCATTTCACAAAGAGCTTATCTGAACATTGTGGAAGCCAGGACTGATCATCGTAGTGAAGTGTTGATTGGATTTTCTATGTTTTCTAGGTTGGGTCACTTTCTTGTACAGTCCATCCTCAAATTTATTCCTACCCTCCCATATGCATACATAGCTGACTCCCCTAATAAATTAGTCGTTAAACCCTATGAAACTGAGTTACACCTCATACGGGTAAGAGGAGCATGGCGACTGATATGAATTTTAAAAAATGCTGCTACCATGTCAGTACATTTGTGAATGCATCGAGGATTGGTCTGCATACCTGAGGCAAAGGGAGTCTCTACCTTGTCTCTACTTACACTACAGCTTGTCAAAATAACACAAAGCTGGACTGTTTATTTTCTACAACTAAAAAGTAGTCCTGCTGCAAAATCCAGACCTGACATATAATCAGAAGTGAAACAGTTTAGTTTTGATGGACTACTACTGACATCTAGTGCTGGCTGTATGTTTGTCACCTGATCTAATGTGCTGCAAAGCGCTGGAGAGCATTTTTGTCAACTTCCAGTTTTAAGCCCAAAAGTTAAATATCTTCAGTAATAAATAAAAATCAACTAAATCCTCAAAGGCATATCATTCTAATACTGTATGTGTCTAAAGTTACTGGGTAACAGCCAACCAACACGCCATCATGAAGTGTAAGGAAAACCCCTTTTCTATTTAACCAGGAAAAGTCCCATTGAGATTAAAAACCTCTTATAAAGGGAGTCCTGACCAAAGGCAGCAATCATAAGTTACATGACATTATTACAAGACACGATATACATTACAATAACAATAATTAAAAACAGTTACAGTTTAAGGAGGCCGTTTCAAGTGCTTTTAGTCTGGACCTAAAAGCATTTCAGGGAACAAGTTCAGGTATTTTCCAGTCTTTTTGCAAATTATTCCATGTAGAAGGAGCAGCATATGCAAAAGCCCTTTTTCCAAGTTCTGTACGGGCAAATGGAACAGAGAGCAGCAGGTGATCATTTGATCGCAAAGAGTAAGTTTCAACACTTCTCTGTGTGATTAGGCTACAAATGTACGATGGTGACAGACAGAGCATAGCTTTATAAATAAAAATGTACCAATGGCCCAACCTTCTGTCAGACAAAGATGGCCACCCAACTCTGGAATATAGTTCACAATGATGGGTGAAAGATTTGCAGTTTGTAATGAATCTCAAAGAAGCATGATAAACAGTGTCAATCTTATGAAGACACTGAGCTGAAGCATTCATATACACCAAGTCTCCATAATCCATAATCCAGAAAAAAATTGTTGTGCTGATAAGCTGCTTTTTTTTTTGCCTCAAAAGAAAATCTAAATTTTTTTTTAAAGAAAAAAAGACAATTTGACTTTTGATATTTTATTCAAATATCTTCAAATCCCAGTTTAAACTGTTGAGAATATTAATTGGGTTTAAAGTCTTGACACTGCATGGTGACATGTTAAATTGCCACAAGACTGATGGAAGGTTGGAGAGTCTGACGTTTCACAGCATTAAAGACATCATCTGTAACGGGGCTTTGAAGCAAACTGGGATCCATGGATGAAGATTAGGTAAACCAATAAAACAATATAAATGTGAGCAAAAATTTATATAAAAGAAAAGTTGCTCAGGCATAAGACAGAAGAAACCAAACAATTGATCTTTAACAGTGTTGCCAGTCATTACTTAGCAGCCCATTACAATAACTACATTTTCAAGTAACGTGTAATCTAGCGAATTACTTTTTAAAAATCCTGTAGACAGATTACAGTTACTTTTACAATTACATGAGTTACTTATGCGCATTACCCCCAGACAGTCTGTTATGAGGAAAAACTTCCCATCAAAGCAAAATTAATTTATGATATTCTGGACACGGTATTATTAGACCGAACACGCCTTTTTACTCACGGTGTTGAAAAGGCTATAGAATCAGAAGCATGTAGTGACTTTTACGCACTGAAACCTCACTTTGCTGAATAAATATATATAGATAAAAACAAAAATTAAATTATAAATTATAAATAAATTATAAATTAAACAAAATTAAATATATCTTTTGATGTATTCCTGTTTTCTTTTTTACCTTGGTTTTAATTTTTGTACAGCACTTTATTGGACAAACACAAATCCTTCACAGCACATTACTTTAGAAAAAAAAAAAACAATGACCTGGTGCATGCTGGGAGCTCGGCCTTCACACCAGTACTCCGTTTTTCCAAACCAGTAATCAGATTAAAGATTTGTCCAAGTGGCTGTGTGTTGCCATTTCATTATTTTCCTCATATGTAGACATAATGCAGTATTTATTTATATTTGGTCATTTTTGATAGTAAACTATATTGTTAAACTGTATTATAGCCTCTGGGACTAAGATGGACATCACAGTCAAAAAAGGTGTGAACTCTCAGTTTACCCATCCCTCTCCTTTATTTCCTTCTCAACCTAAACACTTATGTTTTGTAAAAAACAATTGCTGCTTTAATGCAGAGAGCACTTTCAGTTGAGTATGGGCCAAAAAAGCTTTTTTTATTTTTTAACTAATAAAGTACTACGCATCTAACTTTGGGATGACTTAAAATTTAAGTAATCAGCAGCTAGATTAGAATTAATCAGTAATCTGATTACTCTTTCAGGTTATCTGTGGAAACTCTGGCAGCAGAACAGTTTGTAGAGAATGAGGGTTTAAATCAACCAAATATAAGTGAAAAGTGCTGTACTGTTGTTTCATTATGAAACACTGAAAGATGAATATGGCAGAGAAGATGAAAAAAAGCACACACACACACATATAAAAATAGCTCTTTATTCTTCCTCAGACATTATTGTCATAGAATTATACATAATCTTCAAATAAGAATTACTTGCTCCAGACTTTAAATGATACACTCCTAAATAAACATCTGCTTTTTACATTGCACATTTTCCTCTTTGTTAAAGGATAAAAAAAAACAGGGAAGTAAGTCATTTCAAAACATTTGAGATTGTAATTCATTCGCTTGAGTTTTTTTTTTCTTTTTTTTAAAAGAGAAAAACAAAAATGGTGCAAACACTTCCCACTTTAATCCATCAAATCCAATGTCACACTGCCAGGGGTTGGTCTAGAATATTTATAATGAAGCAGGGGCATAGACCAGGAAACAGGTGGCACATACAAATAAGCCACGTCACCTTGATAATAATAATAATAATAAATATGATAAAAACTGGATTTTACGGAATAATTAACTGTTCATTAAAGTATTTCTTCATTGACTATTTTCTTTTAATTAGGATTATGCCATCACTACTGCAGAGACTTGAGATACTTCACTGATGATGGGAGAAACAAAAGTTCTGAGCCCAATCAGAAGTTTTACTGGTGTTTATTCAGTGTTACTTGGCCAATCTGGCCAAACCCCTTTGGCCTCGCAGGTGACGAGCTGGAAGTCTATAGAAAATGGAAAACAAGCGGAAGCACATGCATTTTCTTACAAATAACTTTTACATCGACCCTGTTCAGAAAACTTTTAAGAATCCAAACAAGTTGATAGAAAAACAATTTCCCCCAAAGTTCCCAAAAAACATATATTTTTTTTCCATGATATGAATAAGATATCAACTTAAAAACACTGACCCAGTTGTCTTTAAAACAAAGAATTATTTAAAATTGTAAGGCAACAGGTTTGTCCTATAGAATAGAATGGCATCATATATATATATATATATATATATATATATATATATATATATATATATATTGTGTGTATGTATACACATACATACATACAGTATATACTGAACTGACAAAACCACACACTATTGAAGCAGTTTCCTCATATTAAAAAAAAAAATTCCTCAGAATGAAAGAAAGTCCCTTCATTCAAAAAATGCTGCTTTTGTGCTCCATCACTTTACCCAGATATCTCAATTATTATATATATATTTTACATATGTCTAAGAAACAAACTTATAAAACAAATAAGACCTTTCGTATGAAACTTAAAAGAAAGAATTGCAATGAAATAATTATTTTGGAGGTATGACAGATTCTTCTTGATAATTATCTTTGGCTTCTATTGAAAACTATGGATGAGGCAATTTCCAACATTGAGGATTTCTGTTCAAGCTGCAATACAAAAAGTCTGTATTTGATATTAATGACCTTTTCTTAGAGCCAAAGCCTGCTGCAGGGTTGTGGTAATATTGCACATTATTTCAAAATGAAAAAAAATATATACACCATCCCTGATCGAGTAATCATACATGTCTCAGATCTTGCATGAAAACTTAACTTTTTTTCACCCTTTCTTCCATTGCAATCTTTTGGCAATCAACCCACAAGTAATCACTACAAGGAATCAAAGTGATCTTGCAAAGACATTTTATATTTAACATAAGACAAATATATTTATCTTTAGTAAACAGAATTCCTTTTACAATTGTCAGACTCGTTTCCTTGCAACCCTTAACTGAAAGGCATGAATCTATCATGATGTCCAAATACATGGGTAAAGATTCTGTGAGAGTGCAAGGAGGTCAGATAGCAAAGAATTGAAATAAAAACAGGCCAAAAAAGGACAAATTAAAATTTCAAACTTAAGCTCTGCAGCAGAACTGTACATATCTCACTGATCTCTGTCTTCCTCACTCTTCATCTGCGCTTTCTTTCCTACGGTTCATCACAAGAGAATCTGACCGCTTGTTAATATCCCCCAGTGAGGAAAAGAGGTCACCTCCAATGTTCTGGCATTAAAGGGCTCTCCAGTGTTCCTGCCTCAGGTAAGCACAGGGCAGCGCAAGCTGTCCCTCACTTTTGACAGTGTTCCTTTATGTCACCGAAATTCATAGATGGGCATACTGCGCTCCCGAATATGGTTGAGGCTTAGAGACTGGTACCTGTAGAATTAAATAATGGAGAAGGTAACATGCATACGAAATGTGTTTACAAATGCACCAAAAATAATTTCCTCTGTAAAATATGGCTTTGATATGGGTATTTACCACTCTGAGCTCCGGTGATAATAGTATCCCTCGATAGTGGCTGTGGACTTCTGAAAACAAATGTAGTAGAAGCCTGCGAAGGACGCACCACTTATGTCTTTAATAGTGTGGTCTGGAACTAGAAACTGTTCCTGAAAGCATGACAAGAGCTTAAGTTAGAGCTTGATCAATAAAGTAAGGAGAAATTTGAACAGCTACAGTTTAATAATACACCAACCTTCCACCTCATGAAGATATAATCACTGTTTTCCAGCGCATTGTAATCAAAATCATCTGAGTTAAAGTTTTTGGCATATTTGTAAAAAGCCTGGAACTTTCCCTGGTAAAATAACAGAAATTAGATTAACAATAATAACACCAGGATTACAAATATAATTTCTTATATAGTGATTAGTTGTAGGTTACAGGTGCTACAAGTGCATTGTAGTAAATCTGATATAATGTTTTGCTCTGTTGTATTGCAGTTTTCAATATTGCAATAAATTGGAAAAATACAGGTGCACTTTGAAGGTTGAATATGGAATACAGACAGAACAGCGACGTCACGTGTGTCTAGGTTGTAGTTGCAATGGCAGAAAAACAACTCAAGCCGTTTGGTTGCCAGGCTCTCTGCCGATACGACAAGTGACCAACAGCCTGCACCATGTCCAGCAACTAATGCAGAGGAGTTTATAACTGACAACTAACGTTAGCAAACAAGTTAGCTTTCCGATCCAGGAGGAAAGTCGCCATTTCTGTATTTTGATTGCTTGGAAACATTGATGTGGGTCCATTTAGTGTAGTCTTCACCTAAATTTACTCCAGTTTTTGCTCTTATCAGGTCACTCCTCTTCGGTGACAGATAACGATATCTTCAGGGCTCTGAAGCAGTGCTAATTTTGACAGCAAATTTTGATTTAGTTTTCGTCAGTGCTTTGACTAAAATGTTTCGTTTTAGTCCTAATTTCGTAATTCAATTAAATTATTTTTAGTCGACAAAAACATAATATAGGTCGACTAAAATGCAGTCGATTCAGTTGACTAAAATATGAGAATAAACATAAATGACTAAGTTTGAATGTATAATGCATGCACAAACACAGATTTTGCTTATTTAAAAGAAAAAGCACATTTTTATGCAATTTGCTTTGCTGAAGTAGGAGTTGTGAAGAGGAAAGACAAAAAAAACTTTTTAAATGAACAATTTGAAAACAAAAACAATTTAAATGAATTATCAAGCCGCGCTTTTTTATTTAATTTATTACATGTATGTGTGTGTATACATACATACATGTTTTCATGCATGTATCTCTGTACATACATACATGCATTCATATATGATTGCATGCATGCATACGCACATGTTTGTTTTTATATCCCTGTGGGGTATGATAATAAGCGTGGCAGCCCTTTCGCGCCTACGGTCCTCTGACCACCACCAGAACATTCACACACATTCATACACCAGCGAGGCCCTCACTGGAGGCAAGGAGGTAGTTAAGTGTCTTGCCCAAGGACACAACGACAGATGGCTAGGGGATCGGGATTCGAACCGCCGATCCTTCAATCATTGGCCGACCTGCTCTACCACCTGAGCCACTGTCGCCCCAATGGTATATCCATTGACATAATGCATTCCATAGGCCCTTACCCTAAACCTAACACCCATAACTGATTGCCTAAACCTAACCCTTGTCCTAACCCTAACCAAAACCTAATTGCAACTTAATCTCTAAAACCTAATCTTGACCCTCAAAACGGGGTTCGTACCCGTGGGGACCGGGAAAATGTCCCGAGGACAAGACGTCCCCACGGTGATGGTAAAAATCCGGAACATGGTCCTCACAATGTTGCAAAAACGCGCCCACACATGCATATGTGAATACATTAAATAAAACAACAGTCAGTCTGGCGCCTTAGAATAACAGGCATTGTTCATTTTAAAAGAGTTTTTTTCTGTCCTCTTCACAACTCCTACTTCATAACACGTTTCAGGTCTTTTTTTAAAATTATCATATCAAATCAAAGTAACGTGAACATTCTCCCTTCAAAAATAGCTAACTTTGCAAAAGGACAACAAAATTACGACGTACTGTCAGCTTGGTTATCTTTGCGTGGATTTTGGGATGACTGCTTTGCAGCTGTGGCTTCAGGTTGGTTGTGTTTCTGCTGGTAATAGTCGCTCTGAACGTCTTGTTTTGTGTCGCGTCATTTCATCATGTGAGAAACCTGTCCGTGTGGCAGCTCTTCTTTTTCTCCTCTGACTGGACATTTTTAAGATCACTTTAATCATGAAATGTGTAACATGTGAGAACTATTTATCATCTCCCCGGGTAACCAAATATGTGCAGGCCAGCCTTGCTGCACGAGTTTGTGTTCTCATTGGATGTCTTTGCAATACATCCCGCCATTCAACACAAACAGTTGTTCTGATTGGATGTCATTGCTGTCAGGTATTTTCATCTAGTTTTATTTGTTGACTAAAATGTCCATAACTTGCGTTTTAGTTTTGATCCCCGTGCGTTGGTTTTAGTTGAGAAAAATAGGTCGTTGACGAAGACTAAGACAAAATTTTTGTCAACGAAATTAACACTGCTCTGAAGCAGCTGCTGGACTTGCCGACTCCACTGTTTCCCCCTGCACCAGCCTAACATTGCCCAACATACTATCACCACACAGAGATCGTATTTGGCAACCTGTAATGGCGGTGTGTATTGGCTTGTAGATGTAAACATAATGCCATTGTCAAACCCGTTAAA
This sequence comes from Atherinomorus stipes, assembly GCA_023101725.1. Taxonomy (NCBI): domain Eukaryota; kingdom Metazoa; phylum Chordata; class Actinopteri; order Atheriniformes; family Atherinidae; genus Atherinomorus; species Atherinomorus stipes. The sequence continues at coordinate 285,689 of JALJCO010010682.1, read as the reverse complement.
ATTTATTTTATATTTATTTTCAGGCTAAATATAATTTTTTTTAAGGAAATGTCGTACTTTCATTCTGCAACCCTGCAAACAACTCGTGGAGGGATTTTTTTTAGGGATGCACCGATGCATCGGCTGGACATCGGTATCGGCCGATGTTTGCCTCGTTAACTGCCATCGGCCAATAAAAATGACATTCGCCGATGGCAGTGGCCGATTATTATATAGCATATATATATATATATATATATATATATATAATGATTTACATGTGTCATCCACACTGTTCTTAATAAAAACTCCTTTTCCCCCTCTTTTTTGGGCGGGTGGGGGGAGATACTGGAAGAAGGCATCCACGCACTTTCCTCAGTAGAGAAACGAAGATGGCGGCGGTCGTGTGGCAATATTTTACCGTTTCAGAAAAAGATCAGCGTTACGCAGTTTGCAGTACATGCTCCACAACTATTTTTTATTGGGCCATGAAAATAATCTCATTGAGTATGTTTTTGTTTATTAGGCTAAAACCACTCAATTTTGTTGGGCAATATACTGAAGCATTCTTTTTAGTGATTATCAGTCCCAGGTTTTTTAAACGTTTTCAGAAAAGAGCTTGTTATAACTAATGTCAACCACAAAGTGACATTAAAGGTTGTTTCTGTTTCATAAATTGGTCTGATTGAATTTGTGCTTATTCAAGGACAGACTGATGAGGAGCTGAAAGACTTGTAAATTTCTGTGGCACAAAGGAAGTAATAAAAAAAAAGAAAACATCGGCCATCGGCCAAGTTGTTTTTTAAACATCGGTATCGGTATCGGCCCAGACTTTCACAATCGGTGCATCCCTAATTTTTTTTTCTTTTTAAATATAGCTTTTGATAAAAATGTTCCATATTCAACCTTCAAGTTATTAGAAAAAAACATGTAAAAGAAAAACTAATAATTTTTTATTAAAATCAAAGTAGATTCAAACATTTATAAAACTTTACAATATAAATCTAACTATGTAATTGAAGAGAAATTGGCAGGACATACCCAGTGTTTTCTGTCCACATCTTCATCCGCATCCCACTTCCTAGTTAAAAATGGCCTCTTGCGGCTGATGATTTCACCAGCAAAGAACGTTGTAAGAGTTGGATACTCCTACCACACACAGTAGAAGATGATAAAGGAAAGATAAAGTGGAAATGTGTTACCATAGAGTAGCGGTACTGTGTAAATCCACACCCATGCAATATGATGAGTACTTAAACTTCCAGATTTCAGATGACATAGTTTGTACAGTGAGCTGAGGAAGTTATAATAAAAAAAAAAATATCTGTGGAAATCAAGATATGCTTGTACAGTACTGTACTGCTTATCCTTCGAAATAGTTTTGTATTTAGATTAGCTTCCCTACTTTGAACCATCTGAAACAATCAATGTATTTGAATAAAAGACAGTGTGAGACTACCTGTTATTTATCATCACTTTGGGTTTAAATCACTTGCTAATTAAAGAGATATACACAACCTGACTGCTCGGCTTTCACTCTTCTGTGTCACAGTCAAAATTTACTTCAAGACCTGCTGACCTTTTTCCTTCCACATGTTACATAATGTAATGGGTATACAGTTGACACACTTTTGCCTGAGCATGTAGGGCATACATCATGGCCTCAAACTGGCTTACAACAGACAGAACATTTTCTAGATTCAGCTTGCATCAAACAAGTGGAAACCAGTTATTGCTAAAGTTTTTTTTTTTTTTTTTCTTTAAAGCATAAAGGTCAGCCTAGTTGCAAGGTTTACCTCAGTCAGGCCTTTGATCTTCAGGTATCCACACAAATATGAGTCCTCCACAGTCACATGCTGTCCAAGACAAACAGATTATGGTACACTTAGCTATGTATCCAAAGCTTAAAATGAAAATGCAAAAACTTTACTTCTTTATGTTGATGAACAAAACAAAAATAGCACTGTAAGAGATTTGGACAAAGTCTGCTGGCGTTATTGCCAAATCATCACTAGAAGCACAAATAGTTCTCATTTAGGTTGCTTGATGCTCAAAAACCAATAAAACTGAGATCATTTGTGCTACAAACTACAGATTACTGGACCGTCTATAATCTAAATACAAAAAAAAGTGTCATAACAATTTAGCTCGGTCTTCAAGTGGGAAAGGCTGAGGTGGCAAGTGTTTGGTCATTAGCTTATGTGTAGCTCTTGTTGCTACAAGAGCAACACATAAGCCGATTTTACATACAATTACAATATTAACAACAGTAAACAACATAATAGTTCTTTCCAGCTATAACAGTTTACCTGCAAAACAACCTCGACGTCGTAGGAATTGCCTTTGCTCCTTTGATAACCTCGAAACTGTGATCCGCTGTACAACAGGGAAGTGGCTACCCCCGGCTGGTAGGTGTTTATCGGTGCAGGGGGGACAAGACAGGCCGAGGATGGGCAGGCCGAGCCGGTTGTACAGCAGCACTCTGCTCGGACAGGCATGATGAGCGCTAGAGATTCACCGTCAGCAACCGTCATTAACTTCGAGACTGAGCGAACCACTACGATTTAAAATAAAAGGTACTGACAATGGAGGGTGTACCGCCCAAAGAAAAAAGGAAAAATAAAAAGACAGCCCAAGGCCCAAAAGTTTGCTCAAATTTATAACCTGTCCATGTACTAACGTCTGACGAGGAATACACAGCGACGCTTTATTTGAGATCGAAGCTTCCTTGAATTTGATTGGCTTAAAACTGGGTCCTTTACTCTTACTGGATAATGTACCGAAATGCATTCTGGAAGTTGTATTTAATTGTGTGTGTGTGTGTGTGTGTGTGTGTGTGTGTGTGTTTAATATCAATTTATTTCTAAACGGATGGGAGCTGACAGAAATGTGTTAACTCCATAAAAATAATAATAAAAATTAAAAATGAAATATTCAGTATTCGTCGTGGGCGTTGGCGCAGAGGACCCGGGTTCGAGTCCCCGACACGACTCCTAGGTGAACCACTGTGGACCCCTGAGCAAGGTCCTTAACCCCCCAACTGCTCCCCGGGCGCTTTAAGTAGCAGCCCACTGTTCTCTGATACTTACAGTACAGAGATGGGTAAAATGCAGAGCCCTAATTTCCCCTCGGGGATCTCAATAGTATAACAAAAAAAATAAATAAATAAAAAATTGTCTTCATTTCCAGAATGGAAATTCAAACCATGAATGCAGCCAGCCTAAAAATTTATTGCTGATTATTCTTCTGCCTTTTGTCAGAGGTGAAAGAAAAGTAATTTCCCGCATTTTTTCAGAATTTTTTTTATGTACAACAGTATATGTTTTAGACACTGGTAAATAATTAAATAAAAACACGACAAAATATATCTATCCTAATAATAAAACAAAAAAAAAAAAACATTAGCAAGTAACTGCTATCTATCTATCTATCTATCTATCTATCTATCTATCTATCTATCTATCTATCTATCTATCTATCTATCTATCTATCTACATGTATATTATTCAATTTAATGCGTAGATAAAACAAATTGATGGAAAGCTGTAATGATATTTATTTTACTTTGTGTGACACAAATATAGAAACAGTACAGTATTGATTATTTTATTTGCACACACATTTGTTTTACTAATAATAATACTACTGCAACTCCTCCAGCAGCTTCCTCAAATGGTCTGCATATCTTTGAATATCTGAGACACGCATGTGGTTCCATCTAAGTTCTTCACGAATCTGAAGAGAAGAAACAAAAATAACCAGACTGAGCGGAGGAGTACAGGTTTGTCCCATGGTTACATACAAACTTAGGTGTTATGTGTCAGTGATTCAAATTCTCTACCCCATTAATGAGAGCCACTTTCCAGGTGCTGGCACGTGAAATCAGCTGATACTCTCGGTCATTGATAATCAGCAGGTGGTTGTCATGGCCAGTAGTCAAAGCATCCATCACCGTGTTTTTGTCTGTAAACAGCTAGAAATAAAAACAAATTATATAACCTGTTGAAACAGTTACCCTTCTGGGTTTGTGCTCAATTATATCTAAGATAGAAAGGTATAAAATTGATAAAGGTTTTAATAAATATTTGTTCATTTATATATGTCTTCTCATATCATGAGTTTCTTATATTAAAAAAAAAGTAACTTTGACTACCTTGTTAAAAGACACTATACTGTAAACGGAAACCTGCCTTGCCTTGTAACAAAAAATAGTGAAAACCCACACTGTATAGACAATTTGATCCAAAAGGGGCAGCACTGACCATTAACACATCCTCTGGCATCTCATCTTCTAGGTTTTCCTTGGCTACTTTGTCCAAAGTTGCAATGGCTATTTCTCGCACCTTCTGAAAATAACTATCCTCCAGATCTCGACACTGAGCGAATGTATGATTGTGTCAAAGAAGTCATGTACAAAAGACAACATTGCTTACAAAGCAAACAAGAATATTTAGCTGCTGTTCCATTAAAATTTGACAGAAATAAAGCAATACATTTAAGATTTAGGGCTTCCATTACAGAATTATATTATATTACATTTCTTAATTTCTGTTTTCATGATTGTCTCATTAGTTAAGTTAGCATTGTATCAAAACACACTCATGAATATAAAAACAATAGCATGTACTGAGATTAGTAACAAATCAGTGCAACTGGAGATGATTCATAGCTGTTATTGTGACACAGTAAGAAAAAAAGGATATATCCCCAGTGCAGTTTCACTGAAGTTGCCCACCATGTCTGAGATGCAAGAATCAAGCTTTTTGATTTCATCCTAAAACGAACAGAAAGCATCATTAAAGATAAATGTGAAAAGAAAGCAGAACAACATAAAAAACAAACAAAAAACAAAACAAAGCATTATTCGATCAACCTCTATAGCATCTAGAAATCTTAAAAACTGTTCAATTATACACTAATTGTCTTTAGTGTACTCCTTTTTTGGATGAGGCATGTTTACCTCAAGCCTATTATCCAGCTCAAATTCCAGTGTCAAGAGTCTGTCACAGAGCTGGGTGATTTCTTCATTACAGTGGTTGATCTTGAGCTTAAGTGTGTCTGGGTCTGCTAACTGCTGCAATTCCGCAACTCTCTAGAAAGGTGAAAACACAGGAGATAAAAAAAATATCATATCTACTGAATAATTGTAAATACAGTTTGTCAACAAAACAAAGCAAAAAATGCCTTTTGAGAGAAGATGGTTTCTTTCCACTTGCCTCGTTATGCTCTAAATCAAATTGTGCCAGAACCTTCGATGTTTCATTCTTGTAGTACGTCTCAGCCTCATTTCGATTATTGAAGAAAGACTTGACCTCTGTCTCCCTGCGTATGTGCTCAGCCAAGCCAGTGTTGAACATTTGTGTGCACAGCTCCACCATTTGGGCTTCAAATGTAAGTGCGTGGTCAAAGAACTTTAGAAATTACTTACTCAACTTGTGCAGTATGTTTGAGGAATACATCAATGTGGATTAGAAAACTAGGATAACAAAGGATATGTTTGAAACAGAGGAGCCACCCCTGGAGTGCAGCGTAGTATCTCTGCCTCGGGATCATCTTTAAACATGCTGTTAAACAGCAATGAGCCGTTAAGAAACTCCACAAAGGCATCCTGTGTGAGAGAGAAACTTTAGTGTGACATACTGTGTGTACATTTGAGCAACTGCCTTAATAAACATAAAATTTATCACACCTCGTGTAATTTTAGCTCAGCTTCTTGGCTTCGTTGAGCCTCGTCGGCTTCTTGTTTCTGCTGCTCTTCAAACTTAATCTTTTCAAGATCAAACTGGTATTTGATTAATGCTTCTGCTCTCTGTGGATATGTAAACATACATGGATTAGTTACCTCATTCAGTAGGAATGCACAATATTGGAATTTTGGCCGATATCCAATATGCCGATATTTTAAAACTCATGTGGCTGATAACAGATATTGATACCAATATAAAAGCTGAAAAAAATTAAGCAGTCATTGCAAAGAGCAGTTTTGTTATTCATTTCCGACACTTTGAAAATAGGGGTGGGAAAAAATATTGATAAACTGGAATATCGCGATATTTTCATATGCCAATATCAAATAGATATTTAAAAACGCGGTATCGATCTAATTTACTAACAAAATCTCGCAATATTTCATCATTCTGTTATAAAATCTCACAATTCTTGCAAGATTTCGTAACAGAACAATGAAACATTGCGAGATTTCATTAGTAAAATAGATTGATACCGTGTTTTTAAATGTCAATATGATATCAGCATATGAAAGTATCATGACATTTTTGTGAATTCTTGTGAGGTTTCGTAACAGAATGATGAAATATTGCGGGATTTCATTAGTAAAATAGATCAATATCGCGTTTTTTAATGGCAATATAATAGCAGCATATGAAAGTATCGCAAAATTTTTGTGAATTCTTGTGAGGTTTCATAACAGAACAATGAAATATCGCGAGATTTTGTTAGTAAAATAGATTGATACCGCTGTTTAAAATCTCAATATGATATCAACATATGAAAATATCATGATATTTTACTGTAATGATATTTTTTTCCACCCTTAGTCTTTAAAAGTTTTAAAATCTGTAAAAAAATAAGTTTTTGTTTTTTCTTAGACTTTAGAAACAGCGGGCTGATCTGTTAAATATTGGTGGGGTGGTCGATGTCCGATACTCAGTTTTAAGCCCGATATAGGACGATATCGATAGGGGGAAGATTATACCGTGAACCCCTACCATTTAGTATCAATCACGAATGATTTTTAACGAAATTATCACAGAAGTGCTACTTTAGCTAAAGGATGAAAACAAGAGTTACAAGACTAGTTTGCAGCTTGGATTTGTGTGGCCTATACTTACTGTCTTTTTATCAATTATTTTGGCGTCCAACTGCATCAAGTTTGGAAAAAAGGCAGCAATTGACAATGTGTAATCGTCCTCTTTGGAGACAGGATTTCCAACCATGTAGAGATGGAGCAACTTCTTTAACCTCCTAAGGTCGTGCACCTTTGAATTGTATCAGATTTGCATCATTCCATGTTTGCATTCAGCAATACCATATTCTTAAACTGGATTACACATTGGTCAAATAATGCTTGCAATAAAAATACTGTATTCTACTAAAAAAAAATTAACAAAAGAAAACATTTCTAACATTGTTCAGCTGACTGATGGAGTTGTTTGCAATGAAGAAAAGACTGAGATTCTCAAGTGTATCCATGTTCTCAATGAGAGAAATTCTGTTGTAGGACAAATTCAGCATCTCAAGCCTTCGCAGGGATTCAAGACCTTCAATTTTCTTGATCTTGTTGAATGACAGATCTAAAAGACATGTTAAATGACAGTCATTACCACATATCTGTATCTTATGTGATGTGATGATCTACAGCACAGGCAGAATATTGATAAGAAATCCTGATCAGAATGTAAAGGTTCATCTTACCAAGGGACTTGAGATTAATCAGAGAGTCCAGGCCTTGAATCTCCTTTATGAGATTGTTCCTCAGATCAAGACTGATCAGAAATGTAAATTCCTGTAAGCAGTCAATCTTCAGGATGTCTGTAAACAAATAAATAACCTGACTTATCTAAAGGTTATACTCATCCATACTCCAAATAATAGCACATTTTAAGGTTCCCCTTACGTCTGAAATCCAGATGTAAATGTAGGACTTCGTCGTTGTAAATTCTTTCTGTCTTTGGGATATATAGAGCCTCTTCATCAGTGAACTGCTGCTCTGCACTTAAAGCATCATGCAGGATCTTCTGATCAATACAAGTAGGCAGTAAATCCATACTGATATTTAAGATGCACTGACTGGACTGCAAATAAATCTATTAAAATCAGAAAGATAATACAAAATTTGATTCATTCAGTTAAAGATGATGCCAAATCAATGAATACATTTGAAGGGGTTGCAAGAATTAGATAAACTCATCCTTGATTAAATAACGTGAAAGTCTGAAGTAGCTAACGTTCATACTTACCAGCTGCAACAGGAATGCCTTACTATTATTCTTTCCAATGTCAAAGAGTCGAAAATAGGCTATCTACAAACAGCAAGTCAGTATAACGTCTTTCTTGTTTACGCACTGTAACATAGCAACAGGTCAACTCTTGGCTGCATTCAAGGACATTCAACTCATTTCTTAGGGGGGAAAAAAACAATCTTGCAAATTCAAAATCATATCATAAAACAATCATAAAACAACAATATTAAACAATAACGTTAATGATGAAGATTTTTTTCCCCAAGATAATTTCAGATAAGTCAAGGAATTTAAAAACGCACACACACACCCTGGATATATCCAGGACTAATTAAACTTACATAAGTTAAAGAAGACTGTTGTTATTATTGATCTTAATATCATTTTGATATATTAGGCCTACATTTTTTTGGGGGGGGGGGGGGGGGGGGGGGGGGGGGGGGGGGGGGGTATTTCTAGCGATACTTTACCGATATAGAAAATGTTAAATCAGGTGCGTTTTTGAACGCAGCTTCAGATGCTAAATATAACTGCCATCGATTTCAGCCAAACAAATTGAAGGATTTGTTTGGCTGATTTGTTTTTATCCAATAGAACTAATCAGTGGGCGGGGCTTATCCGTACCGCCTCTGGGCCCCAGCCTCTGTCATTCCCAAGCGGATCGTTTGTTGTCAAAATGGAGTTCTTGCTTGGAAATCCTTACAACACTCCCGTGGGGCAATGTATAGGTACGTCAGGCCTTGTGATAATTTATAAGTGGTGTATTGCCTTTTTCACTATACAAGTTTTAAGAATGTGTTATTTGTATGGACGATTTGGGGGGAAACGAGCTAGCTGGCATCTTCTTAGCAAACGTCATCTGCTTGGAATGAGCTTTCGGCTAAACGTTAGCTAGCTAACCTATCAAACTTAGTCCGTTACAATCACAAGTGCAGTACGCTAAATGTTTCAGTATAAAAATGTCTTCGAGGTGCAAATGACAAAATCACTGTGATTTGAATGGGAAATGTGATCATTTTAGTTGTCAGCATTAGCTGACGTTGATTTTTTTCTTCTTCTCAGTCTCTGAACAATAGTTGGCCAATTTTCCTGATCAGTTTCGATGTTTATTATTAGCAATTTCCAGACGTTACTGCGGTGCTTACTTGTCTTGCAGAGAGGAAAGACATGTATCCTTCTATATCTTTTCGGTGTGACTGTTTTTATTAACAGTCTTTCTTTGCAGAACTATCTTAAAGAAGTTCATATTCAGACCAATTGTCATGTTAGATGAAAATTAAAACGATGACAATGAAACTGTAGAAATTTAGCTTTTAGTGTCATTCTGTAAAAGTGTCTTCTGGACGCTGGAACGTGCTTGTCATTTGCTAAGCTTTCCTTCAATTTTAGTTTAATTTAATCACGGTGACTATGATGTCTCCCCACACAAGACAGCCAGCTATTTTACAACGTCATTACTGTTCTGTTCTTGTTGATACAGAGGCCACCATCTTTTAAATTATCCTTCATTTTTCATAAACAGTTTTATTCTGACTACTAGTTCGTGTTTATGAACTTGTGTAAAATTGTGGAAGACCTAAAGATTATATGCAGCCTTCTTTGGGCAGTTGATGTGTGGTGAAAATCCTGCAAAACACATCTGGACCGAAGACTAATCTCTCAGTGTTCATGTATTTTTATCCATATGAAAGCATTTGATGATTACATTTGTCTGACAGTCAGACCAACACTGATTTACAGGGAACCCTGTATAAATATAAGACTTAAACATGCCCAAAACTACAGTTTTTTTTTTTTTTAAACTGTATTTATATACTACAAATAACAAGACTTATTGATCACACTGTCTCTTTTCTTTACTCTGCGCACTTTCATCTAGATTATGCAGAAGGATGCATTCAGCGCAGCTTGTATTTCACCTTTTCACAGAGCTGTCACTATCCACAGCCAGAGCTCTGGGTTGAGTTGCACTGTGTGGGGCCTTAACCAACTATCTGTTGCAGTGATAGTGATCTCTACATCCCAGTAGAGGGGCAATGGATCAACTTACCTGGCACAAAGAGAGGAGATGGGATGCAATTCTATGCAAATAAATATGTCACATAAGAGGGATTTGCAACCATTTTTCCATATTTAGACTACCTTCTGCAAGTAGTGTCAAAGTATGACTGGCATGTTAAAGAAAGGGAAATTTGTCAATGAAGTGAAGCCAAATGATTTGAGTGAGTAAAATAGAGAAATGGCTAGCCTTAAAATTCCACTACTTATAGACCAGAAGAAGACTTTGTGGCTTTGTTGGCAAGTGCATGGCACAGCTTGGCTCTGTTAAAGCCACGTGATTGACTGGCTTCACTTGTGTGGTGTCAATTCCCAGGTCCTGTGGGTGTGTGTAGGGGGTATGAGGGTTGACACAATGCCACTAAGTTTTAATGCACCTAATTCCATTAAAGGTTTTAACAGATTTTCGGTGTCAATGTATCACATTTAACTTTTTCTTCTCTGCCGCTTATGCTCTGTCCTTCTGTGACATAGCAATCCCCTTGAGGAGATTACATGGGATATGGCAGAGAAAGAAGCTGATGGTTAATTCTTTCAAACTTATGTTCTATGCTCCAAATTCTAATACCCAGAAGACAGAAACAGAATTGGCTTTATATGTTGTAGTTTTTTTTTTGTAGATAAATGTTTTGGTTGATGAGAGAGCACACACACAAAAAAAGAGAAATGTCTCTTGGTTGTCTGGTTTGCTGGCGAGAGTGAAATGGAGCATGAAAAAGTACTGTGTAGAGTCTCAAAATTTAGGCAGCATGGCTCAGCAAGAGGCCTTTGGTTCTGTGTGTGACAGCCTGTTCAGGGCCTCAGGGAGGGGAGCTCTTCCTGTCCCAGCTCAAAAACTCATAAGGTGGGTATCTATTCACAAGTCACAGCTAACTATTCACTGGTTGCTTCACTGGTGAAGCTTCTCGTTTATTTTGTGGGAGTCTCACCCAAAGAAAACAGCATCCTCACACATGATGAATGGACTTGGAGGAGAGGAAAGAAATTAAGGGACAGCATGAGGAACAGTGAAGACTTGGGTGTCAGCTTATCACTGTTCCGGCTCATGGTCCAGATCTAGTTATTTACTGCCTGTTGCCAAAATGCTGTCAAATAATATTGGAGTTGACTGTGAAGAGGACATCATTACTATGGTTCTTGCTTTTGGCTACTATAACAGTTGAGACTGAATTTGTGTCTGCATCACACCCACAGTGTCACTTCCTCCTGCCTCCTACTGTCTCTTTTTTATTTTTTGTTTTCTGTTAATTTACTGGAAGCATTGGAAAGCAGGTGGTGGGTGATATTTTGTGAAACCTGACATTGTCTTGCAAGGTCCGATAACAGCAATGTTACAGTGAAAGGGTGTGTGAACAATTTTAGTCATCTCACCTGTCTCCTGATCCCAGACTAAGACATTACCGCAATCCTTCTGACAGAGATTAGTCCAGTCAGGCTATTAATAAATGTTGGGTGTGGACAGGCTTTTCAGATCTTAAAAAGGAAACTTCAAAGTAACAACAACAACTACATTGTTCTGAAGTTTGTTGCTGACATGCTCACATGTCCGCAGCCCTTGATTTGCTACGTGCCGGAGAGTTTAAGTTTATGCATACTTAATTAACGTGCAACAACAGAGCATGTCTGAAAATGCAGCATCATGCTTCTTCTTGAAACAGATTGCTGTGCAAATAGTGGGTCAGATTTCAGAGCTGAAAATTGTTTCAGTCCCTGTCAGTGTTGTTTTGCACTGATGAATTACCAATGACCAAGGCTCGACAATTAATCATGCTCAGAAGCTGTATTAGCTACAGTATGTCAGAACTAAATTGTACCCGTTTTAGGGCTTCACAATATTGGAAAAAACTGACATTGCAGTTTTTTTCTAACCCTGCGACATATATTGATTTATGAAAAAGTACAGGAATTTTCAGCAGATGACTTAAATAGCACTTGAAGTTATGCTATTTTATTGACAATTAACCTACTCACCTACTGTGATTTTACATTTTTGCGAGTTTTGCGAATATGGTTTTTGTCTTTGAGTTATTCATGTTATCTTTTACTGGTTGCTTTTGTTATGCTAGAACCTGAGTACATGTTTAGTTTTGTTATGTGAATTGCATTTTACCCCAAGGTTTGGTCTCTGCCAAACTGATTAAGAATGGTGATAATTGGTGAACCACTGTGTGCAGTCTGTGTCAGGTACCCTAAAACTGGATGCAATTGGATGAGAAAGAACACATGAAGTTGATTTGCCTTCTTCATTGCAGAATCTGTGATGTGACTATTATGCACATGCACATTGTGATTGCAATGCTGAAACGATATATTGTGCAGTCATACATTTCTCTCCACAAGTGGCAGTAGTTGATTACAAGTAACGCTTTGAATAGTGAACAATATTGATCTGTGCAGAAAGACACCAGCTTCCTGCTTCAGAGGACTCGTATTACAGCCAAATAAAAGCAGTTTTCCTTACTTGTGGCTGTACCCTTTCTATGTATAGAAGAATCAATGAAGCACAATGTAATTAACATTCTGGTTGAATTCTGGTTGTGTTTCCCCCCAGAGAGAGCCACAGATGGAGGCCTCCAGAACGAAGACTGGACACTCAACATGGAGATCTGCGATATAATAAATGAAACAGATGAAGGGTGAGCAGAAAATTAATTATCACTGTGTTTAATTTGTTTTGTCATCATTTTATTAGATTAGTGAGGGTATGAAGGATAACAGTGCTTCTGGTCTTGTAGCAGTTTACAGTAGAAACTTTTATTGTCATCTTTTTGCCCTTGAGCTGACAGAGTGACTCAAGCAGATAATACACTGACTGCTATTATTTGTCATCAGACACAAAGTCTTTTGTTTTCCTTAGGTGGCTGTGACTGACTGACTGAATGAATGAATTCAAATTTTGAATCAGCTTCCTACACTGAAAAATGCCTGGCCTACAATGTTATTTAAGACCATCAAATGACGAGATTTTTGAAAAATATATATGCAACTCTTATGAATGTAAGCTTAGTATAAATTGAAATAGAAATTCTATTGTTGAGATGTCATTTTAGATACAAGTATGTATTTTTTTTATATTAACTAGCAATTTTACCAGCCCATATTGGTAGCTCAGGATTTACATGCAATAATTAGCCAAACAAACATAAATTTCAATTTTTAAAAATTTTTTCCACAACAACAAGAGTGGTATTAAAATACAGTAAAGGTATATATTAGAAATTGGTTGTAATGATTATACATTCATGAGTCTGATTAAATGTGGTCAGCAAGGATCTCTGCGGATAACACTGTTATAGTGAAAAATGTTTTCGGACAAGAATGCTATACGTGAAATGTTTTTCTAAAATCTTTCATTTTCCATTATCCTGTTCCACATTCCTCATGCCTACACTCACACATTGTCTTGGTATACAACACAGCCCTCATTGCCATTTCAGAACACAGACACACACAGTAAACACAGAAGAAGACAAAACCTCTTGTCTTTAGGATGTTCAGTAAGATAAAGAATGTCTGCTGAACCGCTTATGAAATATTCTGCATCTGCTTAAAGCCACTCTTGTGAGATGTTGCCTCAACACGTTTTGATGTGCTTTCAAATGTTCAGCCCCCATTTTTTGTAACAATCATAACAACAGATGGCGTGAAATGAAACAAGATAAAAACAAAACAAATGGCAACTGTAATAAAGACTCAAAAAATATTTATATCTAGGAAATACATTCATGTACATGTTTCTATGTTTTGCAGGGACTTTTTGTTCTCCATCTCCATCCATCTCTGTCTCTTTCAGCAGCGTCACTAAGTATCTGTACTGCAGCTCATGAAGGAGCTCATAAAAGCTTATTATGTCTCATCTGCAGTGAAGAAATGGGGAGTATTAGGCAGACAGCCAGTCTGAACTGTTCATGCTTGGACAGCTTTGATCTTGCTTTAGGAGAGGCATTCTGTAGTCATGCAGAAAGAAAAGAGAGATCCAGATGGTGTGACAGCACTCTTCTGTCTCTGTCAAATAGTTACACTGATAGACAGTCTAGCATCTGCTGTAGTGGCACAGAAAAGAGTTTATTTGAATAAAGTCAGTGATGTTTTCCTTGTTCTCAGCAGGGGAACTGAATGCAGCTGTAACTTTTCTGCTGTGTTTTTTTTTCTAGGCCAAAAGATGCCATGCGGGCACTGAAGAAGAGACTAAGTGGCAACAGAAACTACAGAGAGGTTATGCTGGCACTAACGGTAAAAAAGTTCATGACTATGCTGGCAATGACTTTAGCCAACATACCATGAAGGCAGTAAGCAGTAGTATGAATGAAGCCTTGTATATTCTCTGTTTATTTAGAGCAGATGTTTTTTTTGTTTTTTTTTAAGTTGTGTTCACATTCTCTTACATCTTTGATGTCTTTGCTAGTGAAAGCCCTTATGTTTGGGAAGGACAGGCTTTTACAGAGGAAAATGAGTTGCACATATACCCAGATGAAGAACACGAGGAGATCATTTGGCTACTTCACAATTTTTATTGTGAGAAATAAAAAGTCATGAATTTCCCTCAGAGATAGGTCAAAACAACCAGAAATAGATGTGAAGTGATCAATAACTCAATTTTGGCTAAAGACATTTATAAATCTGCAACTAAACTCTTTGAAAACATGAGATAAACAAGAAAAGTGCTGGATTAAACCTCAGTCACAGAGGCATGTACTCAACAGTTCTTAATGGCTCCCTGATGGACATTGATTGGCTGCTGGAACCCAGAAATAAACCAGTGATAAAGAAGCTGTTAAACCGGGGACTGATAAACAGGAGGGAGGGAGCATCTCAACAAACTTTAAACATGTCTTAAATGAGATAGTTTTTAAAATGCTGGACAGTCCTTCTTTTCTCCCCCTTTTTAAATTGGACATTAAACTGTGCGTAACGCTATCTTTCTGCAGGTATTGGAGACATGTGTGAAGAACTGTGGGCACAGGTTTCATGTCCAGGTGGCCAACAGAGATTTCATTGATGGTGTTCTGGTCAAAATCATCTCCCCTAAAGCCAATCCTCCTACAATTGTGCAAGACAAAGTGCTGTCTCTCATACAGGCAAGTTTTTTTTTTTTTTTTTTTCATTTGTTTTTATTGACTAAATTCTTGTGTGAGCCGGGTGAAATCTCAGGTGAAAGATCATTCCTGTAGCATTCATAAAAGTAACTGCATATCAAGGAAGGATCCAGGAGGTCTTGATTTTTTTTCTTGTTGAGAACTTTCTTACAGACTAAACAAAGTGCTTGTCCTATTGCATTTTTATTGTCATTGGTTATCAACATATCAAAATATCTCCCTGTGTGTGTGTGTGTTCTGGCAGTCCTGGGCTGATGCCTTCAGGAGTAGCCCTGATTTAACTGGAGTGGTTCATATTTATGAGGAGCTGAAGAGGAAAGGCATTGAGTTTCCAATGGCAGATCTGGATGCATTGTCTCCCATTCACACACCGCAGAGAGTAAGAAGAAAGCTGTAAACAGAGTAAATATGTACATGCACGTAGGAGCATCCTATACAGTTTTTGTTTAAATTATAGGGCACACCAGAGGTGGACCCAGCCATGATCAAGTACCTTGCCCCAGTCTCACCTGCTACCGGGACTCCAAAGCCTGCCCCACCTGCTCCCACAACCACACAGGCCCCTGACATGCCCGGCCCCTTCACAGCCACACCTGAACAGGTAACAGCAACATCATTAAAACATTAAGTCTATGTGGTGCTGACTCTTAAATCTGGATGTTTTACATCTAGCTTGTGTGCTTTCAGATTGCTCGGCTGCGGAGTGAGCTGGATGTCGTGAGGGGAAATATTAAAGTCATGTCAGAGATGCTAACTGAGATGGTACCGGGTCAGGAGGATCCCTCTGACCTGGAACTACTTCAGGTTAGACTGGTACACTTTAAACAATTTAACTGATTGTTTGTTTCAAATATGATGGAACTGTTTTAAATCAGAGCTACCACTAGCAGAATAAACCTGAGTTGGTATGATTTTGTTTCACATTTAAAAAGTGATTACGATCTGATGCAAAATTGTTCTCTGTATACCCCCCCCCCCAACGCATACACCCCAAAGAAACACTTTCAGAAAGCTAACATAGCAGCTTGCTGTTGTAGCTCTGTTCATCCACCAGGTGGAGTAATATATTAAGTTTTTTTTTTCCCTCCACAACTTATCAATAGCAGTGAGACTCTTGGATTGTGATAAAATTCCTGGAACTGGCAATCAACCAGTGTTACAGAAACCCATGCAGAGTTTAATCTCCTTGGGCCAAATCCACTCAGGTATTTGTGTCAGCCCCCAGGATCTGGCCTTGTGCTGAGGAACTTGTGCCAGTAGTAATTGTTATGTGGTACCTTTTATGATTCATTGCTTCTTTTTCCAGCTACTACGTAATAAGCTTTTACAAAATACAGCTAGTCAAAGACAGTATTTTTAATTTGCTCAGCTCTGTCTCACTTGTAAAATACACATACTGTACATTTGTTGCACAGTTGTAGGTGCAGACAATGCTTTTCCCCACATTTATAAGTCACTGCTCATCCACATCCTTGCATTTTACTTTATGTCTGTCTTTAATGTGCTAATTATTACGTTCCAAGGAGCTGAACAGAACATGCCGGGCGATGCAGCAAAGAGTGGTTGAACTGATTTCTCGTGTGTCTAACGAGGAAGTGACTGAGGAGCTGCTGCATGTCAACGATGACCTCAATAATATTTTCCTTCGATATGAGAGGTACGTTTAATCCGTTGATCACAACAAGAGGTGAGGAGCCGTGCTTGAGTTTGTCACAGTGCTAACAAAAGGGTGCAGATGAAATTCCCCGTCGATTTTATAATGCCCACTTTAAACAGATCAAATAATAATAATTCATTTTTTGAGCAAATAGGCTCTGTATGGATTCCATAGATTCCATTTTGAGCCAGTCCAGTGACTGAGAAGTGAAGCATACAGTGAACATTACTCGTTGTTTTTATGCATTTAGGGGCATCCAACTACTAAACTATATCTTTCATCAGAAATTTTTAAGATGAAAGGCATGCATGCATTTGAGCCTCAAAGCATGACTTGAAGCATTCACAGGATGTTATGTTGCTCACAGGTATGAGAGGTACAGGTCGGGTAGGGCTGCACGAAACAATGGGGTAAGTACCATCAGCAGAGGCTCTGCATGAAATAACACATACCAAATGCCCCAGTATTCTCTTGAGGAAATTGCTTGTTTCCTGTTTGATTTGAGCTAGTTTCCCGAAGCCCTTTTTTACACATTAATGCATCCTCAT
This sequence comes from Atherinomorus stipes, assembly GCA_023101725.1. NCBI lineage: Eukaryota > Metazoa > Chordata > Actinopteri > Atheriniformes > Atherinidae > Atherinomorus > Atherinomorus stipes. The sequence continues at coordinate 268,369 of JALJCO010010682.1, read as the reverse complement.
GTCCTGCAATTTGGTCATCATTAAAGATGCTGTGAGACATGTTTTGAAACAGTTTGACCAGCTCCATACCTGAATTGCAAATGATTCTCTTTTATGCACAAATGGTCTTTTATTGGTGCTATACTGCCACGAATGCAAAGCATTTTCAGCTTTGTATAACAGGACAAGTAAAGCACTTTTAATCTTTTATTGTAAGTGTAAATCTACAAGTATGAGCCATTTGCCAGAGGACTGGGGCATCCCACGTTGCTGGTTGTGTTTGCATCTTTTTGACCTGTCTGTGTGCTTTGTCTGTTTGTGTTGTGGCAAGCTGACCCAGGCAAGTATGACACCAGTACATCATTCCATCCCAACCAGCTAAATGGAATAAGCAGGGCTGAATGTTAACATGTCTACTATATAGAGTTAAACTTGAATGACATGTCAGCATCAGTATCCCTGTGTGAAACTAGATATTGTGTTCTTCCTTACCCCTCTTGTTTATGTCTTTGGCACATCTATCACTGTGTTTGTCTTGTTCCCAGTGCTGTCCTTTTGCATAGCCCCCAGTCCTTAAATGGTGACCCATAGTCTGTCTAAAGTTGTGTGGTTAGCCCTATAGTATATCCGCAGCTACAAAGTGTTTCTTCTGTAAACAAAAAGCAAAATGATTTACTTCTCAAACTGGATTTGAAGGAAGTATTGTTACATCTATTTCTCATCCAAAGCCTTTAAACTATTTTTTTCTCCATTACTTCTCAGATGTTATCTGAAGCTACAGAGGACAACTTAATAGACCTGGGCCCAGGTTCTCCTGCTGTGGTCATGCCCAGGGTTACATCCAGCCCTCCACTCTGCTCTTCTGCTGGGGCAACAGCTTCCACTGCCCACAATCCCCCTGCAGCTTCTCTATCCACTGCACTAGCTAGTCTAGGTAAGAACAAGCTAAAAACACAATCATTCATGTTTCACAATAGTCTTGTAAGGGGCTGTAGAATCTCCCCTCTTCAGTCTCTGCACCCCTGATGTAGAGGAGCAGCATAATGTAAAAAAAAAAGGTTTATATGATCCAACCACAGCAGCTTACCTTGTGCTCGAAACTCTTTCCTTCCACAATCAGCTCCCCTGTTGGTCTTTAGGAAGTCTCTTCACACTCAAGTATTCTAGTTTAAGGTTAGATTTATTGCTGCTTCTCTACAGCACAGTGCTGTAGAAAAGCAGCAGTTTGTTGATATAAAAGATGTGGGCCCACTGCACGCATGTTTGAAATAAAACTGTTAAATTTTAAAAAATAGTTCTTCTGTATTTATCATCTTTCCTTTTTCCTCTTTTGGATGTCTCTGTTGTCTGCTCTTTGTTGCCGCCTTGCTCCAGATGTGGGTTCAGAGAGTGTGAGCGGCACCCTGTCATCTCTCCCTGCCCACAACAAGGATGACTTTGACATGTTTGCCCAGACCAGGAGCAGCTCTCTGGCTGAACAACGTAAAAAGTAGGTCCACATTTGCATTTTACTTCTGGGGCAGCCCAAATTCTCTCATGCTTTTATTAAAGGTATGTTTTATTTAAGCCAAATAACTGACAATCCACCCTTGGGCACTTTTGCAGTTTGTTGCATGCTGTTCTGGGAATTAAAGTTTTTTTTATTTTTCATATATGACTGTTATCCTTCCTTTTGATTATGTGTCATTTAGCTTGTGTGATTTTCTCTTGCATGTCCTACATGTTCAGTTCTCAGACTACATGGATGTTGTTGCATGTGCAAATTGGGAAAGACAAATTGAAAATCTTTTGGCACCAGAACCTTTTCTACAACTAAGCAACAATGAAGCTAGAGGCTTCATTTAATTCTAGTTTTTCACATCAGTGGATTCCTATAAATGTTAAAATAGACTTCTAATTTGAACATTTTCCTTATTTGCCTTATTTGTATGTGTTTAAAATTGTCTTAATTTTCAGTGCTAGAGCCTCACTGTGATGTTTTGATTTTTTGCACAGTGTAAAATATGAAGACCCCCAGGCTCTTGGTGGCCTGGCTTCTGCTTTGGATGTTAGACAACAAAATGCAGGAGGGGTGAGTATACTGAAGCATATAATTTAAAGTTGCTTTTTGCTCAGTACCAAGTGTGGGATGTGTGTTTTTTTACATGGGTGACAAGCCTTTTTATACAAGTCTGTTAAAAGCCTGTGGCTAGTCCCAGCAGTATTTTCTAGCATGACATTTGCTCTGTGTTACACTGATCCCTTGATCAAACAAGGGGTAATGCAAACAGGTAATGCTCTTGTACACCTACTATTTTTTCACAGTAATCGAAAAGAATTTAAACTGACTACCAATTTGCAAATTCTGCTGTTAGTTCTTTGTCTTTTTTTGGGGGGGGTGTCTTTGTTGCAGTGATTCATCATAGTTCTGTCAGTCATAGAAAAACATGGTTTTAGGTTAAAAAGCAGATATTCATGAAAAAATAACTCTTAAAAATAGTTCTTTAATAACCCTTCCACACACTGCAGTATATTTGTATGGTTATCACTTGATATGCTAATGATTCTGAAACTGATGCACAGATACAGACACAAACGCACACTGATGTTTATACATTGCACTTTTATTTTAAGTCAGGAGACTTATTTCTTATTCAGCATTTTTTTAGTTTATTAAATTCAGTCTCCTCTTTTTCTTTCTTTTTTTCCTCATCTTCATCTTTATGGAATGATCTTTCTCCATGTTCTTATGTTCACTTCTTTCAATGACAGTCGTCTCTTGCACATTTGACTTCTCCTCTGTCTTCTTTCTCTGCACTGTGTGCTATGCTGTGGTGGGGCCTTTCTTCTCTTGTGTAAGGTGTTATTCTGTTGTTGATTCAGCTGAGGGTAAAAGGGGATGATAACCCAGCAGATCAGGAGCTGCCCATAGACAGCTGGCTTATTACCCAAGGAATGGTGAGGACTCTATCCACAGTGTGTCCTCCTACCCCTCCCTCATGTCCGACATCATCATCTTCCGTCCATCATCCTCATAACTGCTGTTTTTAAGTTGTTGCCTCATCTCACTGTTCTGTCCCTGAGATCCTCAAACAACCCCAGTAGCGAAGAAGTTTTTTTCTCTATGAATTCCCACTTTGATGCTTAGTACAGATGTTGCACTTTAGTTTTGGGCAATATGGCATTTTCATTAATTATTTTTTTATTTATTTTTTTTTACCACCGAAGAGCGGACAAATACACTGAACAAAAATATTAATGCCCCATGTAAAATATTGTTGCCATGTGGAGTTAACAACTGTAAATTGCAGACATTTTATTGTACAGAAGGGATATTTCTCTTGATTGGTGTATAATTTTCAATCTAACTCGCTGAGAATTTACACAGTTAGTTGTTTTTTATGGGTGGGGCGTGTCCAATGGGTGATCAGACAAAATGAGCAACAACTGGACAATCCTTTGACTGGGGACAAAAAAAGGTCACCCCAAAATGTTAAATTTTGTCACAAGTCATAATGCCTCAATGTCCACCAGGGCAGTAGCTGCGCAGCTCAATGTCCATTATTGGACCATAGGCCGTTTGAGAGTTTGTTTCCGACGAACTGGCATTAAGAAGATGTGTTGCTCTGAGAGACGCAGCTGGCGGACACACGAGATATTGAACAATTAACCTGACCCCTATCATGTTCAAAAGACTGTCAATTCATTAGAGATGGTCATACCACGATGTTATCAGCACTGATCTGAAGGTTAAAAATTTCTGAATATAAATTTTGAATTTCTCTATGTATTGCATAACCCAAACGTTAATAAAACTCTTATATTTGACATGGGGCGTTTATATTTTTGTTCAGTGTAATTAGCTTTTGCATCATGACAGTTATAATATGGGATTTTTTTCTTTCCAAGGATTGATATTATATTTTAATGAGAAGTCTATTGGATTGGATGAAACAAACCAATCTTCTCATGGTTTAGCATTATATATATATATATATATATATATATATATATATATATATACACTGCCTGGCCCCCAAAAAAAGTCGCCACCAAAAAAAAAAAGATCATTCACTCTAATACTTTGTTGGGCTGCCTTTACCTTTTGATTACGGCACGCAATCGCTGTGGCATTGTTTTGATAAGCTTCTGCAATGTCAAAAGATTTATTTCCATCCAGTGTTGCATTAATTTTTCACCAAGATCTTGCATTGATGATGGTAGAGTCAGACCGCTGCGCAAAGCCCTCTCTAGCACATCCCAAAGATTCTCAATGGGGTTGAGGTCTGGACTCTGTGGTGGCCAATCCATGTGTGAAAATGATGTGTCATGCTCCCTGAACCAGTCTTTCACAATTTGAGCCCGATGAATCCTGGCATTTTCATCTTGGAATATGCCTGTGCCATCAGGGAAGAAAAAGTCCATTGATGGAATAACCTGGTCATTCAGTGTATTCAGGTAGTCAGTTGACCTCATTCTTTGAGCACATACTGTTGCTGAACCTAGAACTGACCAACTGCAGCAACCCCAGATCATAACACCGCCCCCACAGGCTTGTACAGTAGGCACTAGGCATGATGGGTGCATCACTTCACCTGCCTCACTTCTTACCCTGATTCGTCCATCACTCTGGAACAGGGTAAATCTGGACTCATCAGACCACATGACCTTCTTCCATTGCTCCACAGTCCAATCTTTATGCTCCCTAGCAAATTGAAGCCTTTTTTTTCCAGCTAGCCTCACTGATTAGTGGTTTTCTTACGGCTACACAGCTGTTCAGTCCCAATCCCTTGAGTTCCATTCGCATTGTGCTTGTGGAAATGCTCTTACTTTCAGTATTAAACATAGCCCTGAGTTCTACTGTTGTTTTTCTTCGATTTGATCTCACCACACGTTTAAGTGATCGCCAATCACGATCATTCAGGATTTTTTTCCGGCCACATTTCTTCCTTGAAGATGATGGGTCCCCACTATCCTTCCAGTTTTTAATAATGCGTTGGACAGTTCTTAACCCAATTTTAGTAGTTTCTGCAATTTCTTTAGATGTTTTCTCTGCTTGATGCATGCCAATGATTTGACCCTTCTCAAACAGACTAACATCTTTTCCACGACCACTGGATGTGTCTTTCGACATGGTTGTTTAGGAAATGAGAGGCAAGTCATTGCACCAGTTGGGGTTAAATAACTTGTTGCCAGCTGAAAGATAATCGCCCATGCAGTAATTATTCAATAGGAGGCTCGTACCTATTTGCTTAGTTAAATCCAGGTGGAGACTTTTTTTTTGGCCAGGCAGTGTATAAAAGTAATGTATTTCATTGTAGTGGGAAAACACCAATTCTATAGAAGTATTTATTCATATTGCCCACCTCTTGCTATTACTGACTAAGCACTAAACACTATACTGTGTAGGACTGTGTGTGTATCATACTGACAATCACCTTAAAGGGACTTGAGGCAAGATTATGAAACGAAACTTGTGACTGCCGCGACTGGCGCTTCAGGTAACTGCAGCCACGAGCCAAGCCGTCACGGGAGCGTGCACAAACTGAAGCTATAATGTTGTTTACTAAGCTTTTTCTTCGTAGTTCCACTTTTTAGTGGTCTTTCAGTTGATCTGGATCGTTTTCTGACGGCAGAAGAATCCATAACTATTGCTTACAGTGTTTGAATTTAACGCGACCATCTTCTTCCTGTATCAAAACTGCGGATGTAGCGTCATTTGACGTTACGTCCGCAGGGCAGCGTGGGAAATTCGGACACCGAATTGCAGCGCATTTTGCAGCACACAGCCTGTTCAAGGCAACGGAGAGAAACGTGGGTGGTAGCGTTATTTTTGGTATTTAGCGCTTCATCACCCATTAGTATTAAAAAAAAAAGGACATGCATGTTTGTTTTATTTTAAATTCCTGCCTCTAGTCCCTTTAATGCCACTAATTTCTGCATCTAATGATGAGCCTAATGGGTCACAAAGAACCTTAATCAGCTCCACTGTCTCTTGATAGTCTTGCATTAAAACAACAAAGGGGCAGAGATGCTCCTCCTGCTATGCAGCAAAACCAAACTTCATAGTGTTCAAGTACCAGCAGTAAAGTTAATAGTAAGTTTTAATACGAATAAAACAAAACCGTACATTTAACTGAAAATTGTAGAAAGACAAGTTATTAATTGACACTCACTGAGGTAATTTAAGACTGGCTGAAGCAAAGTGGAAAGTTACAAACAAATTAAAATTTTAAGTACTTTTTGGAAGTCATGGATGCAGCATCCATCAAGGATTAAGAAAAGGACCACTTGTTAAGGTAACACAGTTCAGCAAGCAGCATCCATAATTGTATTGGAGTGCATCAGTGCACGTGGAATAGATAATTTGCACAGTTGAAAAGGTATCATTAATTCTGAACCATGTATGCAGGTCTAGGAGCAACTTATTCATCAAGGCAAAAGCAACCCACATTCTGCAGATTTTACAACAGTTTGTGTTCCGCGTAAAGGGTGCCAAACTGACTGGCTTGTAGTCCAGACATGTCACACAGTGAAAATGTCAGGAGCTTTAAGCAACTGAAAATATTACAAAGGAGCAAAAAATATTTGAAAATGGGCTTGAACGAAATAATGAATAAGGCGATGATAGTTTGCTGCATTGTGGTGAGTTTGCCAGTCATCCCAAATAGTTTGTGGATGTTAATACATTAGTAATTAATGTTGTCGCATACTAAACAAAAATAAGTAAGCCAACTAACGAATAATATGCTAGTTGTAATAGTATCAACTGATGTTGTGAATGTTTTGGAGTGTCTGACACTTTGGACCATAAATATATTTCCAATTTAATATCTTTGAGTCATGATAAGGACAAACCCCTTAATGTGCACCTATATGCTATATTTTCCTCCTTGCACAGAACAGCATGATTTTTTTCCCCTCTTCTTGTGAATGGCTTTATCTGGCCCTCTGCTTTGGCCTGTCTCTTGATATGCTCCTTCAGAGCATAAACTGATAAAAAGGAAACCCCACCAATGTTTTTGTTGTATAAAAACATGACCTCAGGAAAAGTGCATTGTTCTCCTAAATTAACTGATATCAGGTTCAAATCAAATCTTTACTCTGAACTTCATCACATAGGGCTGTCTGTGAGCCTGTTTTTACTCTTGTCAATAGAAAGCATGAAATTAACTTTTGCTTTTTCACTCCTTAGAAAAGTTTTTTTCTTAATGATAAATTGTAGAATTTTCTCTGTTTTAGTGACAGTGTAACCCACCTTTCATTCTCTGGTGAATGAGAGATTGGTCACACATACATGAACGAAAACACGCCATCCAGTCTGACATGGCTTTCATCATCACAGCCATCACACGCTATGCACCCATGCTATGTACGCCCTATGTTTTGTGTGTGTGTGCGTGTGTGTGTTCCAGGTTTGCGTATACCTTGGGATTGCCCTGCTTCTCTACAGTCCCTGTGCTCTCAGCTTTTCAAATCCAATCAATCTCTTAATCGCGTTCAAGCGACTTGCTAATTAAGTAATGATGTGGAATAATTATCGCTGCTGTGTGACATTAGTCGGCAGCTGGTAGGCCATGTCAGCACTGCAGAAGTAATGGGAATGATATAAAAACTGGGAACTCTGTTCCCTCATAGCTGACGGCTGAGAAGCAGAACGTTGAGTCGAGATTTTACCGTTTCAGCAAATGGTTTGTTTTTTCTTTTGATTTATTGTGTTTGTCTCTGAGCCTTTGGTGATTCTTCCTCTTGATATTTTTTTATATGTGTGTGTGTTGCATCTTTGTTTATGTTGTTGGGGTTGGTTGTCGTTTGTTGTTTGGCTTTCGTACAACCCCTCGGTTTGTCCATGGCTTTGCTCCATAGATACCCGTATCGCAGTCCTCTGTCATGGATGACATAGAGGAGTGGCTCTGTACTGATGTGGTGAGACTTTTTTATACCTTGATTTATATCTTTTTGTTCTTCTTTCTTTTCTCTATCTTCCTTTTTTTAATTTATTTTTTATTTCATTTCACACATCTCTTCCATTTCATGTAACTGCACACATTTGACTTAAGGTTTCTTTAACTTTTCATCCTTGTTTTCCACTGTAAACTTTCCTTAATTCAATCTACTGACCTAATTGGTTGCTTTCCCGTCTGACTTACAAATGCTAACACAGTGCTAATGCTAAATGACTGAAAGTAGCAGCAAGTGATCTTTAACTTATGCATGTGAAGGTTATGGAGGGGCTCAAGAAGGTTACTTGATGTGAAAAGTGTGGAAGGATGCATGACTGTTGGATCCGCTGTCAACTACTTTGTGTAGTTTTGTCTCGGTGTGAACTTTATATGCAGTTAACTTGAATGACCAACTGCTTGTTGTACTCTATTAGTTAATTGTGTTGCTGTGTTTTGAAAACATTAACTTGACTGGATGTGATCTTCTTAAAGTTGGATAATTGTTTCTTTTTTTTTTTCCATAGAAAGGGGATGCTGCTGAGGAGGGGGTGACCAGTGAAGGTACAGTCCCTCATCATAGCTAAACATGCATATCCCAATCTTGGCATATTTCTAACAAATCAATCTATTACTCAGAGTTTGATAAGTTCCTGGAGGAGCGAGCCAAGGCATCAGACCCTCTTCCATCTCCCCCTGGAACTAACCCTGCTCACCCTGCTCGCGCTCCCAGTGGCTCTCATAAGAAGGCAGAACGAACGGAGGATGCCCTCTTTGCCTTGTAGACACTTCTGAAAGAACCTCAGTCATCCATCAGGGCATCTGAAGGTCTTTGCCCTAAGCAATCCCCCTCCAGAACAGTCCTCCTATTCTCATTTCATCGCTGACTGGAAGTGGTGTAGCAAGTGATCTCCACCTCCTTGTTCTTTTGCCAGTGTTGCTAAAACCCGCTGAGGTTAATGTTTACTGCACACTCTACTGTGTAGCGTTTTGCTATAAATGGATGTATTAATCTGTTAATGTGGGATGTACTACTTGCAGCCTTGCAGCTCATTTGTAACTCTCCACTAAATGAAGACAACCTGTCTCATCTGGTTTATGAATGTGGCATAGTACGGCAAAATGAATGGGGAAATTTCACTGCAGGTCCATGCATTCGGTTAGTATGAAAGCACATGGTTAAAATTATACTGTTATTTTCACTACATTCCGCTAATGCTTATTTATGCATTTATTGTTAATGATTTGATCTGTACCATGTACTAGAGCTGTGGTTATACTTGTTCCATATTTTCTTTACAAACACTCCATTTAAGAGCTCTAGTTTAGCTCTTAATCCTGTGTTGTGTGGAACAGAAACACCTTATATTACAACGTTTGCCGAAAGCACTGTAAAATAAGTTAGCAAGCTAATTTTATTAACCAGGAATATTATGGGAAATAATGCATAACATTAATAAACTATGTATTGCCAGCATTCCTCTTACCAAAGGGAATTTTTAATAAAGGTAAGGAAAAGATATCTAAAACGCACTAGTTAAAAACTCCTATATGCATTTAAAACAACCGAGGGGAAGGAGCATGTCTGTGAACTATTTCTGTCTTAAGCTACAATTAATTAACTGAGAGAAGTATGAACACAAATTTCCCATTCCAAAGAATATTGAGGCTTTAATGACCATCTCGTATTTAATTTGACAAAGAATGACATTTGTGTGCTGCAAATGTTACTAGATAATGTACATTTACCTTCCCCTGTTATATTAATGTCTGCACTTTTAAAGCAAAAACAAATCTGTATTTTGTCCTTTATGTTTTGAAGACTGTTACTATTTTTCTAATGATCTTAAGAATGACTTAACTTTGCACATATTTTTTTCTAAAAGTGTAACTGCATTGCTTTTTTGCAGCAAAGTGTGTGGAGAGATTGTCAAGCTTATGATGGCAAAAACAGTCAATATTTGAAAAAGCATTAAAATGGAAGACCAAAAGGATATTAGTATAAATGGCACTGAAAATTTGACTGAAAGATGAAACGTGTACTAGCTTATGTTGCTGTTGTAAAAGATGTATTGATGTAGGTAGAGCCTCACATACTTAATGTTGTATAATCCAAATACCTCAAAGTATAGGAATTTTAGCTTCTGTATCTGGTTAATAACATTTTGACTCACAATGTCTAAAATGCAAGAGGGGTTCATTCAATTCTGTGACTGAGTGATTTCAGCAAAATGACTGTGACCACAGTTTGCCTTTGCTGTACATGAAACAAAGAGGAACCCAGCATCCATTCCAGCTCTTATAAATTAATTTTCACATTACTTTGCACTTCTGAGACCTTTTCTTTACTTAAAACCTCGTTAATCAGAGGGAGTCCATTCTAACCCCCCACTTTCCAAGCTGTCAAAACTTTATTAAACTAGTTTAATGTATGATTAACAGTTTTCAGGATGGATCTCCCATTAGAGGGAAATATTTTTTATTCTTGTTAACATAGATACAAAGTTGACATCAAAAACTTGTCTACATAATGATTATCAGTACATATTTAGCAGTATTTTAGTTAAGATATTTTATTTTCAAGCTTTACTTTTCTTTAATGCTGCATTGTTACATATGGTTATGTAAGTTTAATATGGTTGCCAGGTAACTGCAATATTAATTATAGTAATTTTTTGATAAACTCTTACCATGCAGGTTAAAGAATGATTAAAAATGGAACCAGAGATTATTTAAAATGGAACTATAGCAGTTTTCTGTGTTTGTATGTTACAAGTCTTTGGATCTATCGAAGAATGTTGGTTTCTCTATCTTTTTTTCCCCGTTTTGTTTTGTTACTGGCTGTCATGACGTTTGCTAAATTTGTTTCATGAAACTCTGATGGTCTTAAAGATGTTACTAAATGTCTTTAATATCGATGATTTGATAGTCAAAGTTTGGGCACATACAGAAAACTGTTTTCTGTTCTTGGGCGTTCCATGTTTGGTTGTACCATCTGCTGCCAATACTTTTTATGCACGTGTGTAACCGCCCAATTAAACACTAGCAATGTGTGACCTCTACCTCACAATTCTGTGCTGTTATTTTACTGTCAAGTGTTGTCTTACAATGCCTTACTTATATACATCCTGATGCAACTCTGGTTCAGTCTTGCACTGTGTTGGTCATTCATTGTAACAAGGCCCTCAGTGATTCCACTGGTATAGTTATTTATGAATAACTTATTCCCCTTTTCTCTAACGGATCTAAATTGTAAACAAAGTTCTCTTTATATAATTATTTATTTGCTTCCTCTTTGTGCCTGCTGACACAAAGAGTAAATTTAGTGAGATAATTGATGTGATATTTAGCTAATACCAACACATCCTTTCACCAACAATAGCCTATAGGATTTTGAGTGTTATTCCAGCCCTCTACTGACAACTTTGCAGTGCCACACTAGGTCATTGACCTATTTCCCCAAGTCTTTGTGGGGCTTATTTGACAGTTTGATTAAAAAATATAATGAAATCAAAGTTTATGTTTGCTTGTGGGAAAGTTTGCATTGCCTGCTGTTTAGATTTTGAGCATTTTCAGTGTTAATATTAGGAAAATAATTGATATAGGTTTAATTAAAATACTGAATCTGGAGGGGTTTTGTTTTTTTTAAGATGTAAATGACATTTTGCCTTATCTTTTATTCTTTATCAATCACAGAAGTATCTTCATTTTATTTCACTGTAGCTGCCTCCACTTTTACAAGACAGAAAGACAGAAACACATGATGTAATCTCTAGGCCCAGAGCTGTAACGTCAGATCACCCCACTCGGTTTCTGAGCTTCCTATTGGACGATTTTCCTGGTTCTACAGGAGGAGCCGCTCCTTCCCGTCATACAAACTTGATTGCCAGTAGCGTACGCCCACGCGGCTCTGATTGGCTGTAGGGGGGCAAGCCCACAACAAACACATCCATGCTGTTTACCTCAAATTTAGGTAAAATAGTGCTGACTTTAATAATGGTGTTTTTGGGGGCTGATAAAAAAACAACGTTATAAATAACAAACGTTTGGAAATGCGTTTCAAGTAAATATGTGTTTTGCAGATATTCTAAATCAATTTCAAATGGATTCATGTACGTATCGGAGCCACTTACATGTTTTTAGGTTGAATAAATATCGATTTCTTATTCTGATAGAAATTTGTCGCAACGTTTTCCTGGCTGTAACATCTTTACTCAATCAAAACAATCCTGAGAAATTAGAACGTGGGAATCCAGTTCAGACTTAGTGATTGGCTGGTGAACCTGTCAATCATTAAGGGTTGGACCGGTTCCTCCGATTGCCGCCGTAAGCACGTTTGTGCTGAATGAGCTCCAGTGTTTGGCTTGGTTTGACAAGTTACCCAGGATGATTATGGGGGTTGGTGTGAGTAGTTAGTTTACACATCGTTTTTAAAAAAATAATTACTATTAAAAAAGTTGGGACTCATCTTGCATACATTTCAGGTGGACTTGGAAACCGACTCGTTGTCAAATGTAGCGACGTAAGAAATTACCGATTTTATTTCCCTTCTGCGCGATCCGACAGCAACTTAAGTCAACTCAAGAAAATCAGACACAAGTGAAGATGAACCTGTCTTTTGACGATCCTTCGTTGGATAATCTGGATCCAACACTGTCGCTTAATGACCCCAGCGATATCGACACGGCCCTCTTAAGCGATATTGATGGTAAGAAGATACATGTTCTACTGTTCGCTTAGCCAGTCATGTTTAAAGAGCTAAAGCTTGCTACTCTCTAGCATGTGTGTTTCACTCATCAGTTTCTGTTGTGTTCTACATCAGATAGCATGCAAGCAACATAGCTACCAATTAACAGGTTTGAAAGTTTACAGTTTATCTTTCATCAACCATAATTAAACTTGCTAACGTTAACCGTTAGCTACCGAGTATTTGTAGAGCTGAGTAGCTAATGTAAGCTTGTATTGTTAGCCTTTCCATTTAATGTTTTTCAAACAATTGGTATATATATATATATATATATATATATATATATATATATATATATATATATATATATATATATGTATATACACATACACACACACACACAGACTTGTGTGTGTCTATATAAACGAGTTAGCCAAGGGAATATGTGCGGCTATCGTGCAGCTAAATGGTTGCAAGCGCGCCCCGCCCCCAACACGCTCCACACATTGGGGTTACTGTCGTTCATTCCTCTTTGGTGGGTTCAACTGCCTCACTTGACCGGATTACTAAATGTTTTCTTATACTCTTTACCAAGTCAATTAATCATATTATATATAATTGCAGCCACAAGCTCTATTTACGACCGTGATATTTGCGGCGTATTTTTAAAAAAATCCAAACACGCTGTATTATTATTATTATTTTTATTTATTTCCCGTGGTAAATGTTGCGCTGCGTTTTTGTTTTGATCTTGACCTAATACTGTATTAAGAGAAATATAATGAAAGAGAGCGACACTTAAATTAATTTATCAGTAGTATAATATTTTCTGAAGTCTTCTTACAATGGCCAATATGTGTTCTTTGATAATGTCCAACGTGTAATGTGATAAGTTGGACTGTGTAAACAGTATTTGTCAATGCACATCCTGCAACCGTGCTCCCAAAATTTGACCGACTGTAACCTTCAGTGACGCTGCTCGATGGTAACCTCGTGAAACTAGACAGCTCTCCCTCTCTTTCCTGTCTTGGGCTGATCAGCATAGCAAGTCTCAGAGACGCGCTCTGATTGGTCAAGAACGATCACCTCATACACAACACTGGCTTACAAATTCAGGCTGCTGCGTTGCACTGCAGACTCACACTCAGTCACTCCTTTTAAGAAATGGATCCATTAAGTTTGATCATGCACGTCAGCAGTTGAAAAAATGAAATGATAAACATATATGTTATTTTATAACGGTTTATGCCAGTCTTCCATCTTCTATCTTTGGCCCACAGCTCCAGGAATTGCATGTACAGTTGAATACACAAGGACTGACATTAGTAGAAGAGCAACTGGTGCTTTGTGTTTTTCCTCCAACAATAGTTATTGCAGTGCAGTTGTGTTTGAAATGTGTGTATTAGTATATTAAGTAAATTGGATAAATTAAAATCTCCATGCAGATTTGAACTTTGGTTCTACTCTTCATTCTACATTTTTTGAGTATAAAATAAATTCAAAGCTATTTTTAATCAGTTTCTACCTTTTTTTTCAGCTGCCACATTGATACTTGATAAGTTGTAGCTATTCAGAAAGCATGATGTGGAAATAAAGTAATAACTCTTGACAAAAAGTGTTTTATACTTTACTAATACATATAGATTATGCTTATTTATACTTGACTTACATTAACTTGTTGCTAGAGAAATGTGCAATGTGTACTCCTTTACAGTGATGCTTTTTTTAGAAGAGTGTTCTACTGATTTCACTGATATCCTTGAAAATAAACACTGTGCTTGCAGGTTAATGCAAGTGTAGCTAGCAATTTAGATCACAATGCTTGAAATTCAGTTTTTTTTACTTGGATGTTGGTTCTGTTATCCATAAACTGAGAACTGTGGGCCTCATCAAATAATGACTTCTTATAAATTTACAGCTACGTCTTTGAGTACTTTTTTTTTTTTTTTTTTTTTTTTTTTTTTTACTAATTTGTCTAATAGAATATCCAATGGTTCTTAATTTCTTCTCCACTGCAGACATGCTTCAGCTCATCAACAACCAGGACATGCAATTTGGGGGACTCTTTGATGTCCATCCCTTTTCAGGGGCCGCACCCACACAAGAGATTCCTGGTTTATCTCCAACCATCACCTCAGCTGCCCCTCCAACCACCACTACCACACCTACATCTTCATCTACTTCTTCCATCCTTAGTAGTAACCCCCACCTGGATGCTCTCCTGGGCCCTCCCATCACCCGTAGCTCCTCCACCCCAGACAAGGCCTTTAAGCCTCCTACCTTCCAGCAGTCTCCCCTGTCCCAGGTACCCAACTCCACCCAGAGGCAACAGCAGCCGCCCTCCCCACAACAGGCTCTGAGTCTCGGGCAGCCACAGGTGGAACAGCCCCAGTCAATCCTCAGCCAATCTGCCCCTGCCCAGGCAGCTTCTCCTCACGGCTCGCCGGGACCAAATCCAGCATTCAGCTCTACAACACAGGCGCTCTTCAGCACACATGCACCCCAGACTTCACCTCAACCGCAGCAACAGCCTCAGGCTAGAAGCAACTATAGCAGCCAAAACAGCTTCACAGGTAAGCGCACCTTTAGGGTTATTAACTTGTTTATAGGTGGGGAACACAGTGCTTTGATAATTGAAAGATCTAAAAATATTTGATGGAAAGTTATGAAAATAGCAAGTCTCATTGATCAATACAATATCAACATGTATTGTATCATCCTATATGTAAATATATGTTTAGAACATTATATGGCAGAACAATCCAGCAAACATATATATTTGGCTGTTATTTAGTAAATCGTCACCATAGTATTATCGTGTGTGAGCCAGTTAGAATAAGTGCTTTATAAATGCATCTGTGAACAGAGGTTTATGGTTTTTGTTAAGTTCTTTCAGTCAGGCTCCACATATTGCAGTAAGCGTATCATGTGTTTTAAATATTCCGTTTAATGTCTTGATTGTTATCATGTCAACTTCATCTAAAATTGTCATTGGCTGTAAGTGGACTAGAAAATAAATGCCTTTGAAGCAGATTTGAGTTTCTTGTGTTTCGCGTTCTCTTATAATTCAACTGTAGTGCCCTGTGAGGTGGCTCTGCTTGTGCATTGCGCATAGCAAGCAAGGGCACCAGGTTATTCAGTCTCAGCTGATCACATATCCTTGTTGTAATCTAATGAAATTTGCTCAGCAAGGTTGAGAGTCTAGCTAATTTAGCTAAACTGCCTTTTCTGGTCAATGCTCATTGTATATGCCCTGTCAATGCAATGGTATACATAGCGTGTATTTCAGAGTTTATCATGTTTGTTCATAGTGGTAAGTTACCACGATGAGTCGTAAGTTACAAAGTAAATACGCTAAACACGTTTGATGACTCAGATTGGATGTGAGAGAGGTAGTAAATTACTTTTTTTTTTTTTTTCTTAGATGCAATAAAGTTTTATAGCTGCATGACAAAAGTGACCGACCGATACAGTTGGGTAGAAGCAGCAATTATTCCACTCGGAGCTGATAAGAAATCTAAGATGACATAGTGAATGTTGTTATCAGGTATTTGTAATGACATAATGGGTCACCTAGTTGCCTATAAACCCATTAACAAAGGTCTTTCTTAACAATAAAGCCTTTGTGAAAATGCTGTCTTAACCATTAGAAAAGGGCATTTTGCTTTCAAGTTATAAATGTGTAATTAGACTGCTTTGGTTGGAGCATGTTTTTATAGTGATAAAAAGTAATTTGGTTTATTTACATTTTCTTTTTGTATGACTTTTCATGTAAAAATTTGAGTTGTAATTTTGTTATCATTATGTTGGAATCCAGTATTGATTATTTTTGTGTGTTTTAGTTTGGATGATATGAAATAGTTATTTCATGCATTTTAGCATTTTCTTGGAAAGTTGTTTGATGAATATGAAAACTTAGGCTTGATTTAAGGCTGAAGAAACTCTTATGCTGTAATTGTTTTCCAGCTGCAAGTCCCAGCAGTGTGAGTACACCTGCCACCAGCTTGTCGTCCTCACCTCCAAGTGTCCAGCCAGTGACCATTCAGACACAGCTCCATGGGCTGACCACTGCCTCTCCTTTACTGGCCACATCAACAAGCCCTCCAGCTCAAACCATTGCACCTCATGTTCAGCAAGTACCTGTAAGTGTGTGAAGCTGATATCTAAGAGCGCCTGAATGGATTTACAAACTGAATGCACTGCTATCTTCATTTGCATTTTATGAATATCTATGTATTGTTGTGTGTGTGTGTGTTTGTCAGGTGCTGTTGCAGCCCCAGTTCATCAAGGCCGAGTCCCTGCTGCTCACTACTCTGAAACCTGATCCCTGTATAGTCACAACTGTGGCTCCCCCCACATCCCTGGCCACCACCACCACCCCAGGCCAGAGCACGTCACTGCAGGTAGAGACGTGAATCCATGCAGTGTACTTAGTTTTGATGACTTTACAGCTTTGGCCATACATGAAATGTTTATTTTATATCTAATTAATATACCTCTCCAGGCCTTCATGGGCGGGGGCACGATCCTGACTACAGTGCCTGTGATGGTTGATGCTGAAAAGCTGCCTATCAACCGCATAGCCATCTCTGGTAAGCCGCTGGGCCAGCCACACAAGGGGGAGAAGCGCACGGCTCACAACGCCATTGAGAAACGCTATCGCTCCTCCATCAATGATAAAATTGTGGAACTGAAAGACCTGGTGGCTGGGACTGAAGCCAAGGTGGGAAACTGATGATCCGATTTTGATCACTGCATATTTTCCTGTCATTTCGCCTTGCATAAAATGATTGGATGTTTATGTAATCTGTTCTAAGCTTCTGTTACAATCACAATACAGGTCTAAAACTTTACAATTGGCCTTAAAGTATTCAGTTTCAACATTTTTCTCTTTCTTAGCTCAATAAGTCTGCAGTGCTGAGGAAAGCAATCGACTACATTCGTTACCTGCAGCAGGCTAACCAGAAACTCAAACAGGAGAACATGGCTCTGAAAATGGCAGCCCAGAAGAACAGTATGCTCTTTACACCTTCTCTTTCTGTGTTCTGCTGCTGCCTCTTATTGAGAGAAGCCTTTAAGTTCAAGCTTTCTGTGTTTTTTTTGTTGTTGATAAACTTTCCAACCGTTCTCTTCTTTATTCAGAGTCTCTCAAGGACCTGGTTGCCATGGAGGTGGATGGTCAGGCAGAAGTGAAGAGTGAGCTGCCCACCCCGCCAGCCTCTGACGTGGGCTCCCCAACCTCATTTTCACACTGTGGAAGTGACTCAGAGCCTGACAGTCCGATGGGGGAGGACACAAAGGTATGTAGCTCACATTTTATCTGTTTCTCTGCAGTCTTAATGTCTGGGCTTGATTTAGTCTTTTTTTTCAGTACTTTATGTCATGAAGATTCAGAATATGCAGCTTCCACTGAGAGGCCAGCTGAAGAAAGACATTTAATCTCTACTTTCTTTATCAAAGATGATGTAATTTTCTCAGTATAATATAAGATATACTGATACTTCTACGATTAATGTTGATTTTAATGACAATTGATCAATGCTAATTTAGTTTCTCTGGACTCTTCTATGTGGCAGCCAAACATTGGCATGTTGGACCAATCTGCAGCAGGTGGCGGTGCCGGCGGCATGTTGGACCGTTCCCGTATGGCGTTGTGTGCTTTCACCTTCCTCTTCCTATCCCTCAACCCTCTGGCCTCTCTGCTCTGCTCATCTGGTGGCATCTCTGCAGGAAACTCTGCAGACATGACCACCCACCACGCGGGCAGGAGCGTCCTGGGTATGGATATTGCAGGTATGGGCCGGATTGGAGCTGGAATGCTGATTCCACACATCTGCTACTCACAATGTATAGATTTATTTATTTATTAAAGTTAATTAACTTTTATTTGTGGTAATCTGTAGCTGACTCTTGGGGATGGATGGATTGGATGCTCCCAACCATGCTGGTTTGGCTGCTTAACGGGATTCTGGTATCGGGGGTTCTGATCCGACTGTTGGTGTACGGAGAACCTGTAACCAGACCTCACTCAGGATCATCAGTCTTGTTCTGGAGGCACCGCAAACAGGCTGACCTGGACCTTGCTAGGGTAGGTTTCTCTTTTTTTTTTAACCTTTCACCTAAATCATATATTAAGATCTTTGTTGAGAGCATTGCATCATAATCATCACCATTTCACAGTTTTCTGTCATAATTTATTTCCTTCGCAGGGAGATTTTGCTCAGGCCAGTCACAACCTGCGAACTTGTTTGAAGGCTCTTGGTCGTCCCTTGCCCACCTCCCAGTTGGATCTTGCCTGTGCGGCACTCTGGTCTCTATTAAGATTCTGCCTCCAGCGCCTTTGGGTTGGCCGCTGGCTGGCTGGAAGGGCTGGAGGCTTGCGATCTGATCGCCCTCTGCAGGAGGATGCGTGCAAAAGCAGCCGTGATGCTGCCCTAGTTTACCACCGTTTGCACCAGCTTCACATGACAGGTTGGTTGTGGCAATTTTTTTTTTGGCTGTATATTAAATCAGTATAGTAGACTGATTTTTACAGGATTTCATACTGAGGTCATCAGACATTAAAGAGAAACTCAGATAAATGCTAAATCAGTTCCTAATTGTACACTATAACTAATCTTTGTAATTTTTTCTTTTTATGGTAGGTGTAGTCTGTTTATGAACCCCCTTATGTTTTATGTGGAATGCTGAATTTAATAAATTATAGTTATCATCTTGTACTCTGATCATGCTTACAGGCAAGCTGAATGGCAGCCACCTGTCAGCAGTGCACATGGCTTTAAGTGCAGTGAACCTGGCTGAATGTGCTGGCTCATGTCTGCCTGTAGCCACTTTGGCTGAGGTTTACGTCTCTGCAGCTCTACGAGTCAAAGCCAGCTTGCCAAGGATCCTGCATTTCACCTCTGTGAGTCCCTTGTGTTTGTGCATGTATTGTGTAGCCCTGCATGAGATGTTTCACTGTTAAAACAAATGGGTCATTAACATGGTGGAGAACTTTTCTTTTGAGTGAGGTTTGTTCTAGTAGGAAGACATCTTAAACCTTTAAGACAGTAGCTTACAAGGATCAGAGCTGAAGATCCCTGACCTTGAGTTTTCACCATTTGAAATGAAATGAACAACTCCGAACCAAAATCTTATCTTTGTCCCTGACAGCGTGTGTTCTTGAGTAGTGCCCGCCAGGCATGTCTGTCGTCTAGTGGCAGTGTGCCTCCAGCCATGCAGTGGCTTTGTCATCCACTCGGCCACCGCTTCTTCGTGGATGGGGATTGGGCCATACGCAGCACACCTAAGGAAAGCATCTACAGCCAGGCTGGCAACACCGGTCAGTGAATGCAAAAGTTCACCTACTGTGAAAGTGTTTATTATGCCCAATCCATTCTGTTGAATCCTAATGAAGTTTGCTGCCTGAAGCCCAACTCCCTAACATATTCATGCTGCCTGGCATTTGTATCAGTAAAATAAATGGTTTGTTGTTGCTCTTGCAGTGGATCCTCTGGCCCAGGTTACTCAGGCATTCAGAGAACACCTCCTTGAAAAGGCTCTTTACTGTGTCGCCCAGCCTCACGGAGAGAAGAACCCCAGCCACGGTGAAGGGTAAGAACAGCAGACAAACTTCCAAGTATTTGAGTCTTCTTCCTCTACTTTTTATGTTTATACAGAAATTTAAATGGACACATAAATGCTGTTTAATTCTGATGAAGTCCATAAAAATTATAGATGTTGCAGCCTGTTGACCAGGAACTCTTTCTGTCATCAGGGAGTATGCTGATGCTTTGGAGTACCTCCAGCTGTTGATAAGTGCATCAGATGCCGCTGGTGCCACCTCCCAGTCCTTTGCAATCGGTTCTAACATGGCTACTGTGACTGGTAGGTCACTATGACAGCTGTTCTTACTGCTTTTTGTCTACTATGTTCACCAGGAGATAAGAGCTAAAACTTTAAAGCCTTGATTTTGACCCCATATTGGGAAATATATGTTTGCTTCTCCTGCATTTTTTTCTGATTTGTACAGTTTGCTAGATTGCCCAACTGGACTTGCAAATTTGAAGAAAAAAAAAAAAGTCAATTTTCACCTAACTGAAACAAAGCAGCTGTATTTCCACTTGACTTTCTCCCTCCCATCACTTTCCTTTGTTTTCACTGATCACTGATCTGAGCAAAAGGGGGCTGGGTGGAAGGGAGGTATCGGCTAGATTGCTTCATTTATCTTCAGCACTGTCAAATCGGTGATCACCTTCAGAGGAGGGAGGGAAGTGAGCCAACATGGGGATATTAATAGGAGACTTTTCTTGGCAAGGCCTCTGGGTGTTCGTACTGTGTTAAAAGTCTGTATGTGTGTGTTGCCCAATGCGAAACAGAATAGTTTCTCCTCGTGAAACAGTTGTAAAAACTGGTGCTTTCTCTGATTGCATGTCATGACTATGCCAAAGGGAGAAAGAGATTTGTGCTGAGGTCAGAGTATGGACAGCTTCCGGCTGCGTGTGCTGTCATGTATGCAAAGTTTGAAAGATGCCAGTGGAGGATACAGTTATTTGCATGTTTGTTTATCTGGTGTCCAATCCTTAAATGTTTTCCTTCGATCTTCAGGCTGTGACCCCCACTCCAAGTGGTGGTCCTCAGTTGCTGTAGTCATCATCAACTGGCTTCAAGGAGATGACGCTGCAGCAGAGAGACTTTATCCGACTGTCGAACACCTGCCCCGCAGTCTGCAGAATGCAGAGTAAGTTAGAAATATACTTGTTCAAGTCAAGAAAGTTTTACACAACTTCAGCCCACTAAAGCCAATCTGTGTGCACACACTCATATACTTGCACCATTTTAACCTGTGTCCTTTGTCTGTTTTTTTTTTCTCTTTCCATTTTCCCCCCTTTGTTCTGGCAGGAGTCTTCTGCCGAAAGCATGTCTGAACACATTCAGGGCAGTCAGGGCTCTGCTGTCCAAGCCAGAAAACTGCCAGATGAGTCTCAGCTACATTGACAAGGCCAGCGCTCTGCTCCGAGACAGCCTCAACCTGGGACCACATTGCCATAGCTCCACTTTAGACAAGGTATTTACACAGGAAGCCACAAGGTCATTCAGATTTGCACACATAAGTCAAACTGAAGTTCATTATTTCTATGAGGCATATTTCAAGCAGGGGACAGCATCTGCATAAGAAAGGGCAAAACTATACACACATTGACCCGTATGCCTGCATAGTGCATACACATGAATAAGTTGGTAAACAGAGGAATTTACTCACACATAATCACTAGTGTGCATCCACACACTTTTCCATAATACACACCTTACCAGATAAACTTCCCCCTCTAGCAACTTCATTCTGTGATGCCGCAGTGTCCTGCCCTGGGGTTTTCAGCAGATGGTTATACTGGTGGATGGGTCGCTCGGAGTGTGCACGTGTGTCTTTGTCTATGTATCTATGGCCAGAGCTGCAGTGCATTGTAGTTGCATTGCATGTGCGTCTTATTGAAGTGCAATGTACCTGCAGTGCAACACAGAACTGGGCCACCAACAACAGAACATTCACACGATGAGGTGGACTTGGTCGGGTTTTCTGTTTATAGCTGGATAAAGTTTCTGAAATATACCTGATATCATTTAAAATTTTCACAGTTTGGAATGATGCATAGTTTTATGACAATTTCAACTTTTTAAAAATGCAAGAAAAAAATGCTTTATTTTTTGTTTTTAAATTTAAAAATTTTTTACTTTAAAATTATTTTAGTTGTATTTCATTTTAAAGTAAAAACAAATGATTTTAATTACACTCAGCGTTACCTAACACTTTATTTCTTACATGATTTAGTTGCATATTGTTTCCCTTTGCATTGTTTTTTTAGTTCAAGTTTCAAATAATTTTAGGTTTAATCTAGAGGTAGGGTCACATCTGAAACGTGGAGGACTGCAGCTCTGGGACCAAACTTGCCTACCTCTGGTCTAATCTTTCAATTCAAACCTTTTCTAGAGCAGCTGATGCTAATCCTGTCGATTGTCTTTAGGTCGTCGAGTTGCTGTTGTGCGATCTCTTATTGGTCATGAGGACCAATGTGTGGCGTGTGCAGCAGCAAGGGCTGAGTCCTACAGCACCCGGGTCTGTGGGCCCTAGTGGCCCTGTGGGTCCTCATCAGGCTTCTCCACCAGAGCTGCAAGGCTTTCAACAAGATCTCAGCTCCCTACGCAAGCTGGCACAAAGCTTCAGACCTGCAATGCGAAGAGTATGTAAAACATTGTTGGCCACTACTTTTTTTTTTTTTTTTTTTTACCCCACTGTTCAATCCTTGCATACACACACAAGTTTACTTCCTATTATTCATACTACATATTTGCAGGTTGAAGAAATTAATTGGGGGGAGGGGGGGTTACAACACACACACACACACACACACACCCACGCATACACACACACATACCCTGAGGCAAGCGTTTAAGCAGCCTTGTTCACAAGGCTTCAAAGTCTCTCTGAGGTAGAGCTGAACATTGTGAGTCATCATCACTCGCTCTTGTCCCTCCTCCCCCTTCTCCTCCTCCTCCTCCTCTTCCTCTTCTTCTTTCCCTTCCATCTTTTTGCAGTTGTTCCTACATGAAGCTACAGCCAGGCTGATGGCGGGAGCCAGTCCCACCAGAACTCATCAGCTCCTAGATCGTTCACTACGGCGCCGTGCAACACCTGGAGCTAAGACAGGTGTGTGTGGACACGTTACTGTTAATTTTACAACTATGACAGTTTGCACAAGCATTTTAGAATTTGCAAACAGGTTTGCTGTTTTTTGTTTTTAAGCCTAAGTATTGTAAGATTGCAGTTTAATATGAGGATTAGATGCTTCCCCCTGTCTTATGTTACAGTAAGCCTCTTATTCGACAAAAAAGTATGTAAATATGACTTTGAATCAGATGGGAAGCTTGAATATCATAAATATTATTTTCAATAATTTTAGATAACATGTAAGTGTAGCACCAGTAAGACTGAAATACATTGAGCCACTGAATGATTTTCATCAGTTATTTTAATCACATCTATCTGCCTTGGCTGTTGTTACCACGGCAACAATACGTTTTGTTTTATGTGTGCAGAGGAGTGTGAAACACGGCCAGGCCAGCGGGAGCAGGCAGAGGCTGTGATGCTGGCGTGCCGCTACCTTCCTCCCTCCTTCCTGTCGGCTCCAGGCCAAAGGGTTGGCATGTTGGCTGATGCAGCCCGCACCCTGGAGAAGCTGGGAGACAAGAGGACTCTCCACGACTGCCAGCAAATGATCATAAAACTGGGAAGCGGCACCACCGTCACCAACAGCTAGAGCAAATGGAAGGGGGAGGAGCTAAAAGACTTATACAGACACTGTATATAGAAACATCTCTGACATGCAAAGTGCACACAAACAGAAAAAAAACCCACGCTTCCACGGACAAAACCATACAATCTCATTTGGACGTGCAGCTATTGAACAGATTTATTAAACTGTACAGGTTCACATCAAACTGGATTTTTTCATCACACACCCCCCCATCCTGACCCCACATCAGAGGGCACTTACAGAGTTTACACTCTTTTTACTGTGGATTGTTCCAGAAAATGGGAAGAATTTTTCTCTTGCCGAGCCAGAACCCCCTTGTGATAATGACTGCAGTGTCATAGTTTGACCACAGAGAGGAGCCACCACATTTCTGAGGTGGCTGGTGAGATGTGACGTGTGTGTGAGTGTGTGTGTGTGTGTGTGTGTGAGAAGCATGAACGAGTTATTTGCCCTGCACTCACTCATTGTAGTCCCTCCCCCACCCACTCAATCTGTTTGGCAGAGCTACACCTTACAGGCAGGAGGGCTCGGTGTGGGAGTATTAGGCTGCACTGGTTGACTGCAAGGTGAGGCGTCTCTTTGTTCGTGGGAGAAAAACGACCAAATTATTTGGTCTGACGTCGGGCTGAAACTGGTGGAAGCCACCTCACATGTTGTTCAAATACTTTTGAAGTTTTTTTGCTTCCTTGGTGATGATATGTATGCAAGGTGATCAACTGCCCGAGCCCCATGTCTCAATCTGCACTAAGCCTCCGAGGCTGCTTTCAATGAGATAAATAGAAAATATGACTTTGTGAAGTTATTTTCATACAGGTCGTATTCTTGTTTTGCTGTGTATATATTTTAAAATGTATTTATGATGTGTAAGATCTTTGATTACGCCGTATTTTGCATAAGCAGAGTTAAAAAGTGTATTTTCTTCCCTGTATTCTGGTCTTTGCAGTAGCCTTAGACTAGGCCTTGTAGTGTCAAAATGGTAACATTATCATGTTATCAAGATCGTTGTCTGACTCAGTTGACCTTTGAGCCAATAGACATGTTTGCAAGTATGACATCAGAAGCAGATGATGGTGCCTAGTACTTACAACTCAAGCTATTACCTGAACCTTTGGCACCTTTGTGGACGTTTGGAAAATATTTCAGTCCTTTACAAACGACGTCCAAAATAAGTTTTCACTTTTTTTTTTTTTTTTTTTTTAAAGTCCAGCATAAAAGCAGTGCTTCCTCTTTCACCTATGTAGAGAACCTTTTTTTTTTTTTTTTTTAAAGGGTTAACAGAAAGTTTGGCATGTGTCTTTGACCCTGGACCAGTATTTTTTTCTCTCTTTTTTTTTTTTTAATAGTGTCACTAATGTGAAATCATGGGATTGAGGTGATTGTGAAATGGCTCTGTCTGAAAGTGTTGGTCATGTGTCCTGTAACCTTCATCTTTTTATCTCTCCCTTGTTATTCAGTTTCATCCTTTTATGTAAATATTAAATCATTTTGTAAAGAATACAGCAGCGTTTACTGTTTATGCTTCAACCCAATAATATAAGATGGATAAAAGCACATTTAAAGGCTCCTCACAATAACCTCAAAATTATGCAAGTAAGGCATTTAAAAAGGGCTAAAACTTTAACCAGATGCAAAGTAGAGATGTCATGCAAAATGTTGGTTATTTTTGTGCAGTAGCTCAGGTGGAAGAGCAGTCGTCTTTCAACCGAAGGGTCGGGGGATTGACTCCAGGCTTCCCCAGACTACATGCCGAAGTGTCCTTGGGCAAGACGCTGAACCCCACGTCGCCTCCTGATATGCCTATCGGGGTATGGATGGGTGTATGCTTGTGTGTGTGACTGGGTGAATGTGATGTGTTGTGTAAAGCGCTTTGAGTCGTCACTATGACTGGAAAAGCGCTATATAAGTACAGTCCATTTACCATATTTATTAGTGCTGCTTTTGAATCCACATCGTGTCCCTTATTGTGTTTATGTGCGTGTGTGTTCAGCAAAGACAAAAAGAGCAGGCATTGGTCATAGCAGCATTGAAAGGTGCTGGTATATTTAACATTGGCGTTACAAAAAACAGTTCAAACAAAGTGATGCTGTGTTATCAAGTCCAAACAAATAGACATGAAAATCAATAAAACTGCATGCTCCCACTTAAGACAAGTGACATTCCCAAAAGGTTCTTATTTTTTTCCTCAATGGATTCTTTTAATAACATTTTATAAGCAATAACATATTCCATTTTATAGAAAATAAACATCTCTAGGAAATACTATACACAATTATATTAGTACATCACATCTTACATTTAAACAGCATCAAATACTTATGTACACAGTTAAATAATGACCTTCATAAAAGAGAACGTTTGGTGTGGTGTTTTTGCACTTTTTTCAGCTTCAATACTTAAATAATGTCTCTGTTTGATATGACCAGAACTTTAACTGACGCCCTGCACAGTGCATTGTTATATAGCATGGCAGGGTGAAAAGAGGCTACATTTTAGATACACAAACAGACAGGTGTGTTATGGGATCTGGTTTGACTGCATGTCTTTCTGCATGGCTGTGGGATGTGGAATAATCAAACATCATTGACATGTTTAACAGTTAATACTGAGCTGTACAAAGCTATGGAATGAGATGGCCTGACTCTGGTTGGATACTTGGAGTCCTCATCTGCATCATGTCAAAATATGACGGCGGTGTGTACTGTACATATTGAATGTGCACACAGTTGAATTTAACTCTTAAACAGAATTCATATTTTGTTTCAGTTTTCATATATATATATCCATCTATAGATAGATATATAGTTTTCATTTCTGAATAACACAAAGCCTGACATATACCAAGGGTGACGCAATAATGTTTAGTCATAATGCACATTAAAATACATCTCCGAAGATAAGAGCATTATATCAAAATACTGCGTCCATTTTTTTTCTCTTTTTTTCCCCCTCAACTCTTAGATGTTGGAATATTTAGAACCTGTAAAGCACATCATGATGTACAGTTTCTTTATTCAATTCATTTTGTCTCTTGTTTAAAACACAAATGAGCACATTGAGATAGTACATCCAGTGGATGGCTGCATTTTTTTCCCTTTTTTTTCTGTTTTTTTTTTCTTTTTTCTAACGGATGATGCCAATTTGGAGATGCTCTTCACTCTCAGACACATATGCACAGTTACATGGTGATAATGTCGTTGTGGAATGACAATGCAATGGCTGTCTCACACACATACACACAAACGCACGCACATATGCACTTATTGGCCCACAGACAAGGTGGCCAAAGGGATGTTCCTGTCCAATCAGTGTCCGCCAGCTGTCTGTGGATGATAGCAACCTATCCCAAGGCAGAGCACACAAGGTCCTTGCTTTGCATTTCAATCAGTCCCAATGTGCACTGGACTCTTGACAAACTATGTCCACTTGTTAAGCAGCATCATCTCCGTCTACCTCGCTGTAAGGAACTTTGAGTAAAAAAAAAAAAATTCCTAGTTCAGGTTCAGGGAGCAGCTGTGTCCTGCTGAGCCGTTCTCTGGAGTTTGCATCGCTCCCAGCTCCACCTCAGGGCAGCCTCTGGCCAACCTGCCTGTCCATCATCAGTCATCGCCAAGTTTTTAGTGGCTGTTAGGACAGCATTTTGCCTTGCTGGATAGGTGGCAGGATGGTGGTATTGATGGTAGAAGTGGAACTCTGGAATATCTTACAGGTCCTGCAAAAGGAGAGATGAGAAATGGGTGTAAGTGATCAACATACAGGGAAAACTGTGTCTCTAACAAGAATGTGACCATTTGGCTTCCCCTAATGACACTGCAGAGCAGCTTCCTACTGTATGAGCTTTATGTGGTTTTTAATTGTCTGTGCTCAAAACAATAAAAATGTAGGCAGGTATAATGCAGGTCGTACAGTCAGATCACTGAGTATAGGTGTGAGATTGACAGAATATTTGTGCTGATCTGCAGAGTAAAAACATCAAAGCATGTTGGCTGGAGGAGTGGGGAGACAGGTGCGGCTGACCAGTGAAACTGTTTCTCTGTGAAAGTAAGAGCCAGAATGCAGTCTGATTGCGTTGGTCTACTGATTGTAGAGCATTCACTTTCTGCTTAGACTCTTGTGCAGCCCCTCCAGTATCTCTTGTTCATTCTCACAGTATTTCCCTCTGAACTGCCAGCTGCCCATCCTTATGCCCTGGATTCAACCCAGCTGCTTTGCTCTTTGTCCTTTATTCTTCCTTTTTTTTTCTTCCAGTCTTTCTACTTTCTTTTTCTCTTTGAAGAGAGTGGCCTCTCTCTCTCTGTTTACCTCCCTGGAGTGACTCTTTCTTTTACAGCTTCACAGTTTTCTCTCCACCTCACCATCACAGGGTGTCTCCCCCTTTGCTGCTCATCTCTCTTGTTGCCCTTCTTTTCTCTTTCCATTTCTGTCTCTCTCAGGCTGCTGGTCTCTGATGTAACTGCCCCCATTCAGCTTTTGTTTCAACTCAGCCTCAGCACGGAATTTTCTTTTCTTTTTTCTGTGCCTGTCTCTCTTGGTCTCAGTTAGATATTCCCTCTTTGCTGATGACCTTGTTTTGTGTTGTCTTGTGTTTTCTCCTCAGGTGAACCTGGTCAGGCTTTATTAAAGATAATCAATGAAAGCGAGGAATCATGGTGGCTTTTTCCCCCAGTCTTTTGTTAATGACTGATTTAGTTCTATCATTTAGATTTTTTAACAATGGGACCAGTAGTCCAGTTTAATGAATTTCTGTGGGGTGGTCTGAGTTGCATACCTTCTCGTAGTTTATTTTGGTCAGTCCATCCATAACCAATGCACTTAATTCCAGTTAAAGTGCATCTAATTAGATCAAAGGTTCTCATACCAGAAACATGGCAGAATCAGAGGTTAGATGAATGTTTAATATATGACTCTAAATGTTTTTTCTTGCCTTTTTTTTTACCTCTATCAGGAGCTGGCATGCAGTGCAAAATTACTATCTTATCAAATACGTATTATGTGTTTCGAAAAAATCAGAACATTTTGTTTGACCAGGCTATGAGTATACTATGAGCTGTCTTATTGTGCCATTTGATGGTGCAATAATCTGTTCACATCACAATACTTCCAGTGATAACTTTCTTTTGTATTTTTATTTGAATTCTTTTCCTACATTCATCATATTGGCTACATTTTTTGTGTTCGCCTTTTTGAAGCTGTGCCTCACCACAGGGATGGAATATGATTTTTATTTCTTCATGTTAAACATGATAAATGACAACAGTTAATGTTGAATCTTGAATGTTCAAACTGGCCATTGATTGGAAAAAAACAACAAGCTCAAAATGTTCTCCAACTAAGGCGCTGCCCATTGAAAAACTTTCTTATTCTGTGCATGTAGCCCTCAGAGAATTGATATTTAAACGCATAAAAAAAAAAAAAAACATAGCAAAGTAGGATTTAGAGGAACAATGAAGTCTCATTCTACATTGAGCATGCCCTTAATTACTTTGTACAATGTGTAGGTGCTAAAAACTACCACTGTTTACTTTTTCCACGTGTGGTCAGTTTTATTTTGAATCAAATTAGTCTCTATCTCTAGCCTGGCCCAGATTAAAAAGGTTTTGGATACATTATTGAGGAGTAACGGTGAAAGGTGTTCAAAAGATGAGGCACCACCGTTTTAGTTTTGAAGCTTTAGTTACAGCCAGAGGAAAATCATCTCACCGGGCATGCTCAGAATTTTTTTCTTGTGTTTTGTGTGTCAAAACTGTAGACGTTAGTGGCCTGGCATAATCACTTCAGCAGATAGAGATACTTCAGAAAATTAAGCTTATATGGGATAGAAGTTTCCTAGTCCTGCTTTAGAGAGTTTTGACATAATTTGGAGGTTTGTACGGGATATGTATAAGTTTTTACAGACAGAGTATCCACAGCTGAAAGTCATGTGCGTCAGCCTTTAGGCAAACATATGCAGAGGGAGAGGGTCCCATGGGCGGGATACTGGTGTGCATTTGTGTACAATATGTGTGTGTCTCCTCTTCCCTTTGATTAGGCTGCTCAGCTTAAATTGGCAGCACAGATCCCCCCAACACACACACACACACACACACACACACACACACACTATAGACTTTCAGATCCCTCAGCTGATGACAGTTCTGCCTCAGCCCGCTAACAACAATCTGTCTCTGACTTGCTCTCTGTTTCTCACACTGTTTCTGCTGCTTAGACGTGGGAGTTGAGGTGAAGGGAGGTGGGGAGAGGAGTAGAGAAGATGAGAAAGAAAGCGTCAGAATGGGATGAGGACGGATGAAGAGAGGACGCCTGAAAATGGAAAAAGGAACTCACAGGAGATGAGAGGTGAACAGGAAGAGTGAGGGAGCTGGAGCAGCGGGGGAGCAAAGAGGCAAAATGAGGGGAACAGGAAAAAAAATGGAGGAAAGCGAAATAATGAGAGGAAGATGTGGAAAGCATGAGAGAGTAATGGTGGGGAGAGCATGTGGGGAGGATAGCTGGCAGTGATGGTGGGTGGGGTGTTTTGATCAGCAGCCAGCTTTTCATCCCTGTCAGTCTGCACAGAGGAGAACAGGAAAGGAAGGGGAGAGAGAGGAGGGAGGGAAGGATGGATGCAGAGAGGGGAGGGAGGATGGGAGGCTACTGCCACTGCTGCCTCAATGCACTGCTGCTCTCTGCTGAATGTCAGCATCTCTAACTCTCCCTACCACCCCCTCGCATTTGACCTTCCTCTCCGTGCTGCAGTGTAGAAACATGGCCACCAGATGGTGTCTATCCCGCAGGAAAGCAGAATCTGCAACATACAGTCAGAATTCACCCCAAAAACAGTGGGGCATCACAACTGCTGAGGTCTAAAGTCATAACAGAGGCTGTTGAATGACAGTAAAAAAAGAGACACTAGTGGTGGTTAATGTGGGTTTAACTTGCCAAAAACTGGAATAAACTGTCAACAGTCATGAACTGACATCTTTTTTGTTCTGTAATGAATTGTCTATCATGCCAGGGTGTTAACAGAAATGTGTAAATGCAATTTTTTGTTCTGTGCTAAGGGTATATGGAAGACAACGGGAGGGGAGTGTGGGGAAATACTTACAGGTTTTAGTGTTTAGACATAGCTCAGCTACTGCACATGAATGCATAGTATACATTCATTTAATTTCTCCTTTATTTAACCAAATGAAAAACTTCACTGAGATTAGAAAGCTCTTTTTAAGAGTGACCTGGCCAAGAAGGCAGCACAACCAAATGTTTATAATATGCCGCATATCAAACAGATATCATCTATCAACTATCATAGCAGTGTTACAATGGTCACTGATATCATTCGCAAATATACTATTGTCAAATTATTTATGTGGAGCAATAGTCAAAAATAAATCAGGAAGAAGAGATCTCTCTGGGTGCCTAGAACTGAGGCAAGTTGAGCCATTGATTGTATAAGATTAAATATATCATAACTCAAATCATATCAAAACAGTCAGAGACAGACCTGTTCCAGTTGAAATCTTCATCCAAGAGAATCTCATTAAAATCAATTGATGATAATTGTTTACTTCATGATATTAAAGCCTTGCCGCTTGCTGAGGCGGGCCGGCAATAACCCACAACAGAGGAACAATTCCCATTAAAAAGTTCCAGGGCTAGAAATTCAAATTGCTTACTGAGCGATACTGATAGAAGAATGGAACACAGTACATCCCTGCAATATCACTTGAAAGTCTAATCATTCACTTCAACAATAGGTATTTGCTCTCCAAGTGAAGCAACAGAATTGATCATTATTCCACTTGAATATTCCTGTAAGTCTTCTATAAACTTGGGAATGTCTTTTCAACTAGTATTTTAGGGTATCTGTTGACTTTCATTTTGTTATATGTAAAGGTCACTTCAACTTTTTTTTAAAAATAGCCATTCAGACCCATATCATCACACTTCTACCTCTATGCTTCAGGGTAAGGATCATGCATTCACTCTGCCCTAAAAAAGTTAACACAAACAAGAACCTATCTAAGATGGCGTGATCTGGTCTTATTTGATGTTTAAACTTTCGTGCTAAAGACAAATCAAGATCTTTTTTTGGACTAAGCTTTTTCTTTCATGGTCAATGTTATCTTGATTATCGTCTGGGTTGCTATATATACTCATATTTTCCACTACTCTGGTTACTCTGGAGCTCTACATCTGTTTTTCAGAGTTGTGGTTTTGAAAATGTTGCATCAACTGAGGCACCATTTGAAAGAAGGAAGGTCATTGCAATTGCAATTGCAATTGATTTTTCAAAATAATCTGGCCACTCTCTTCCATGTGCATCCAAAAGGTAAACATACACACAGTCACAGCCTATTAGTCCATAACTGTGTAAGGATTGTAATAACGCTCTTCATAAATTATATACAGTTATTCTTTCTTATATTGTCTTAGTGGTGGCCTCATTTTAAACTTTTCTCCATCTAACTCTTTCTGCTATTAACTATGATTGAATTTAAGCAGGATGCAGTCAGAATTTTGTGAATAAAGAAATTTTGACCGCTGTCTCACTGTAACTGTGTCTCATGGCAATTTAAGAACTGATATGCATTCATTCACCTGTTTTGTGGTAGCTTTTTTGATATCTTACCTCATGTTTAGGACATTTTATGGAGAAATCATCCTCGTGGAATGTGCAGCCTATAGACACGGAGAGAGAAAGCAAAGGAGGAAATAATAAGCTACAGCATCACAGCGAAATAATAACAAAAAACAAACACAGAGCATGATGTGGAAATGCACAAAAACTTGACCCCCCCAAATGGCAAATGCCCATGTAAATAGAAGGCAAGAATTAAAAAAAGAAGAATGAGCTAGAAAAAGGTAGCAAAAGAGTGCAACAGAGGACAGACTGAGTGGATGAGTTGCAGTGCAGGCAGGCAGATATGGCTGGTGCACTCAGCAGGATTAAAAGAGCCTCGCTCTGCTCCCTGTGCTGGCTCGGCAGACGTGGCAGGCCTTCTAATCCTCACACTGTACCTCTTTGGCATGAGGTTACACAAAGACACTAACTTGCATTGATAAGAATGAGTAACACACACAAGCACATCACATATAGGCAACCCAGTAAAAAACTCATAGGAAAGTATTTGGGAAGCGTTATGCACAGACCATCGATGCATGCACACACCCCCACATTAGATTCCCAACAGCAGCATGGATGGATGGAGCCACATGGATTGTGGTCAATAATGCACACAAACACAGCCTCCTCCCTCTATCTCTTCCCTTTCTCCTTCTTTTATACTCCCACTTTCGTCATCTCCTTTATTCAAATCTCCCTCCCTCTTTTCAGTCTTGCTCTCCCTCAGTGCTCTCAGACATATCGTCTCACACTCAATAATGTTACTCCTTGATGCTTTTTCCTTCTCACTTTACCCACGCCCACTTTTCTTTCCCCCTTACTCTTTTAATCCCCCTCCTTTTATTCTACCTTCCTTATTGGTTCCCTCCCATTGCCCTTACAACCTAAATTCACTTTCTTATTTGCCTCCTCACTCTTGCTCCCTTTCCTTGCCTTTTTCAATCCTTGTTTCTCTGTTCCTCTCTCACTGTGGTCTCTTACCTATCTCTTTGGCGCAGACATAGTGGTATTTATGAGAGCAGCCTCTCCAACAGCAGCTGAGGGACGCCCCCACAATCTGGCACTTGTAGCAGTTCTGGGGTTAGTCAGACAGATGAACATATGGACCAAGACCATAAAGAAACAAACAAATTGACCAATAGATGGACATAGAGAAAAAACATGGGAAATGTCATAAGTAAGCAGCAGTTTTAAAGTCACTGTATCTCTTTATGCTTCCAAAAACATTTCAGAATAGTCTGACTCAGTGGTGATAATTACTAACGTACCGTTTGGGCTGAGTTGTTGGCAGCCTCCTTTAGTCCATATAGCCTCCCAGCTACCATAATTATTCCCTTGGTCCAGATGGCACAATTTTCATGAGCCCAGTGCTCTTTAGCCTCTGCCTCCATTTGCAGCCTTTGGAACATGCTGTCATTGCCCTCTTGGTCCCCTGAGACCTCTGTGCTGTTAGTCTGGAGCTGCTTCATTTTCCTGAACCTTTCTCTGAGAGTTAATCTTCGCGGGCCACCTTCCCGACACAATCTTTCTGATTTTTCTGCCCGTCGGTGGCGCCAATGATGGTGCCTGCTACTGCTGGCCTCTTGAGAGGAAGCCTCCGTATTTCCCCCCTTTTCTGTGCTCATCTCACTTTCATTATTTGAGGAGGTGCCTGGCTCTTCAGCAGTGCTACCCTTGTTGTCGGTCTTGTCTGACTCTTCCCTGAAAGATTCTCTATGTGTGATAGTCAAAATTTTCCGTGGAACACTGTCTTCTGTGTAGTAGGGTCCACACAAATCACCAAGGTCTTTGTAATTTGCTGGCTTCCCACACAAGCAACATGTCAGACACCTATCAATTAGTTTGCTATTCACCATAGGTCCTTGTAGCATGGCAGCAGTGTGTGGCACTACTTTAGCAACTGTGAAAGGATTCCTCATTCTAAGTATGCCCTTTTTTCGACGCCTTTGAAATACCACTGCATCCTCAGGCTTATTGACTATGGCACACCAGGAGGAAAAGTCTCTGGAGTTGTTAATCCGTACATAAGGACAGAAAGAGAGTTTAGAATTTTGATGGATGGTTTTGCGTCTGAATCTTTTCACAGAAATGACCTCTGTCTGTTTTTCCGTTACTGTCACTACAGGTCCCACAATACATGTCTCCTGCTTTTCTGTATTCTCTCTTTCCCTTCTTTCTTTTTCCTCTTTTTCTTTCTCCTCTTTTATTGCCTGTTCACATCCAGCAGCCCTTACAACAGCCTCAATTACCTCAATGGCATCTTTCATCCCAGGTTTTGGCCCAGGCTTTTTGTGGATCTTCATCGGCTTGCCAGGAATCTGCTCTGATGAGGCTTTGCTTCTTTTTCTTTTGCTTGGGTTTGCCGATGGTTTTCGGCCTCTTCGTGGTTTTTGGATGAGTTCTGTGCTGACAACCTGGGGGGCTTCTGTGGTCTCATCCTGGTTAATCGGCAGTTGTACTGTGGACTCAGTGGGGGTCACCTTCTCTTCTTCTCTTTCCTGTTGTTCTGTTGCTTCCCTGTTTGTCTCCTCGACTGTCTCCGTCTCCTCTGAAGATGCCTGGCCTTTTCTCTTCTTCCTCCTCTGTTTAAGGTGCATTTCATGGTTGTTTTTAATGGCCCTCTGCTTGGCAAGCCTTGGTGTTGTGACTATTAGACTATTAGCTTCTAAGGCTACAACTGAGACATCTGTACTCTCTACCATGGCCCATCGCTTTCTTTTAGTTCTGGTGGACTTTGGGGCAGTAGTCGATAGACTGTTCGTTGTTTGTTGACCTGGCATCTCAGCTTGTAATGACATGTCAATTGAACTCGATATCTTGTCATCTATGGCATCCTGGTGTTTACCAGGTTTAATGTTTTCCTGTGTTGTCTCGTTCTTGTTAACAGCTTCATCATCTACTCCTTGTCTCACCCCCCTGGCTTTGAGTCCTCTTTTCTCACACCGGGATTTTCTTTTTCTTCCGTCATCTCCTCTTTTCTGATTGCCTGTTCTTGATTTTTCACTACGTCCTTTCCAGGCTCTGCCATCTCAGTGTTATTTGTCTGAGTATTTGTCTCACCTTCCTTCAAGACATGCTCAGACAGAGCCTTGGTTGTCACATCATCAGATAGACTGCTGTCTAGCTGGGGGGTTGGTAGGTGTTTCTTTGAGCTAGGAGATGTAATTTTCTGTACCATGGCTTCATATTTCTGCCCTCTGCCTTTCCGTGGTGGGAGAACTTTTGTTTTAGTGGGACATTGAGGAGGCATAACAGGTGCATCAGTGATGCTCTCAGGCCCACTGACATTAGGAGGAGTGTCTTTGGTTACTGGAGTGACCTCAGCTCTCTTGGGTGGTCCACGTCTTCTTCTTGGGCCTCGCACGCTTTTTTCTTCAGGTGTAGAGACAACCTGTTCTAGCAGGGTGGGTTGAGGTGGTGAGGGTTTTGGTTTGGGCTTTGGACCCCTCTTTTTCTTTTCTGGCACTGCACAAGGTTCAGGGCTAAGTTTCCTCTTTAGAGGAGGGGGAGACTTTTCCTCAGACTGTTCAGGTGGAACTGGTGGTGTAGGTGGTGCAGGTGAGTTTCTAGAGACACCTGTTGCTTGGACTGTATCAGCGCTAGCATTTGGAGTATGCTCTACAGGTATGGGCTCTTCGACTTTTGGAGAAACATCACTGACTTTAATTTCTGTTACAGTCTGGGTTTGAATGTCCTCCCTTACAGCTTTCTCTTTCTCTTTCAATGTTTTTTCCTGTGAGGGCTTCCTTGATCTCAAGACCATGTTCTTGCTCTCTTTCTCTGGAGCTTTTACCTCATGGTGTGCTTGTTTATTCCCTTGTAATGGTTTCAAATCTTGGCTTACTGGGGTAAGTGGAGGTTTTAGGCTCTTTCTGCCTCTGCTTTGCACTCCTGTGAAAGGTTGACTTGTGTCCTCTTGCTGCAGTAATTTTGCTTTTGAGATTGAGCCTTTTGGGCGACCCACTGGGGCCTTGATGGGAGCAGTGTCTATAGAGGGCAAAGCATCTGCAGGCTTAGGTCCAGGCTTAGGTCCTGGTTTTGGACCTGGCTTTAGACCTGGTTTTGGACCAGGTTTTGATCCAGGCTTGGGCCCAGGCTTTGGTCCAGGTTTTGAACCTGGTTTGGGTCCTGGCTTTCGTTTGACATTAGTCTCAACTTTTGGTGGCAGTTCTGTTTCATTTGGCACTGGTTTAAGTCCTGGTTTCGTTCCTGGTTTTGGCCCAGGCTTAAGAGCAGGTTTAGGCCCTGGTTTAGGCCCTGGCTTTGGCCCTGGTTTTGGCCCAGGCTTTGAACCAGGTTTGGGGCCTGGTTTTCTCTTCACATGCGGTTCAACTTTAGGTGGCAAATCTGCATTGAATGAGCGAGTGCACATTCTTGATCGAAAACCATCTGTCAGCACTTTGGAGGTCTGACTTACAATAGATTCCTGATGGGCTAGGTCAGTTTGATCTGATAACAGCATGGTTTTGCTTGGAGGCATGCTTTGTTTTTCTGTTGGTGAGTCGTCACCTTCCTCCTCCTTCTCTACCTCCCTCTCTAAGTTTAGCTGTCTCCTGATGGCCACACCTGAGTGCATGATTCTCCTTCTGCCCCTGGCATGCTTACGTCCATATGCCCTCGGCTGAGCAGATGGGGCCACAGGCTCTGGTTTAGCCAATGGGGTCACAGCACTAGCACAGCTGATGCCAGGTTCTATATCCTCATCACCTTTTTTGGGGGACGGTGGAGTGTCTGCCCAGGAAGGGGCTGAGGGGAGTATTGACTTTCCTGGCAGCTGAGGAGAGTCTGGCTCCAGCACTTTAGCATCACTGTGATCAATATGATCTCTAGCCTGTGCTGGAGGTGCTGCCTTGTCGTTGAGAGCAGAGAAGACGGGCATAGCAGAATGAGGCTGAGGAGCAGTGTCACCAATGGCAGACTCCCTTGTCGTAGCATCTGCTGCTGTAGTTGGATGGGCAGGTGCCCCTATAAAGTCAGTGTCAGTATTTAGCTCAGGATTCTGACTCTCTGCTCTGCTGCAGAGCTCTCCAGAAAGAATTTCTTGGCTCTCTCTATTATTCATGTGGTCTTCAGTTGATGACTGGCTTACATTCTCCCCCTCGTCGAGTTCCTCACTAACCTCTCTAGACAAAAGAGGGGGAGAGAGAACTTTTCTGCTTTTTCTTTATTTCTCTTTGTTCATCCTCATTCGTCTCCTCCTCCTCTCCTGTCCCTTCATCCTCTTCCCCTTCATTTTCCTGATCTTTGCTCTCTCTATTGTCTGAGGTGCAGTCCTCCAAGGCTTCAACTTGAGGGGTCGGAGAGGTGTTCTCTGAGCTGTCTTCTTTTTCTGTGGAATATTGATCCTGCTCAAGGTCACCTCTTGAAATGAAAGGCAATGTTTTCACAGAACTCTCGGATACAGTTGGAGATTCTGATTTGAATGTTTCTGATTTCACCTCTTGACCAAAGTGATCTTTGTTGCTGGAGTCAGAAAGAGTTGCTGGGGACTGTTCAACTGAGTCTCTTGCATCAGGGTCATATTTGCTCTGGACCTCTTGGTACACTGTCTCATCATAGCAATAGCTTTTTTCTGTCATTACTGTGTTTACTTTGCTGTATACGGGGGAGCACTTTTCTTCATCTGACCATTTCTCTAGTTTCTCTGCGAAATTATTTGTGTCTGAATTTTGGTCACAGTCAGGAGTGCTTTCTGTTATTGCCTCCTCTTTCTCAGTAGATTTGTCTGTCCAGGCTGATTCCTCAAAGTTCTCTTTTACTGGCTCATTGATATGTTGTATATCTGATGGAGAATCTCTTTCTTGCTTCATAGGACTGGGGATTGTTATGCTTGTTGGAGACCTCTCATCACCAATACTCTTCACTGGAGTACTCATGCCATCTCCTCCATGGCCTGCCTGACATCTGGTTGGATCAGGGGTAAGGTTGTGCAGACCTGAATCACCAGATCTGGTAGACATATCATCTGGAGATGCCATTGAGCAAGAGGAGGCTGTATCCAGGCTGAGCTGTGTGTTGTTGTGGGCCTGGGCTGGACTTCTGCCCTGACCAAAGTAGTAGTAGCCCCTATCTGGTGGTTCATCACTGCTACTAGAGTAGCCACCCTCGTGGAGTTCCATGGGCAATTGCTGGTGTTGTGGAGTGGAGTAAGGGTCCTGTATGGGTCCTCCACCCGCATTAGCAATACTGTCTGGATATGGAGGACTTTTGTACTCTTCACCCTTTTTGGATGATACTCCACTTCCAATACTGCTGTTGCTCCCACCGCTACTGCGTTTGCTGCTCTTCTTGTTTGCAACCAGTGCCTCTGAGAGCAGTAGTTGTTGGACATTATTGGAGATGTTCTCAACTTGAGAGGTAAGAGCATTCAGACTCCACAAGCTGGGGTTTGATAGCAACTTCTCTGAGAAACGTTCTTTCATGGTGGGGACTTGAGGTGTGGTTGTGTAGCTATGGGGAGCTGCATGGGGTATGTTGGGTGAGGGGTGTGAACGTGGGGGCATCAACAGAGGGTTGGTACTGGCTTGCTCCTGCAAACCAGCTGAGGATGATGATGAAGAGGAGGCTGCTCCAGGGGTCATGGGTGGTTGACCATACTGGAATGACTCTGGATTTGTCATTAGTGGTGAGGGTGTGGAACTGTATGAGGGTGAGCGTCCTACAGAGCGTGCAGGGGAGTGACTTGAGGAGGGGCTACAAGTCTGATAGTACTGCTCAGGTGATCTCACGGGCAGTTCTGAAAGACAGTAGTTTTGTTGGGGTTGACTGTAGTGTGGGTATTTAGGGTGGGATTCTTGTGGGGTGGCCATCGTCTGTAAAGAGGGCTGTTGCTCATAACCCCTGGAGGGTTGCTGCTGGTAACCATAACTGTTCTGTGTTGACCTGTATCCCCCCTGCTTCAAATTGGTGTGGCTGCTCATTTGTCTGGCATACTGGGAATTTGGAGGCATGTTGTAACCTTTATAACAGTGGGGCATAGGACTGCACTTCTCCATGTATGGTGATGGAGAGGGGGAATGCTGTGGGTAGTGCAGGTGACTCTGGGGATACATAAGAGGTGAGGGGGCAGGGTTGGGTGGATGGGGCTGATGATGGGGACTAGTATAGGTCGGAGTAGATGGCTGGTGGCACTGAGTCTGAGAGTGCCCTAACATGTTTGGGTCCATGTACTGAGAGGAGCTAGGTGTGGGGGCACCACCAGCTTCCAAACGCCCCACCATCTCCTGGTCAAACTGTGCTAACTGGGCTGGGTCTTCCCACTTCTGCTGCAGGTGCCCCTCACTCATATACTGAGCAGAATAATTCCCCATGTGGTTACTGTAGCCTCCGGGACCTTGTAGGAGCTGACTGGGACTTGGTGGGGGAACTTTGCTCCCTCTAAATGATTTCTTTGTGTGTGAAACTGCTGAGCCCCCATTTCCATTTCCTCCACCATTTCCAGGGTAACCAGCATAGGTTTGCTGGGTGTAACAGTCCTTGGGTCCTCCTCCAATTCCTGCTCCTCCAGCTGGAGGCATGCTAGCTGTGTTAGCTAAGGAATGGGCCTCATAACCCGACCTGGTGTGCCCTGGGCCTGGGCCCGGATGTGGACCAGGGCCTGGATGTGGGTGCTGGGGATGGGGATGATGCGGATGTTGTCGGTAGGTTTCCAGGCGGGATAATTCATGGGGCTCCTGCTGGTAGCAGGGTTGGTTGCTGTGGTAACCACCGCTGCGCTCACGGAAGGACTGCATAACTCACTGCGTCTGTAGCCAGAGCAGGGAGGGGGAGGTGAGGTGAGACGGGAAGGGGGGAAGGGGGGGTTGGGGGTTCTGAAGGTAGGGACAGAAGGAGAAGAGAGAAACACAAGGAAACGAGGTTAGTGCAGTTGAGCTAGGGGTTTAAACATTCAGCATTTTCCACTTTGATATTCAACACCCACTCATTGAGAAAAACAGAATGAACTTTTTTCTTGTTTGTTTTGGCCTCATTCACACAAACATTTAGATACACACTTACATGCACATCCAACAGTGTGGGTGCAGTGTTATGTAGACTTTTCAGCCACATATTAATCCAGGTAATTTGATTTCCCTAAGAAAAATGCATATTACAATTTTTTTTTTTTTTGTATGGAAAAGTAAATGAGCTGTCAATTCGGTTATTTAATCAATAAATGGATATTGTGTGTAAATATGTAAGGATGCATGAGCAAAGTTGTTCATATGCAGCCCAGAGCATAAATACAACATCTGATGAGCACATTAAGTTAAACAATGTCCTCCTGTTCAAACTTGACTTCCCACATGACCATTTTAGCTGTTGTTTTTCCAGAAGAAAAAATGAAAATAAAGAGGAGAATGAGACATTATTCAGAACTGTTAGGATTTCCCCCTATTTTAAAAAACTCTCCTTGATTTTTATGACATTTTTTTATTTCTATTTATTTTTTTGTATAGCTGAGCCACTCGCTACTGTCTGTCTTTTCCTAATCAGATGCAGACCCAATGGACTCTATGCACAACTCCACTACTTCCTGAACTTTTGGAAGCTCCTTTGTTTCCTGTCTTGCATTACTGGACGAACTGATTAATCCAGGTGTGTCTGACCAGTTAATGAGGTCACGCACACCTGGATTAATCAGTTTGTCCAGTAATGAAAGACAGGAAACAAAGGAGCTGGCTTAAGTTCAGAAAGTAGTGGAGCTGTAGAGCCCATTTCCTCCAAGGGAATGCACGAAGTGTTACTGTGTGTTTGTGTGCAAGCTGAGGTTGTGCGTAACATGTCTATTGTGAGTCCATGTGAGGATAATTATCTTTTGCCTACCTGTGCATATGTGTATGTTTGTGAGTGCATTCATACAAAAAAAAGAAGAGAGGAGGGGTGGAGAGTCTTCCTCCTCTATAAAAGGAAAACAGTCACCTGGAGACAGAGCACTGAGCATCTGTGTGCGTGTGTGCGTATGTGTCAAGCAGTTTCAACACAATATCCCAGCATTCAACCCACCCCAGGGACAGTGGTGCATCCCACCAGATGTGCGGCAGCATTATTCATCTCTGAAACACAGTGCATGTGTGTGTATGTGTGTGATAAGGGAAATCAGTGTGTGAGTGTTGCAAGCATTCATTCCAGCGTGCATATAAGCCTTAATGTGAGTTTGTGAGTGTGTGCTGGTCTGTTTGTGTTGTACAGTGCAGGTCCACAGCTTTTGGCAGCATACACACACATTCACAAATACACACAACTAAATTCCCATAGAGATCTTCTTTTTGCCCACCTACCATCCTCCCTCCCTTTCCTCCAGCTCATTACTCCTTCACCTGGAGTGATGTGTGTATGTGAGGATACTTGTTTACACAATGACCTAAATAAGACACTTGTAGAGGACAAGGAGTGGGATTCTCCCATACTAGGCTTGCAGAGTATAGCTGACAGGATGGAATATGACACACATTGCTTTTAAATCCGGCGCTGAGGTCAAACATCTCTCTGTAAATTTGTATTCATTTCAGTCATATCTGCTGTTTTCACAATAGCCCATTCTGAGGACGCTTAATTGGATTTTTCTCTGATTGTCTTTCACCTAAAACAGTTCAAACACACCAAAAAACCCTTCTCCCAAATCAATTTACTCCACCCGTGCTGCTGTCTTTTCTCCCTAACTCAAACACATGTGTTCAGTGGTGTCTACATTCACATCACGTCTCCTTTCCACCTCCACGCTGCACCTCCTCCTTCCGCTGTTATCTTCCACAGAGGAGCTTCGCATTGTAGAGTCGTCCCACTGCTGTATTTGTGGATGCACTACGTCTCTGCTTCAGTAGGGGTCAGGGAGGAGAGAGGATGAAGAATACATGCTGAGATCACCGAATCTTCCCTGTTGATTCGTCTGTCCATCTGTTTGTCTGTCTATTAGGTAGTGTTTGCATCGATTTTGCTGGTGCTTGACCACAGAGATGGAGGGATGAAAGAGAGACAAGCACACAATATTGCCTACTGTCTGTCTTTCTTTCACACTTATACATCTACACGCCCACATACTCAACAAGACACCCACATTCTGTTGTTTTCTTTTATGTTTGTTTTTATGCCGTCCTCATTTTTTTCTTTTATTTCGTCTTCCTGCCTTCTGAACTGACTCTCCTTTTGCATCCCTCAACACACAGCATATGCGCCGAAGGACCATTGTCTTCCTTACTACAAAATCTTTCTCTCTTTTACTCCAATCTTTCTTTTGCCCCGATAAAGAGGAAAATAGCAATGAGGGAGAAAGACAACAAGGCGTTGGGGGTCTAATGGAAAGAGAGGAAAAAACAAACCAGTGGAGGGAGGGTGAGAGATGGATTGTGGGGGGATGCAACAGCAGGGAAGGAGTGATAGAATGATAGGTTTGATGAGGAGGAGGAGGAAAAGGGGGTGCAGAGGACAGAAGAGGACACATGATTTACTGAGTGGGCTTTACAACTTATGCTCATGGGAAATATGAGATGTAGCAAATGCCACACATACATGTTCATGCTCTTTACACACACAGGGGCATATGAATGCAAAATTATAGAGTGCATGCAAGTTTTCAAGGTGGTGGGGTTCTTAATTAGCAAAGAGTCTCAGTTCTGCAGATGAATATGAGCTGCTAGAAGAGTGATTGATTACTATGGGTGCATCCCAGCTCTTATCAAAGCAGCTGCCCTCATCTTTATTGGTAATGTTGTAGTTTGAATGCTTATGTGCATCTCCACACCCAAGAAACCTTTTCATCTAAAGGATGTGTCTGCAAGTAAAATGTTGCC
Source organism: Atherinomorus stipes (assembly GCA_023101725.1). Lineage (NCBI taxonomy): Eukaryota > Metazoa > Chordata > Actinopteri > Atheriniformes > Atherinidae > Atherinomorus > Atherinomorus stipes. The sequence goes on along the minus strand of JALJCO010010682.1, from coordinate 225,125 downwards.
AGGATAGAAGGATAGAAGGAAAAGACTCAAGGGAAGAGGAGAAGGGTGAATCTGATTGTTCCACTGGATGGTTCATAATGTGCAGAGCTGCGACTAGTTGCAGTTCCCCCCTTCATTCTTTTTTATCCTCTCCTCCTCGCTCTCATCACATCATCTTCAGAGGGAGCTTGAGATGGGATTTATCTCTTTTCCCAACACACATGCCAACACACACACATGCAAAGGGAGAGAGACATCTCGCTCATTCCGTCAACTCTGGCTCTGAAGCACTTTCGTTCAAATCTCTTTCCTGCTCTCTGTCTGTCTGACACGAACAAACACACACATTCAAATGCACAGACACACAAGTGGAGGCACATAGAGCGGAGGGATGGAACGTCTCCCTGTGTGTTTACCTCCCCAGTCATCCTGGTTAATTATGCATGCAGAGGCAGTTTGCTGGGGAAGGGGGGCATCCTGGGAGGGACCGCACAACTGCACTCACACATCCCATCACACATTTGCCAAAAGTCGCACTTCACCACAACCACTAGAATCATTCCAATACAACCCAGTACAGGCGAAAGCCAAGCTCACATGCTTCTCGACAATCTGACAATGCACTTAAATAAACCAAACACACCACACTCCCTACCCCCTTTCAGAGTGCACACACTCATGTCTAACACATCTGCCTTTAACACTCTGCTTAACACAGCATGCTCCAAAATAACACAGCAACCCACCCCACTGCTGCTCCCAATCAGCACACTGCAATCCCTTCACTAATTACACACACTTCGACACAACGCAGAGAGCATTCAGATGCCTCCAAGTAGCACGCTACGTCCTCAGATTTCCTCTGTGCACGCTCCCCTCTCTGCGGGTACCGTGCCCTTTAACTGGATAAACCAAGGTTCAACACGATGGACAGGCAGGCAGACCGATGGGAAGACAAAGACACAGCATCCCTCTATCTCTCTTCCTCTCCTCTGCAGTGTCTGACCAGTCTGCGTGGGTGGCTTCCTACCCAAGAGAATGGCTTACAAGATTGAGGAAGCCAATATCTACTTCGACATTTGTCAGTGTCCAGTTGTCATGGCACTCAGCTGGAGGTCATGGAGGGGTCACTGGTAGCCAGTCACATAGATTATTGGAAGACACATAGAGTGGGCTGGGATGTGTCATTGATGCTCACCGACAGACAGGGAGACAGATGTCGATTTGAGGCCACTGGACAGGTAGCAAACAAACTCAATCAGAGGGCGGACAATGTGGGAGTCGTGCATACATAAGCAAATAAATAGTGTTCAATGAATAAGAAAAATTAAGGAAATTGGTCAATACTTTATAAGAAATAGATCTGCTTGCCAGTTTTGCTTTATTAGTGTAGCTTTACGTGATTTATGTGAGTCCTTTTAACTGAAACCATCACAGAGTGAGGAAAATGAGCCTTGCCAAGGTTGTTGTTGGAGACCATTTTGGCGGCCAGATAATGTGAGATCTGTGTTTGAGTGTGTGTTTGTGTGTGAGATGTCTCGTCTCAGGGGCTTTGGGGATGACTCATCGGCATTCACAGACATGACTGGCTATTCCATCACAGTTGAAGATGACACTCTTGACACAAATGTCTGCAAGCACACATAACACCATGAACACCAATTGCGCTCTTCATGCAGACGTTACTTTAATATGTAAAGCTGGTAGATGAAAAGGACAAATGGACTCAGCGCTGCTGCTTCAGCATGAAAGATTGAATAGAGATCAGTGGAAAAGAGGCAGATGTGTCTGTTTGCGTCTGCTCTTAAACCAGAAAGTGATCCTAACTTGCTAAACTGTAAGGAATTTCTTTTTACTTCTCTTATTTAAAAGAAAGATATATTCAGTCATGTAGCTGATTTTGGTAAAAATGTTTCCTTATTTTTCTTATGTCTGTCTTGGTCATATCAGTAATGTCCAGTGACCTTTAGCAAGGTGCAACTTTGCAGGGGGACAGGCTACACACTAGGAAAATACAACAGCTGGGTCTGTGGTCACCATGGCAACTGAAGAGAGGCAGTGCCACTCAGTGAGGTTGAAAACTGCAAGTATGCACATAACATGGAGAAAGTGAATATGAGGGATTGTGAACCAAGATAATTTTGGCAAAGCCGACTCATGCAAAACACTTATTTGTGCTCTGGCAATGTGAAGGAAATGAGAAATTCTCCCTTTGAGACATACACGCATGTTTATGCAAGAATGAGAAAAATGATTTATTATTCATGTCACATGAATGCAAAGCTGCACAGATCTCTTAATTAGATTAAAGCTCACACCTGAGAGATATGTTTTTCTATCTTCTACCATTGCAGTAAAATGTCTTAGCAGTGAAAGGTTTGCAAAAGCTCTAACCCCCTAAAATTCCTGCCAAAGACCTCTCTCTAACAAAAGGACCCTACCTGACCACCTCTTGTTGGAAGTCCCTAGAGCCAGGCACAAACATTGTCGTGATCGGGCATTCTCAGTCACTGGGTCCAGACTACGGAACAAATTGCCTCCTCACATGCACACTATAACTGACTTTGGCATTTTTAAAGCCAGGCTCAAAACATATTTGTTCAGACTGGCTTTCAATACATAATGCAGTGACATAATTTTGATATTTTATTTGTATTTAATTCTATTTGCTTGTTGTTTTCTTTTATTTTGTTTTTATAATGTTGATTTTATGGAAAACTCTTTGGTCACCTTGTGTGCTGTAAAGGGCCACATATATGAAGTTGATTGATTGATTGGTTCTTGAGGGCTACAGCCCAGCAGGTTTTAGTTGTTTCCTTGCTTCAACACACTGATTTCAAATGAAGCAGATCTCCCAAGCAGCTTGTTCTCAGGTTCTGCACAAATCTGTTAATGAGTAATTTGGACCTGGTGAGTGAAAGCAGGGAATCAGCAAAAACCTGCACGGCTGTGGCTGAAAACCGGAGTTGAAGAACTCTGTTATAACATAATACTTTGTCATTGGTTAGTGAGACCTGTTTACCCAAGAAAAACAGAACAGCTGCCATAAAAACCCAACCAACTCCAACCAAGGAGGTGACCAATCAGAACAGACAGGATGTTTTTTAAGTTGGCCTTAAGGAGAAAGGTGCTGAAATTGAGCATTTCTGGATGAATTTGTCTGATTTTTCTGCAAAACTCCACAGAATAAAAAAATATTTTTTCTCTAACAGTAAAGCACGTAAAGCTGCATTTGTAACCCACTTAAATACACTCATAAAGGGACACAAGATTCCATCCTTGAGAGGACACTACTAACCTTGTGTAATTTTTTTAAGTGATGCAAAGGACGCGCTATTCCTGACTGCATCAGGAGACGAGTGTGGAGACGAGTTTACCCTCGACAGAAAAGAGAGAAAGAATCACATTTGCTAAAGCCTTCAACATCAAGACCGACATCAACAACATGACATTAGTATTATGGTCCCTTTTGAAAAGCAAGCTTCAGTTTTAGTCTTCAGTGCACTGATCACTTCACAGTCCTGCAAGGACGTAACATAGAATCAATTTAGTGTGATGCTGAACAATAGGCCCAAGATGAGCATGCGGGCTGTGAAAGGACAAATCCTGAACACCCATTTCTTTGTATACCCTTTTCTCTTTTATTTTTTACAGCCTTCTATAGCCTTGACCCAAAATCACTCAGTCCTTCCTTGTTCGGCTCCTCCACACAACTGTCATTTATCTCTTTTTCAATCTATCTTTTCTCTCTGTCTCTCCCTCTGTCTTTCAGCACGGTCACCTCCAGCCGACAGCTGCCGAGCGTTGCCCTTTGAAGGACTAAACCTGGCTTTGTTGACATGGTAACGGAGTGATGAGACGGGTGGGGATGGAGAGATGGTGAGGGAAAATGGCACACACGCAATCAAGCGCACAAACCCCTCATTGCAAGGTTCTGTTTTTTTATTTATTTTAATTTGTTCCGGCAAAGGTTGTCGTGGATACTTGAGCATGTGATGGGAATCAAAAGAAAGAAAACTGATTGCTCATTTCCCGTGTGTCCCTGTGCTTGTTAGCAAGAGAGTTTCTGTTTAAAGGCAAGTGACAACAAACCTGAATCAATATCAACTTGTGCAAGTGTTTGCTAATATGTGCTCATGCGTGCGAGCTTTTAGCATGAACTTGCTTGTGCCAGTGGACTTGAGGAGAGCTTTAATGATCAAGCTTGACTGCCTGCAACACCCCTGCAGTGTGTATTCGTAAGGGTGTGTGTGTGTGAGGGCATTGGTGGACTCTGCATAACCTCCCTCGGTGCAGATGGAGTGAGACACACAGCCACACAAGATGAGCAACAAAGAGAAAGAGGTGCTCTGTGGATTAATGTTCTCATGGTGTAGATAACCTCACCCATGCCCACATACTTTCTGGTGCTATTTTTTTCCTCCTGTACACACACACACAAACACATGCACACAAGGGAGTTGGGGTCTTGTAAAGTGGGCCGCAGAGCTACTTGGTATTCCATCAGAATCCTCCAGCGAAGGAGACCGTGGAGCCGAGGAAAGAAACGATGCAGGAGGAAGATTGGAAGATGAGAGGAGAAGACAAAAGCAAAGCAATCAGAGCCGAGACTGTCTGGTAAGTTTTCATCTATGCTGGGGGCTGACATACATGTCGGCTTACCTAAAACTTATTTCACATGCAGAAGCTATGAGGTGCAGAACCTGCTTCTTTTTAACAAACGTGCAGTCTGTTGAGGTTGGGTAACAGATGTGGAAATGGCTCATACTTTGCAGTGACCCATTTTGATTCGCTCAGTTCAAGCTCACGTTACTCCCACACACAGACACACACACACATGCAAACACACACACAACCCGTCTCCTCCTGGTATCGGAGTGGAGCGTCATACAACAGCAGAGGGAGATGAGATGAGGCAGGTCTGGTACGTCGACCCTGCTGGGGTTCATGGTGTGTTCCACTCCCATGTTTTCCATCCCTCCCTCATTTACACGTACACACTCTCACACATGTGCAAATGTTCACAGATTCACTCGCACATGCAGCACGCACACACTGATTTGCACCTGCTCCCTCTTTGTGCCACTTCAGTTCATCTAATTGATGATGCTGTGCCAGTCCTGCTGCCTCTCTCTGACACACACACATAAAAAAACACACATCGCATCCTTTTCCTGTGTGTTCTCCTTGTCTTTTTACCCTCCAAGTTGTACCCTGTCCTATGTTCGTCCTCTTCGGCATGCTTTCCTTGCCCTGAAGCAACCATGCAGCTGCTGGCAGTGCTGTGTGTTTCGCCTGTGTTTGTCTGCCTGTGTGTGACTGTGCGACCTTGTCGAGGAGGGGAGGATGCTCTTTGATTTGGTGTACTGAACTCATGGTGGTGAGGAGCAGCCTCAAATGTTGCTTCAGTTTTAATGTCTATGAATAAAAAGAAGTCTTTTTTTGTGTGCAGTTGAAGTAGAAACGGCTGCAAACTTAGATTTGAGAAACAAATGTATGATATGTCAAAGCCTGGATATTCACTTCCAAATTATACATTTAATCTGGTGAGTGAGGAAATCACATTTAATTTCTGACTATATCCTTATGCACTGTCAGGAAAGATGCCATTCCCAGTTTCAGTGTTAATTTTGGGGTAAATAGAGACCACCGGTGCATTTGGGCAAATTTCAGTTGGTAAGAAGATGTAAACGTATTGAGGCACTGACAAAGATGTTCCCTCCTGTGATAACCTCGCTTTCCCATAATTGCTTAAGCATACACGTTTATGTGGATGACATTGATCAGGAGATCATCTTATCCAAAAGAAATGGATGTCACACTGTGGTCTAATCAATATATAGCTAAAGCCTATGGTCCATGTTTTGGGCTTCAGTGGACATCTGACCAATCCCCAGGTTTATTCTTTGGTCATCAATTGAATACACATACATTATATCATTAAGAAATAAATGGTTGCTAGACGGGAGCCTCAAAATTGTATTTTGGCCATCGTATTAACTTTTTAAAATTTACCGGTGACTGTTTATATACATTGACCAAAGCTTGGTCAGAAATGATTTGTTCAGTTTGGTAGGGTCAAAAGGAGGAACTGGGACTGGTTCATAATTTACAGCAGCTGCGTTTACATGGGTGTAATTTTGAAGACATACGGTAAGAGTGCCTCACAGTGTCAAAATAACACATTGTGTTCAACACATTGGTGAGCAGGAGAATTCAACAACCAAACTGCGTTTTCCTCCCCTGAAACCTTCTCGAGGAAATCTTGAAAATCTCCCAACACTTGTCTTTGTGGGTTTGTTGTCGTGTGTGCATGCATGTGACTAGGTGTCTGTAAATGTATTTTTGCCTTCTGTGCTCCCAGAATGCATCCTGGATGGCAAGCTCCTCTTCCTCTTCCTCCTCTTCAATATTCTCTGCTGCCTGACTGTTACCCCCCAGCTGCAGCAACAGACAGACTGACACCATACCAGGAAAGTAACCGATTCACTGATGACAGATTAGTGAAATTGGGGGAAATTATGAAGGAGAAAGCACAAAGAAGAGTATAATCTAACAGGCCCAAAAAGAGCAGGAGTAGGAGGGAAGAAGAGAGAGGAGATCACCACGAGGGACGCATTATAGGGCAAAGAGGAAGAGAACAAATAAGTGGAGATTGGGAAGAAATGGAAGACCGGGGTGGGGATAGGTGAGAAACAGTGCGATGACTGGAAAAGAGGGAGGGAAATATAATATGAGAGAAGGCGAGGGTGAAGAAAAAAAGAAACGGTGGAAGCGACTGGGAGATAAGTGGCGAGATATGAAGCAGAGTGTAGAGTAGAAGGGAGGCAATGAAGGGCAAAAGTGATGGAGTGATGCTGCAAGATCAAGGAAGGAGGGAGAGAAAAAGATGCAGAGCAAGAAGGAGAAGAGGAAAAGGAGGGGGAAGAGGATGTGAGATTGAGGGCACAGAAGCAGGAGAGAGGAAGAGTGGGAGGGTTAGGGAGAGATAGATTGAAGCTGCAAGATCAAGGCAGATGTGAGGGAGGATTGGAGGGAGCAGAGGGGGTAGGAGGGGGAGGGTATGGCAGTGAGGGGAATGGAGTGATGCAGGGAGGAGAGGAGAAACGGAGATCGTTATCGTGGGGCCGTGCTGCCTATTGATTTGCGTTAGTGTCTCGAGCTGGTGAAATAACAGCGGTGCTGAGATGCAGACTCCCTCGTCATTAGCAAACACGGCTCTCAGGACACCTGGGTGTGCTGCAAGCACTCGCATCCATGCTAGTCTGTGACCATATGGCACGTTTGATGTCCTCATGATTGAGACCAAGAACAGTGGAGAAGAACATAGAGAGACAGATGACAAAGTTTCAGCACTTTGGGAGAGAAAACAGATTGCAGGAAGGGAAAACAGATTGAAGGAGCGTCCAGGAGACTGTGGCAGAGTGAGTGATGGACAGAGGAAGATGCTCGAAAAAGAGAAGTGATCAGGCTATAATGTCTCGGGTGATATGCCGTTCACTTCAGGTGACAGATATATCGGCTACTTCTCACACAAGGATAAGAAGAGACAAAGTTAGCTCCCTGTCTTTCTTTTTCTCCCCCTTCTCTCTCTCTTCTGCATGTGGTGCAGTGTGACGGTGGCAGTAAAGGTGATGTGTGTGCATGTGCGTGTGTGCAAATGTGTGTCTCACCAGGGACGGTGGAAGTGTGAATATGACTGTGGAACTCTGCCAACCAAGCTTGGAGTGAGGAGGAGCAGAAAGAGGAGGAGAGGAAAGGAGAAAGGGAGAAATGAAGAGGAGATGAAGAGGGGGGGGGGGGGTTGGGGGGGGGATTCCATCCTTTGTTCTTCGTTGATGAAAGGAAGAATCGGATCCTCTACTCCCACTCTCGCTTTCTCTGATGAGCCTTGATGTGTTGGGGTGAGCAAGTGAGCAGGAGGGACACACACACACACACACACACACATGCTTACAGCTGCCTTATTCCATTCAAGTAAGACCCAAATGACTCCCCGCTCACTAATTAAACTTTAATCTCCAATAGCGCGCAAATTACCTGCCACGCAACCGAGCACTGAATTACTGGAATACATGAAGAGAGAGAGATGGACAGATGAGGGAAAGAAGAGGTGGAGTGAAGGTCACACTACCTGTAGGAGAAAATAAATCCTCCTCCTCCCATTTCTGTCTCCAGTATTGTCTCCATCATCAGTTTGTGCGTATTTATTTGAGCATATGCCTACATCTGCCCACATGCTCTTTATAGGCAATACATATATATATTTATATCTGTGAGTGTGTGTGAGACCCTATAGCTGTAAACGGAGCAGGTGGCTGGGACCTCACTCTCTGAGCCAGTGAATGTTCCCTCTTACACCTGAATGTTATCACACACACACATACACAAAGTCGTTGTCAGCCAAGTCCTCACATCCTCTTCTGCCTGGCCTTGTTCCCATCTCTCTCTTACAGGCACAGCCTCTGCTAGGACACACACTCCGCCATTTTGTGCCACACAGCAAAGGCCAGCACAGCGGTGTGTGTGTATGCAGGTGTGCATGTGTCACTTGGTTAATCACAGAGAACTAATGATAATGACCACCATTTTCCATTTTCCTACCTGCCTCTTTTCCAAACCTACCTCTCAGGTTGTGTGTATGAATGTTTGTGGGTCTGTGGTTTGTGTGTGTTTGGCATCACTGGACGACTGGCAAAAAAAATGACTGACATGGAACCCTAAAACACTCCCTACATACCATATTAGCAGCTGTTCAGTTCATATAATCTTATAAACAGTAAAGATGAAGCCTGTTTGGACAAAAGTTATGATCGCAGATGGCAGAAATCGTAGACTTTAATGGTGACAGCAAGCCTGGGACATTATATGTTGCTTCAAACTTTGGTTATTTACAGTTTAGAAAGTTTGCTCATGTGAATATGTGATAGCATTTGTTCATATGTGAGAAACACACCCAATCATGGAGGATTAACCCCATCTGATTAAAATAGAACGAATCAATAATGTCCAAAAATTTGCAAGAAAGACACTATTTGATGCTCAAACCTGCAGCATTATTTAATGTAGAAGAGAGAGGCGTTAACAGTCACGGCTGTTTCCAGTTAAGAAGAACAATATTTCCTCAGGCTTTATTGTATTTCACTCTCTTTTATGCCTTAAAAAGGAATATTTTTTCTTTTGGTGAATGTTGGCTAAATGATTTAAAAGGAGAAGCTTCCTATTTGATTTTCTTCGTCTGAGACCTGAGACTGATGTCAGATGCTTTAGAGTATGGATTTCTTTCTTTTAAATTGGAGCTTTGCATAAAACTTCATGTCGAGATGGCACACAAATGAAAGCTGTACAGCTGTTAGATAAAACAAAGATAATAGCATTTCTGTGTGGTGGCCCTGAGGCGGATAACACAACAAAAAGCACAAAACCAACAAAATCTCACAAACAGAAAGCAAGATATTTCATAAAAGAAGACATCAGAAAGCAAAACATCAAAGAAACCGTCACAAAACAGAAAGCAACCCCAAAAATTGGCATGCTTTCCAAAAACTGATTGTGTTCTCCGCTTCTTTTTTGCACTAAAATGTCATGTATTCTGCAATGCTGTTGCATGTTGCCTCTTGGGGCCAATGTAGCTTAGAGTTATGTTATTGTGGCATGGCTGGAAGCGATCAAGATAGTCAGCTTTATCAACCATCATTTTGAATATTAACCGCTGCTGCTGCTGTGGCTCCAAAATCCCAAGATAATATCATTGACTAAATGCTGCAGTGCTAATGCGGAAGCATTGAATTGAGCATTTGCTATGTGGGGGAGACAGTTTTTTGTTAATCTAAACTAGGAAGCAATACTCATCAGTGTGCAGATATTTAGTCTGGCTCGTGCCAGTGGGAGTTAAAACCTCAAAACTCTGAGGGTTTTACTGCCATAGTCCATCCTCCGTACAGCTAAATCACAGGCCCGAGCAGGAAGAGTTGGTCCAGCCTGAATTATACGTGCAATACAGCGCCTATTACACACAGCTGGTGGTGAGCTTTGCAGTGGGGACAATCAAGGATATGCCCGTCATGCAAGGATGGATGTGTGTGCTTATATGCGTAGGTGCGTCTGTCCCATCTCTTGGTGTGTGCGCACTGACCGCCATGCGTGACTAGACAGAGTCAGGTGTTCTGGGAGGGGCACTGGCACAACAGTGCGCCCATATGCTTGTGAGAGTGGCAGGCACAGGGAGGGCAAAGCGAGCAGGGAGGGATCTGCACTACACCTGTGGTGCATGACTTCATCCCTCCTGCAGGCAGAGGGCACTGGGACTTTAAGTGAAGCTGGCTGACTTAGAGGGTGTGAAAGGATGCTGCTCCGAGGAAAAAACGAGGACGGGGAGAGTGAGACCTGAGGTAGAAAACAACAAACACAATGAACAATAATCGCTGATATTTTATTGCTCATTTGCCTCTTTTTCTCACTGAACTCAGTGGAATTTGACTTAACATTTTCATGGGAACTTTACACTGCATCCTGACCCAGAACCCATGTTTGACTAGTGGACAGCAGAAATAAACTTTTCTGATTATCCATGAAATGCATGCGCTTAGTTAAGTAGCTTAAATCTTTACCATTAAGCTCATGAGACTCCAGTATGAGTGTGTGTTTGTATGGCGAGTGTTTGTGAGCTAAGTTGACGCTGTGTCACACCGAGACTTGGTCGGAGCTGCAGCTCTTGGAACTCCTGCTTTGGTCTCATATGGTTCTCTCTCACACACATTTTAAAATCTGTAGAGTTTATAGGATTTATAACACATGCTTGACAGTATGTTGCACATCTGCATATTGCCCACATGCTACAATGCACGTACATGCACACATCATTCAGAAAGATGAGTAAAGGACATCATGCTTTTGCCTCTCATTTGAACACACTTGCAGCCGGTATGTCAGGATCTTGGTTGTACAACCTCTGATGACTTTGGATATGTAAACACATTAAAAATATTAACCATGAAGCCTGTTATGCTAACTTTCCATCCATCCATCATTTAAAGTTAGCCTGGTTATTTGCTCTCCTTGCACCCACCTAGCAACCAACTTACAGCCAATTAGGGCCAAGCCTTCCCAGTATCCTAGGCAACACACCATTGGCCTCCTGATGTATATCCATGTAGGCCCCTACAGTGCTTTTGTCAGTTAGTGCTGGTGTGCTTGACAGCCAGGTGCCTCCTTACTGCAGCATTTTCACTCCAATTAATCATTTTTAAGACATTAAAAAAGTGTTTGACAAGATTGAATTTCAGAGAAACGTTGTTCCTCTTCCTGCAAAAAGTGGAGCTGAAATGTTCAGAGCTTCTTGCACAGGCAGATGGTGGAAGGATAGAAGGGCTGATGGAAAAATGCCTTCCAAGATGTTTATCCTTTTCGGTAAAACAGAGGAGAAAACAAATGCATATGGAGGAGGAGGAGAGATGAGTAACCACATCGTCGCTGTCAGTAGAAGACAGGAAAACATGGAAATCATTTTTCAAATACAAAGGCAACTCTTTAGATTTAGGTTAAGACAATGTTTTATATTAAATAATAATGCATCAGTTGTATGTTAAGACCTGAAATGCACTTCAAGCTGTCAGGAAGTTTCTATTTTTAATTCACGAGCCTCATATGAGCTTAAGTGTTTGGCCTATATGTTAAACGGAGGCCGGAAATCTCGGTGACTTCCTGGAACCTGGGAGAAGCTATCATTTCCTCTTTCACCCCTCCACATCCTGCGCTACCCCTTCCTTCCTTTCATCCCATGCCCATTTCTTCTCCCTCTCTGCTGCATGTCCCTACCTGTCTCATTTGCATAGGATGCCTTATTTGCATACATATGAGCTAAAGAGAAAGGGGATTTTTGCACTGGAGACGAAAAAGGGGGAGAGGCGAGATATGCAGGCAGGCGGCTGCTGATGAAAAGAAATGAAAAAGGGCCCTTTCAGGAGAAAAATGCATCCACAACCGCTCTCACTCTCTCTCTTTCTCTCTCTCCCACACACATTTTTTTTCCCACCCTTTCTCTTCAATTCTGTTCTTGCCCTTTAGGTCACACCTTAGAGAGTGCCTGCAAAGGCCCCATTAACGTGAAATATCAGGCTGAGAGACAGGGGGAGTCAAGACAGAAAAAGGAAACAAATAACTGGTAAAAGAGCAGAAGCAACAGACACCAACAAAGAGGAGAGCAGAGAAACAAAAGAAAAAAAGAGGGAAGAAACTGATAGATAAATATGGCGAAAGGCGCTTATACACATCAGCCACCTATTCCCTGCAGCGGCCTGGCTTCATGTTGCCACGGTGTTGTGTTGCTGCGGTGGCGATGGATGGTTGTCTCGGCAGAGCAACCTTGATTGGCTGTGAAGCTAAGCCCCCCCCCCCCCCCATGTTTTGCGCACCCTACGGGGCCAGTTCTTCCCTCCAGGAAGGACGAAACATGACAGGCCCCTCCCCTTCAACCACGCACGAGTGCACACACACACACACATTAAATATGTACACTAAGCATATAACAAAACATGCTTAAGCATCTTCAGAACTTGTAGACTTAAATCTGAACAGAAGCAGGTGGACAGGCCACAAACAGAGCAAGAAACAGATTTTAAAAAATGTTTTATGCATGGTGCCAAAAACTATATAAACCATTTGGAAAGTGTAAACCTCAGTAGACATGCAGGGCCCCTATAAATGAGCGAACCCCTGTCCCTGTCCTGTCTCCACATCAGGCCAACCCAGATGCATCCTGTGTAATCTTTCTCTGATTGCACACAAATACTCCAGCTCCCAAAGACACCCACACCCACCCACACGTACACACACACACACTAACAGCCATATTTATCCTGCTCACACTTGCTAATTGTGTGCATCTAATAACCTGGTGCAGATAGAAAACAGAGCCGTGGTCTCTCTTGTCTCTCATCTCCCGGTGGACAGAGTCCAGACGTGAGGCAACTGCACAAGCCAGGGATATGAAAAGACAGCTGGAGATAGGAGGAAGGCACACACAGATGTGTGTGTCTGTTTGTGTGTGTGTGCTCGTGCTCTGGTCTTTGTTTGATCTTTTCCCACAGCTCAGAAATAGTGCACCGCACATAGAATAATAACTTTCCTACAACACACGCTTGTGTACAAACATGCTTCAGATGGAATTCACGTGAATGTCCAAATTACAGCCATCACAACATATACCACCTTGCCAACAACAGTCTGTATATGTATATGTTTATAAGAGCACTCAAAACGTGTGCAACTACTCATGCATGAGCCATCTCCTATGTATCATCAGGACTTGGTGAAGAGGACAGAGTGGGGGAGAGAAAGTGATGAGAGGTGGCAGGGGGTAAGGAGACGAGATGAAAGCATGAGGGGGGCTAAGGGTAAAAGGGCAAAGGAGGGATGTGAGAGAAGGGGGGAACAAAGGGGAGAGGATGTGCTGAACTGGGTTGAGGGAAAGAGGGAAGGACAGATGTGCTGACTGCTGATTGGATGGAGAACAAGAGGAAAAACGAGGGAGAGGAGAGGAGAGAAAGAAAGAGCCTGTCACCTCTAGTCAGCGGCTATTAGCGGCAGCGGCAGCTCTGAGACACCATCCCTCATTCTGCTCTGCCAGCGCTGGCACAATTAGACACACATATGCACACACACACACACACACATGCACACGCGCACACATCCATCTTTTTTCCTTCACGCATGTGTGTGTGTGGGCTGAGACTAATTGAGTGCATGCGTCAGGCTGTGTCTGAGCTCAGTGTTTTTCTCTCCGTCTTTCCGTGTCTGTCTGCGGTTGTGTGTGCGTGTAATGAGGAGGGAAAGAGCGAATGTCCTTGTGTTTGATCTGCTTGTGCGCATACATCTATGTGTGTGTGCTTGTGCCACTGAGGGCCCCGTGCCCAGGCCTGAGAGTGACTGATAGAGTCCCTGCCAACTTGAGCTGCATGCCACAGTCTCCACGCCTGCACCCTCATCCTGCCACTGCCAGCGCCTCCGTCTCTCGTCTTTCTGTATCGGTCTGTTGGCCTCCTCCTCCTCCTCTCTCATGCTTTTTCAGTATTTTATCTCTCTGCTCACGCTCTTCCCTCATCCCTTTTTTCTTCTGTTTTGGCTAAATTGCTCCATCTTTTGCACCGTCTCACTAGTGTGCGGCCTTTTTCTTCTTTCTCCCTGTGACTTCTCCGTCCAGCACTCTTATCCTCACATCTTTTTTAACAGTAGGAGCAGCACCTGCCCTCCTTTAATTTCTCACACCAGTGATGTCTCTCGTGGTCCATTTGTTTTATTAAAAACATATTTCATAACAGTCTGTATCTGCACATGTCTTTTATCTCCTCCACCTCAAAATAAACCCTCTTTCCCTCTACATTTTTACTATCCCCCTTTCATCTCCTCTCCTTTCATTTTTTCCAACATCAATTATTTATTTTCCACATGCTACCACTAGTGGCAGCTGTTTCCCATTTTCCGGTCCATTCATAACTCCCCTCCACGCTCTATCCTGACTCTTTCTCGCTCCCTTTTCTTTTTTTTTTTTTTTAAACCTCTCTCCATCGCCAATATGCCTCTATTCAGGGCTCTCCTTCCCTCTCATCAGGGTTCTCATTATCCAACCCCCTCCACCGCTCTCCTTTTCCTCCTTCTTTCCTTCCTTCCCTTCCCCCTTCCCTTTCCTCCATCACCTTCTTCTCAGCTTCTTCTCCTAATTTCCATAGAACCCTGCAGCCTGCAGACCTGCCTGCCTGGCTCATATCAGCACATACCAAGGGGCGAATGCTCACACACACATAGACATTTAACATTCAGTCACAGCCATGTGCTATACATTCCTCAGCCCAGAAACATACAGTTCGAAGGAGATAAGCACATGAAGAATTTTAGAGCTTGCTCTCTCAGATTTGTACAACTGCACGTTTATTTGGGGCGTAAAGATTAAGCCTCTGCTGCAGTCCTCGCTCCATCTTCTGTGCAATATCTCCACAAATGTGTTTACAACCATTATTTATAAATGTAATGAAAAACCATTTTAGTGGCAAATTAAAGACTGTTAAGTCCTTAAAACCATTTCCCGCTTTCATTTATCCACTCGTTACAGTTTTGGCATTGAACATATTTCAGCATTGTGTCACACAATGCTGAAATACAGTCGAGAGACTGAGGCCTGTTCTTTTGCAGCCTCCCTCCCACTATTACTGAGACAAAAACCTGCTGCTAAGGTGCAGATGTTGATAAAAGTCAGAGCCTGCTGGATGGATTTGGGCTGCTGACCACTGCCTCTTCCCTGCCATTTAGCCAGGGGAGAGCTCATTAAGCCTAGCTGGAAGAGGCGAAGGTGGACTGCCATGCTAGGATGTGTGCCTTTCTTATCTTTAAAATGCTTTTGTATTTGAAAAAGAAAAAAAAAATTAGCTGCAACTGTACAATTTTTCACATGTTTGAATGAGTCATTGTGCATACAGAGCAGACCATGCTACACAAAGCACACAGCAAGAGGAAGAAGTCGGAGAAGAGAGAAAGCCGGTTTATTAGGCCACCGATGGCTACAGTATGCGTGTGATTAATTGAGAGTGAAGCAAAGACACAAAAAGAGCTGGAGACAGAATGAGAAAGAGGGAGATGGATTGAGCAGTGAACTGGGGCGGCTTAGGATCAGACCGTAGGATGGAGGATGGCTGGCTGGCTGCTGTCCTAAGGGAAAGGTCTCGCTTGTTATTTTAAGGCAGGTGACTCTGGCGCTCACCTCTTATAGAATAAATAGGAACACAGCCTAACCTGCACAACTTATCACGGAGGAAGTGAGGCTGTCAGCACATGGTACACTTGCAAACACAGTGCTTTAGAGGTCTATCTGTCTCCGGTAATGGGCTGTATGAGTTCACCCCATCATATAAACCCGAGACAGCACCACTTATACACACAGCCCATGAGAACCATTGCAAGGCCTGTGTGTGAAAAGAATGATCTCATCTGGTACTGTAGGTTAAAGAAAAGCAAAAGCAACCACATGCATGAAATTTCATTAGCTTGTATGCAGCGTCTGTGTCTTTGTGGGGGTGTCTGCATACAGTGACGTGTGTGCACTCATGTGTGAGGCGGTAGTGCCTGTACAGCCTTGTGACTTAGTGTGTGTGACATTTGACATACTACAGTGCCTGCAGTGTCTGCTCCCTGGGACTGGGGCTGCTCTCTGCTAGCATGGCAGCACGCCTCCGCTTGCACTCGTCGCATTGCATCTCATCATGTCGTATTTCTTCTTTCACATTCTCATATCCCCCTTTATCCCCCTTTTCATCCGCTTGCTGTCTCCATCTATTTTTGGCTCTCAAAGCAGGTATTCCTCTGCTTCTTTCTCATTCCCTTTCGCACCGATGCTTCTTCTGCTTCCCTTTTTCCACCCTCTATTTCATATCACATTTTCTCTGTGTCACATTTTGTTCCTCTCTCTACATTTTGTTCATTGCTTTCGTCATTTTGCTCTCATTTCCTTTCCTTCTTTGTCCATCATCCTGTCTATATACTCTCCACTCCCCTTCCTCTTATCTGCTGGTGCTCAGCTCACACTGAGCAAATTATCTTGCATCAGTCCACTTTTTTTGGTCAATAATTTTGAGCAGGAAAGCCGGGCTTCCATTATGCAGGTGTGTATTAGTGTGTACGTCAGTGTACGTTTGTTTACGAAGAAAGCTGTGTGAGGGTCAGTTTATGAGCCCTGGTGTCTTTGCGTGTGTGCATTCACTCACATCCTCACCACATGCTGATAAACACACAAACGTGCGCACGTACACATCTGCTCAGCGAGAGGGCCTGTCGTGCACGCTCCCGTGGCCTACCGATAAACAAGTGTTCTCACATCTCCCAGGAAGTAACCATGGTAACCGTCGCTCCTCTCTTTCTCTCTCTCTTGCAATCCTTTTTCTCCCTCTCGTTCACCCCGTCTCTCCCTGACTGAGCTGCCTGGTTGGCTGGCTGTCCTGGAGGCAAGACAATAGCGGGTTTCCAGGCCAATGTCACTTTTTACTCCCCCTGTTTTCTCCGCTCCCTCCATCTCCCTTTCTTGCCAAACATGGAAAGTAGGAAAAAAGAAACTGTTTCCTGTATTGATAAATGTGATGTCACACAGGTGGGACAGCAGCCACGCGGAGCAGTGCTGTGGAAACACGAACAAGAACAACATCCTCAGCGAGTTTCATGCAGTCCTCCTCCATCTCCGTTCCTTCCCCCCACACCTCCCTTTCCTTTTCGTTTTGTATAATGTGGCCAATTGCCTTCTTCCCTTTGTAGGGCGCGAGAGGAAAAGGGGATTTCATGCAGGCTAACTAAGCCCCTAATCCTCAGTTTCATGCCAGTCTCCCTGTCTCACTCTCTCTATTTTTGGTTTACAGAAACTTGCCGTTTTACAAAGATGTAGCTGGTGGGAAAAAAAAAAAAAAATCAGATTGCTCTATTTGCTCTATAGGAAAATGTAACAAAATTTAAGTTGTGTCTGGGTCAACATGAAGAATGATAGATGTTCTTGCTTTTCCTTTTTTTTTTTTAGTCTGTGCAGGATTATGGCATCTGCATGAATTAATCTCTGCAATGACTACTCACTGTGAAGCGCATAGCTGACGCAAAATTGCAGGTTATGTGCTCAGGCTAGATGGTTTGTCTTGTCCTGTACATTTAACCACTGTCACATTTTTATTACCATCTATTCCTAATTTTTCCAGTCTTCCACAAAATCCTGCATCTTTGAACAGATGATGGTTTGGATGGTTGTCCAATCCAAACAGAAACTCTGTTCTGAATTTGTATGAATTGCCCCTGAATCTTAACCCCCCCCGCTTTCTTCGAAACAGAGAATTGTATTTATATATCCCACCCCCCTCCTCCCTCCACCCCCCCCTCCTTCTTCCTCCCCATTCCAATGCAAGGGGTTAGACTCCTCCCCCTCCCCCCCCCTGGGGCCCCCCTTCATATTGGTTGGGATTTTTTTTTATTATTTATTTATTGGATTAATTTTTTTTTTTTTTTAATTTTTGTCTGTCTTGTTTTTCAGATTTCCTTTCCCTCTTTCATAGCTTTTCCCCCTTTAAAAATAGTGTAAAAAAGCAACATCGGTAAAGGTTGCTTTAATGTATTTACATTCTTTGCGACCTGTCCAGGGTGTACCCTGCCTCTCACCCTGAATTGGACTTAGCGGTACAGAAAATAAATGAGTGAATAACTTTAATGCAAGGACATTTAGTATCAAATGCAATAGGCTACTTTAGTACTAGTATCAAGTTGTGATGACTGAGGCAATTTTTCTGTTTTATATTTATCTTTAGCACTTTTTTTTTTTCTTCATGAAGAATCTTTTATGGTGAATCTTTTTATTAATATGTTGCATCCTTTTTGTCAGAACACCAGCAAAAAAGATTGTACATGTGAATTGTCTTTTTTAAATGGTTTTAAAGGTTAAACCTTTGAGCTTTGTGCCTATCATTAAGGTCTCTGCTTCACCACTGGATACCCATAATGCAACGAGTAACTGCAGAGGGTCTATCTGAATACTTTTGGAGTTGTAGTGAAAGGTGATTTATTAAGATGTGTAAATATGTTACTTGTGAAGAATAAATAAACATGGCAGATATCGCAACTTAAAAAAAAAGAGTTTTAGGCTCAATTAAAACAAAACAAAACTACACAAACACTTTAAGGATGAATATGAATATTCCTTTGGAAAGATTCACCCGTAGCTCTGAACCACTATTAAATCATAGTAAGAAATGAGAACATTATCCATAAAAAGGCTTTGATTACATGAATATAGCAAACTTAGAGAGGTTTTAGTATAGAAGGGTGAAGCAAGGTCTCCAAAATGTCCCCAATACAGGAACCTCAGTTTTATTTATCTATTTTTTAAAGACCCACAACGGAACTTTGAGCAGTTTTCTCAGTGACAGGCCACCTATCGACAGCTAAACTAGCATCCATCTTGCATCGTACCTGTACTGTTTTCTCACTCCAGCCAGTAAAATAGTCTTATCTTGACTCTTGTTCTGTCCCTTCCTTCCTCTCTTTCTTTGCCTCTCTTCCTCCGGTAATATTTCCTTGCATTTCTTTTGCCAAATCCAACATGTTGCGCGTTCAAAACACCCACTGTGTTCATGTCTGGTTCATACTGTATCTGTTTGCTAGCACATGACGCGGTGCGCAACTCGGCCGCAACGTCATGGCTGCGTCCTGGACGCAAAAAGTGCATCGTGCAGTTTCTGAGCCTTGGGACGCCACTGGGCAGTGACGGCTCAAAAATGTGCATAATGAATGTTGTTGTGGTAAACAAGCCATTTTCTAAAGGTTATGTTATGGGTCTTTGAAGTCGAATTGAAGTATTTCATTATAGCTCTGTCTTGGTCTCTTAAAGGTTAAATATGTAACATTTTTATTAAAAGCTATATTTAAAAAAAAAAAAAACCTCCACAGGTCGTTTGGGGGTGTGCAGAATGAAAGTACAACATTTCCTAGAAAAATTATATTTGGCCTAAAAATAATTATAAAATAAATTTTAACGGGTTCGATAATGGCATTATATTTACGTCTATAAACCAATACACGCCGCCATTGTGAGTTGCCAAATACGATCTCTGTGTGGACACAATATTTTGGGTACAGTCAGGCTGGTACAGGGGAAAACCGTGGAGATAACAAGTGAAGCAGCTGCTTCAGAGCCCTGGAGATGTTGTTATCTGTTTCTGAGGAGGAGTGACCTGAGAAGAGCAAAACCTGGAGTAAATTTAGTTGAAGACTTCACTAAATGGACCCACTTAAATGTTTTCCACGGAGTCAAAACACAGAAATGGCGACTTTCCTCCCGGATGGGTAAGCTAGCTTGTTTGCTAACGTGGCTAACGCTAGCTGTCAGTTATAAACTCCTCTGCCTTACTTGTTGGACACGCTGCAGACTGTTGGTCACTTGCGTATCGGCAGCGAGCCTGGCATCCCAGCGGCTGGAGTTGTTTTTCTGCCGTTGCAACTACAACCTAGACACACGTGATGTCGCTGTTCTGTCCGTATTCCATATTCAACCTTTAATTCATATATCATAAGCAAACAGAATTTTCTTGTTTTTAAGGAAACGATAAGAAATTAAAATCAGACTTATTCTGGACCAAAATGTGACAGGATTGAAACTAATTTTCATAAAAAAAAAAAAAAACTGGTTAATTTATTGCAAAAATGCAAATTAGACATTTCTGTTTGAGAAAAGGCTTTCTAAGTAATTATAGGAATATCTAGTTTTATAGCTTGCTAATAGCTAATGGTACAAGTAATTTTAATCAGCAAAAATAGCCAAGTTATAATTGTTTGTGTGAAATGCTGATTATCTTATCTCTGAATGCGATAGCCTCCATTAGCAAAGAAGCTGCACTTTGTCACCATGGAGTGGAGGGAAGCTGAGGTGGCTCTTCTCAAAGCAGATGGGAGAGTCTTTAGCTGTAAAGCTTCCTCGGTGTCTGTCTGTCTTACGTCTTTCTTGCTTGCTCTGAATGACTGCAGTTCAGACAGTCATTCTGTCCTGAATGTGTGTGAGATGGCATGGGAGAGAAAGGAAGAGAGGGAGAGAGCTGTCAGGCACTCTGGCTAACCATCTAATAGGTTGCCATACTGAACTGACATTTGAAGGCTACAGGAGCATTAGTCTCAAAATGAAAAAAAGAGACGAGAAAGAGACGGTAGAGGGATTGGATATGCAGCAAGTGTGCTGAGCAGTCAGCAGCCCTTATCAATGCATCTGTCTATCCATCCGCACCACACGGCCTCATCTCCTCTATGATCTCCACCCACCCAAGTCCTCCGCCTCCTCGCGCCATCCCTTAGTCTGCTCTATCTATCTATCTAGCCCAGGGAGAAGAGAGGGGGAGGACAGAGATGAAAGGAAGAGGAAGAAATACAGCCAGGGGTTGAGCCAGGGAGGGCTGAACGAGCACATAAGACACGGAAGAAGGGTTAGAGGAACAGTGGACAGGGATAAGAGCCAAGGAAGGAATGAAAGGAGAGGATCCTAGATCTTTAATTTACGGCATGTCCTGTTGGAGACAGATATGTGAGGTTGGTGAAAGACAGACTGATAGAGATAAACAGACAGCAAGATGGACATGGAGACAGACATGCAGAGAGACAACTGTGCAGACAGGCAGACAGAAAACAGGCAGGCTGTCTAACATCTCTTTCTCTCTGACAACAACATCTGAGCTGCTTTTTTACCAAAGGTGGTAACACCAGGACTTGAACCTCTCATGGTCCTTTTATACTCAATTTATCTTTTACCATTAGTCAGTTCAGTTATTTTTGTTTTTTGACAAGCTTTCCTCCACAAATATCATTTTAATCTATCGTGAGTCATTGTAGCTAATTTATTTTGAACTGTTGCAGCTCTGTGAACTGATGAAAGACCGCATTGCTGCATTGAGTTGGGCCTGTTAGAGGAGCAGGCATCTGAAGCTAAATTAAAACACCCATTCCCTGAGTGGATGTGTTAATCCGTTCAGGAATGAACACAAATAAATATAGATAGATGTGTGTAATCTTTTAATCTAAAACTTAAAATTCACACAGGATATACCTGAGGAGGACACCAACTAATACTGGCTTTGTAAGTTCTCGCATTCACTTACTGATATCAGTAGTAATTGGTGGTAATGCTTTAGGATTTAAAATGTAAGTCTAATTAAGGTTTTAAACTTGGACTGGAAATAAACAGGTGTTGATTCTGTTTATCTGCACCAACATACAGACCATATCAGATGTCATGTACCTGAACAAATCTGTGTGATCTACAAATCATCTGTAACCAAATCTTGGCCACATTATCTACTCAAATTAATAACACAAGTAAAACTGACCCTTAATCTAACTCAAACAGAACAAAATACACTGCTTTCAAAAAAATCTTTCACAAAATTTAGGCTCAACGAGTGTCCCCTACTGATGTTTTGACGTGAGTTATTGTGCGATTTTGGAATGAGATTTGATTTCCAGCGTCCCGAGATTTGGACACAAACACCAAAACAACCAGCGATCGCCAGGTAATGTAGATACTTTTGTTCATTTCTCCTCTCTAGTATGTTGTCCTTCAGGTTTGAGGTACTTCCCTGCTCCAACACACATGATTTAAATTAAATGGATCCAACAGCTTGTTGTCTAGTTCTGTGCAATGTCCCATTGATTTGTATCAGGTGTGTTGAAGCAGGGAAACATCCAAACCAGCAGGACAGTTGCCATGAAAGACTGAGTTTGAGAACCCTGCTTTAAGTCAAATATTCATTCATTCATTCATTATCCATACCGCTTAGTCCAATTCAGAGTCACGGGGGTTACTGGAGCCTTTCCCAGCAATTGTTAGGTGAGAGGCAGGGTACACCCTGGACAGGTCGCCAGTCTGTTGCAGTCAAATATATTAATCAGAAATTCTGAACTTAATGAAATGAAAAGAAAAGCCAGCTGTTTTTTCTTGCTCTCTTGAAATGAATTTTCTTCCTTTCTAAGCAATATGTAAAAAGTGTATCATGTGTAGTATAATGTCAAAGCAACAAAGTGACCTTATTCAAGCCTCATGGATGCTCTATGAATATGTAGGCAGCATCTTATACTAATTCAGAATTCCACATAATCAAAGTTAAAATGTAAAGGACACCCTTTGAAGAGCTCAATTTTAATAGCTCATATGACAACATTAAAACAAATAAGAATATAAGCTATATATAACAAGCAGCTGCCTTTAATGGACAACATCTGAACTGTGAGCCCATTGACAATTCAAAATGTCAAAAGACCAGAGCAAGAAAAGGCAAGAAGAAGAAACACAACACATTCAGCAATTATCTTTTGGTGAGCATTTGTAAACCAACTACCTCATATTTTCTAATTCATTGTCCAAGATTTTTGAAGATTTTCTTGCAGAACCTCATACAGTACTTCAAACCCAACTACCTCTTGCCATAAATATTACATGATTATGCTTATATACTGCAGAAATGAGACTGCAGCTAATATTAAGGGGTTACTGGTCAAACAAGAGCAATACATTCAATACAGACTTTGATGATTAACTTTGCGAATGATGAGCAGAGAGCTACCTGTATATATATATACACACACACACACACACACAATATACATATATATATATATATATATATATATATATAATCCACATTCTAACAAATATGTGCATGAGGGTGTGTGTGGTGAAGTGATAAGCACCTGAGCCCTGAGGCAGCCTTCAGATTTCCCCTCACGTCCTCAGTGAAATCAGCCCAATCACTGCACTGTCATCTGCCTGCCACCAGAGAGAGGCCTGCACCGCATACTGACAAGCTCATTTGCCTAGCAGCATGCACACACATGCGTACACACACGTACATGCTGGTGCACACATGCACAAACACTCACTCACGTATGCCCTCTAGGCTTTTCACTTTCTCCCAAAATTGAGTTCAAACACAACCTCTCTGGGAAACATTTGTTGGATTTTTTGAGTAAGAGGAGAGAAAATGCTTCCTTCTTGAATCGTAGCCAAATTGAAGTGTCATTGTTCACCAGAAGGATGAAGCCCGCTGAATGCTTTAACCCCAACCTCATCCTCAAATAACTTATTATTGCTCAGATAAACACCCTTTCTTATATGAGCTGGATTAAAAACTCATCTATTGTTCGTGGCTGTGGAAGCTGAGCATTGATTTCACACAATTTACTCAATTCTGTCATTATCACATTGTTGGGAATCTTTTTTTTTTCTTTCCAACCAGTTTGAAGGCAGTGCTTGGATATAAGCACCACAAGCTGAGTGCCTTTTAGTTCCGTTATATTCAGAGGAATCCATCTTCAGGGCTAATACCCCCACAAGTCACTACCTTAAACCAAAACAACGTCAGATGAATAAACAGCTTTACATCCTGAAAGAAAATATCTATATTTGATTTCGGGATATGCTTTTTATTTAAGTGAATGGATTAATACTTCAGGTGTACTGTAAAAAAATATGTTGTTGGCCAAGTGTGAACAACATGGTAAAGGAGATGATTAATTGAAAAAATAAGAGAGGAATTGATTTATAAATGTGTTTTCAGATGTCGATGTATTTCATCTTTATACATGTGATGTAATTTTTTTCATATAAAATTGTTGCACTTGTCTGTTTTCCTGCTAAAACTACAGCATATCTATATTTTGTGTTTTTGCAATTACATGTTGAGAAACATTGCTCTGGATTTGTATGCAGTTTTTTGCAGATTGCTGAACCTTTGGCCATCTTTATTTCTGAGAGACTCTGCCTCTCTTAGGTGCTCATTTTAAACCCAGTCATGTTACTGACCTGTTGCAAAGTAACCTGCATTCCTCCAGCTGTTTCTGTCTGAAATCTCCCTCAGTTTTCAGCCTTTTGTTGCCCAGACCCAACTATTTTTGATGCCAAAAATTCAAACTAAGTAAATGTCAGCAAGTTGCCTTGTTTTCACTGACTCTTATAAATTATTTTATGAAAAATCGTTGCATTAAAAGCATTTATATCTTAAACAGCAGTCATGAGATTTTGGAATTACGATTATAGTACATAAAGCTGTCAAATGCATGTATGTAAGATTTTAATGAATAGTTTCAAACTTGAAGTAATTGTGCAAATGCACGTAACTTCTTGTGCTACATTATAAATCTCATGCTCACAATATTTAGCTACAATCAAATGAGCTATGAGCTCACACAGTCTCCTTACACACTTCCGCACAAACATGCAGATATGTGACATCCTCACGACCTAAAACTGTTCCAACAGCAACATACAGAGACAGACACCGGGCACACAGGGAGAGGGGTACATAAACGCCACGCAAGACTGAATGAACAGATGTGAGTGTGAGCGTCCCAGTGTGTTTGTTCCCGTCTTGCAATTCACCAGCGTCCAGCTTGAGAGAGAAGAAACATGGAGAATATATTAATTCTGCATGTGTTTACGTCCGTCCTTGTTTCTGAGCATGCAGGGTGGCAGAAGCCACACAGAGCGCTGCTCTCCTGTCAGTGTGATTAGACGGCTGCTCCGAGAGAGCAGAGATGGAGAGAACAGAGGGAGAGATAGAAAGAGCGGGTTGATGGTGAGAGATCTCCAAGGGAGGCAGAAGATTCGAGGGAGGGAATCTTCAAAGAGCACAGACCAGGCGGCCGACTCATACAGTGTTTCTGTCTCCCTCTCTCTCTCTAACTCACTCACTCACTCACTCACCCACCCTCCTACACACACACACCCCCACCCCTACACACACCCACACACAAACAGAAGGGTACAGTGAGGTCATTTAAGCCCTGGCTAACCCTCATGCCACGGTCAAAGTTTTGGTTTCACATGTGCACGACAGTCATATACACACAGACACGCTTCACCTTGTCTCTCCTTCCTTACCCCAAAGGAGGCCGAGAGTGTGTGCGTGTCTCGATGTTTGATGAGCGGTTTCCATGACAACAACAGCACCGGCAATCCCCATGGGCTCTTTTACATATTCAAGTGCAACAGTGTAGTTGAATTACAGCCGGAAATTGTACGGCCCGATCAATAGGTTGGTTACAGGGGGCAGGAGGAGAGAGAGGTGCTTAATGGATAGATGGAAGGAAGGACAGAAGGAGAAGAGGGAGCGTTAGCTAACAGAACAGGGGGCTGGAGGGTGATGCAATAGCCCATCATTTTGTGTATGTGTGTATACATCCCTTTTTGGACAACCCAATTTTTAATTTAAACAGAAACACCCCTTTTTCAAATAATTTTTTTTTTTTTTTAAAGAAGGGACATGGAAGGAAAATAGGGAAGAACATAAGTTTGTCAGTAATCCTGACACACTATTCTGTTGTGCTTGTTTGACCCCAAAAGTGGAATAATCTTATTCAATTTAGCAGAAGTAAGATGATAGAAACAAGGAACCTTTATCAGGCTCTCAATTCCCTTGCTTTACATAATTGAACCATATATATAAATATATCTATATAAAATTCATTTTGTTCTTTTTGAATTTTAACCCCCCAAAATATATATATATATATATATATATATATGTATATATATATATACATATATATTATGCACTGTGTAAGTGCTTTTAATTTATTCCCAACAGGTTTTTGCACTTTCCGAATGAACTGGGAGGTGATTTAATTGACCTTTGTTGAAAGTTATTATGATATTAAAAGAATGAAATAGTTTTGTTTTGCCTATAATACATATATGATAGTGTTGTTATGTAACACCAGCTGATCAGTCAAAACACTACTGAGTCAGAAGAAGTATTTCTTACTTTTCTTTTGCAAATAAGAGGAGACAAAAACTAAAAGATTCTCAAAGATGAAAATTTAAGAAAGCTAAATAAACTTAGTACAAAAAGTAAAGACTTTTGTGATTGGTCAATAATGTTTTTCACTTACATAAAACTGATTGGTACTGTATTATACATGGTTAGAAAACCTGATGAGTCACCTTTACAATGAGGTTTAATTTGTAGGGACTGAGCATCTGTGAAACGAGTAAAACAGCTACAGTAAACATGTAGTGCCCCCCCCCAAATCTGCCAAAATCCCTTACAATGTTTTCCAGTCAGCATTCACTCTTGTTTTGAGATTCAAGTGCTGCCAGGTGTGTGCCAGCCACAGGAGTATGACCAGCATCTGATTGGCACCTAACTGATAGAGAAAAATATTGGAATGAGATTCTGAGCCAGTGGTGATCCCATATCTCCAGAATCTGGAACCTAATTCCATCCTCCATGATGATGTTTTCTGCCACAGAGCCAGGATCATCACAGAGTATCTGTTATACCTTGTTGTAAAACTGACTAATCCAGCTTTCCAGTCAAGTATAACACAACACCAGTTGGTATTGTTAAAATGGAGAAATAATCAACAAAACACATTTCTTTACATTTTGTGGTAAGCTTACTTTTTTTCTTGTTTTTATTAATACAATGGTAGTACTGTCAGCACAAATGCTTATGTCTAGTGTACTGAAATCCAAATACGGTGACAACCCTAGAATTAAATCCACCAAATTGCAGGCTGTGATGTTAGTACACAAAGCTTTATTAAAAATAACTATAACCTCTTTCACTCCATCCATCAGTGATCTGAGAATAATATGAGGTGATATAAGAATGATACAATTTTAACCTCAAATAATTTGAAAAAGAGGTAGATGTTGCAATTATGATCCGCATCACAAACAGCCTGGCCCAACTCAGTCCTGCTGACCGCACACATCCATTGGAGACATGATACCCATGGCCTACTTTTTCAAAGGCAACCTGCTCTCTCAGCTCCACTGTGCAGAATCCTCCGTGGCCTAAGCATCAGTAAGCCACGAGGAAAGTGGATCAATCACTGTTCTATTATGATGAGTGTGTTGGGGCTGGTGTGCAGAAAAGTAAATGGTGCTACATTATGCAGCGCAATAACTTTTCATAACCGGAGACAGCCGCAAGAGGCTAGCAGCACAATAAGATGTTTACATAAACATAAAGGGAAGGATGCTGACTCTGTAGATTTGGTGGTCTAGGAGGATGTGTGGAGGTTGCTATGGTATGATATGCATTTCCCAGGGCAAACATATTCTGTTTAAAGATCTTAAAGCTTTTCTGTGGCCATTTAGAAAATAAAATCTCTCTAAAAAAAAAAAAAAGGATTTGTCTATGCACACATGTTTGGTTTTGGTGCAGCAGCAAAAGCTGGACTGAAGGCGAGACTGTTATCAGCAGCTGCTGTGACAATGGAGCTCCAGTGGTCAGAGGGACAGAGAAGTGAGACGGGTGGAGGAGGAATGTGAGCGAGCAGGGGGAGGGGTAAGGTCTGCTGGGGGAATCAGTGATGGGGAAAATGGATGGAGGCAAGAGGGGTGGCCACTAATGGCCCGAAGACACAGCTGGCTGCAGATACCCAAGGACAGAGACACCGAAAGAGTGAGACGCAGGCAGAAAAGGGTGAGAGCGATAGCGGGGGTGTAAGGATGATAAAAATAGAGGGGGGAGAGAGTGCAAGAGAGGCGTCTCGTCATCGGTAGAGACGAGGGAGGGAAGGTTATTTTCTTGTCATGCCTTTTGCATCTGCTCGCCTGCCATGGTGAACATGTACCCACAAACACACACCCACACACACACGCACACACACACACACACACAAACAAACACAGGGATGCTGCTGCCATGCATGTCAATGAATTATCCATGGAACAATGGCGGCTCTTCATATTAACAAACATAAACGAGAAGACAAAGATAGAAGGCAGAGGGTAAAGCAGCATGAAATTCTCTGATTGCCTTCAATTCCAAACATTTATGACAATAATTACCGTTTGATTACAGACTCTAAGATTATTCCTCTGTATTTTCCTTAATGATGCACATTAAAGGTCATTAGATATTTTCACTTCCAGCCCACAATACTTGCTGACTGTTGTGCAAGGAAACTCATTAATCAGTAAAAGTGCTCATACCACAGCGCACTTCCTACATTACCCATAACCCCTGGATCCTCACACCATTGCACTTCAGCTGTTAACCTTGACGATGACATTATGCACGCTGAATATATAACGAGAAAAAAGGGTGACCGTGTGTCTGTGTGCTCAAATGTGGCTGAATGTGGCTGCTTGATGAAACAGGAGTATGCAATTATGCATCATACCAGAAAGTGCGATGAGTGGAGAGTAAAGAAAAAGAGAGCAAACCTAATAAGGATGTTTAATAGTGGTGAGGTTAGCATGCTGAAACAGGGAGATGGTTGGTGCTTGGCTCTGCAGATGTGAGCTGAAGATGTTAAAAGGTGGAAGACGGGGAGCTGGAGGAAGCGAAAAGATGAAAGGATGCAGGAGTGACAAGGAGGAGGTGTGCTGGATGTTGATGGCGTGGAAGGAAAGGATGGAAAGACTGAAACAGAGAGCTGAGACACAAAACGAGAAAGAGAGAGAGACACGTCTACACATCCACGCAGAGCATAAAAGGTTAAAGAAAGGGGAGCGAAAGATGGGTAGAGGAGGAAGCGGAAGAGAGAGAGAAAGTTGGAAGCTCTGGAGCTGATGAAGAGAGCGAGATGGGGGATTAGTCAAGGGAAGCAAGGGAGAGGAAGAGGAGAGGCTAAAGGCTGCAGAGCAACATCCCACACTGAAAGATGGTGATGCTGCAGACAAGAGGTGAAGACACAAAGGTTTATTTTGATTGTGGAGCCTCGCAATAAGGCAATAACTTCTATTTGTTGTATTACCAAAAAGGCAGTCAAGAACCAGCTAACAGCTAAGGTTTGTAGTTTCCAGCAAATATTTCACATTTGTGGGTGGAGATTGGATTCATCAATGTATTTATGTAAGCTGAGAATTGACATAACCTTCTAAGGAAGAAGGAATGTGGCATCAAAGGTGCAGCTCTGTGGCTTACTTTTAGCTGAATTGGGTCATTACTAGATATGTTGACACTGACATAATATAATCCTTGAAACATGCTGCTGATACACCTGCTCCAAGCTTTATGGTCTATGTGCCTTCGCCAGACAATCTGACAGCAGACAGATATGCTCAAAAGTTGTTTCCAAACTCAAGTGCTAATTCTGAACTGTATCAAAGAGATGCAATCCATCGGTCCTTTTCTTTTATGAGCTGGCATAAAGCAGCACAGTTATCATGAATTAATCTAAAGTGGACCATAATGGATTTGTTTAGATTAAATTGGACAGTGACTGTTACGTGCTTAGAGATGACTTTATCATCAGTTTGTGGGATACAAGTAAACCTAAATTTGAATTGAATTTTGCATCACGTGAAATAGTAACACAGCTGCATGTTTTTGTTTCCAAAAATACCAACATTTTTGTTTGCAAATTGTTACATGCTTCCATTTTCATTTGTAAAATGTGGATATTGCACAGTTACTACATCTTCATTAGTGCTTAAAGGTGGTGAGAGGGGTGAACGATGGGGTTACTGATTTACTTATCGTCTTGCTGTTGGTTGCGTTTGGTTTGCATCGGAATGAAAACAACATGATTAAGTTAATATAAATTTGTATGGTTTAGGGATTTTAGAAATGACTTCTGCACATTTTAGACACATGCACAGATGTGTCTATCCAATGTTTTCCTCTGAGAATGGGCTGGCCTTTGTATGTGTGTATGTGTGCACCAAACAACATGAATAAATATGGCCATGGAGATAGCCCAGGGTTTGTTGACTGCTCTGATGTTTAAATTTGTGTGGTGGCTTCTCCCTGCAAAGCTTGTGAGTCACTCTCTGATATAAACTAACACCCTACAAGCAACACTCAGTCAGCGTTAACCTATTCTAATTTAATGCTGAGGGCAAAACTGCTTAGGTAGCTGTGAATCGTTGCCAGCCTGAGCTAATCTCACCACTCCTATGGGTGTTCTGGGTGTTTTTTAAGAAGATCGATGAGTGCCAGAGTATTCGACGTTGCTTCATGCTAATAACACTGACACAGATTTTTTTTATTAGCCAGCTAGGCTAATGTATTCTAATGCATTCCCTACTGCCCGTCTCTTATCCAGCCAGGATATGTGCGTAGCATCCTGTCTGACTCACCAAGATCTCATTACAGATCTCTTTGGCAGTACAAAACCCTGTCACTGGCATCCTCTCCTTCAACCATCCATCTTTCACTCTATCCCTTGCTCATCTCCTCCATCTCTGTCTATGCTCTTTGCTTCTCTTCTCTCTCTCCCGATCTTTTTAGTATGCATTGCTATGTGGCCTATGTAGGTGAGAATCCCCACTTCTGCATAAGTCCATATGTGATTGTGTGTTTATGTGCGCTCTCTCTACCTCAGATCAGAGTGCAGGCATGCAAGAGTGTGTATGCATGTAAATCAAGGCTTATGAGTGTGCGTTTGCATGGTAAGGAGAGACACAGTTGAGTGAATTGGAACTTGATCTTGATTTTGTTTGCATGCACATGCATGCAGGCGCAGACACAAGAGCAAACAGTGGCAAACTCTCATACGTGCTTATACATAATAGATGTTATATGGTGTTAGAAAAGGCTTATTTGTGTCATGTGTGATTCTTAGAAGTGTATATGCACATGTGCATTTGTGTGATTGATTATTCTAAGGTGCTTAAACAGTTCAGTAGCTTCAACTATTGTCCCCATTTACTTTCCTCATTCTTTCCTTTTTTTGTGTAAAGCCTTGATACACAAGGTTTTTCCTTCACAAAGAGATTAAAGGAAGTCATTATGTTTTGCTCAACTTAGTGGAAATACATTCTAACAAGAGAGATAATTGATTATATTAAAATCTTGATTCAATTTTCACAGTTTGGCTGAGGCTTATCTGTCATCTGAGCATCAGGTGACTGGACTATGTGCAAGATATGAGGATGTGTGTTTACTTTCATCCTGGCTACCATGGCTACGGCTCGGCTCGGTCGATGGACATGTGTGTGAGAGAGGTTATTAGCATCTCCCTCATGTTTTTCTCTGCATGAGAACATCAGCAATTAGCCCGATCCCAACCATGCCCCTGCTCAGCTCGTTTGGGTGACTGAACGGCACAACTTGAGATGTGGCTACCATTGAGATCACAAGTCCCTCTCTGACGTCTGTGCCATGATTGTCTTGTTTATCTTTTTTTTTTTTTCTTTGTGTTTGTTCCGTGTCTGGAACAGTTTGGTTGATTTAGCATGGCTCACCATGTGAGTTGTGCACTGCTGGGTCCAGCCTCCAGGGACATTTATTTCATGTGCCAAAGCTTGACTGTTATATCTTAGCATTTGACGTGTGTTTGACGTCTAAGGTGTGTGCATGTGCATATGTTTGTGTATCCGAAGTGATGGGGCAGCTCTGACAATAACACACTGATTAAAAAAGAAAAAAAAAACTCTTCTGCCCCCGCACTACATCTACCTCCGCAGTGCTGCAACCTCTTCCTCAGAGAGGCACAGAGAGAGAAGAGAAAAGCAAACAGAATGAAAGAGAGATTAAAAGAAGGAAAGCAAACAGAGATAGAACAGGGGATGAAAGACAGAGATGCTGAGCAACACATAAAAATAGCGATGGAGAATGAAAGACAGTTGGAAAACAAGCCAAAAACGTATCAGAGAGACAACATTATCACACTGACCATTGTTTTTGACATCCTCATACCAATCCACCTCCTATCGCTGCAGAAACGCTGCTTTGTCTGCACCCACCGGCATGCCAGCGTGGCCACTGTATGCAGATTTGGCACCAGGCCTGTTCCCACTTTCAGATCACACAAGCAGAGCAACGTTCATTGACTTCACTGCCTGGTTGGCTTACTGTGTGGCGCTGGTTGCTATGGAAGCTAATTCACAGGCAGAGAACTTACTTTGTGTCCATAGTACAGAGGCAGTCAGGCAAATCATACACCGACAATGTGCCGGCGCGTACAGATGCATTATACCAAACACACATGCAACCTGGCAACAACACTGAATATTAGGTATGACTAATGAACCTGAGAGGATAAAAGTGTATAACAACCGAAAGATATGATAAAGTTCACTGAAAAAGACGCATGTACTGTCAGATGAATCCATGCAGATGTGTTTATGTTTGAATGTTTAAAACTAAAGAGGTTTAGCAATGTTTTTGTCGATAGTAAGTCCATGCAGGTGTTTAAAAGAGAAAAAAGATATGACAAGTCTCATAGCCACCCATCTAAATGTTATCGGTGTAGGAGTCTTTGATTGCTCATGTTGAAAATGATGTAAGGACTATTACTGTAAGCAGAGGGTAGTCTGGAAAGTCTGCGCTCCCAGCCCCCCCAAAACAAAACAAACAAAACAAAACAGTGTATAAACAAACAAACAAACAAAAAGTCACCATACGCTCAAACCTGCAAACATAATTGCTTATGCAACACTAAACTTTCTCACTGAGTTCTGCTCCCCCATATGTACACAGAGACACTTTTTCAGCTAAAAAAAAGCTAAAATTAGGTCCTGAGTTCTCTTAAAATCTTTTGATCTTTCTTCTTTTACCATTGTCTTAAATTTAGCAATGATCTGCTGAATCATTGCTAAAATACCATAAAACAAAAAAAAGAAAAACAATTTTTATTGATATGCAAATTCTTACGTAGACAATGACTATGATCAGGTGAGTGTGAGAATGTGTGTCTTTGCATGTGTCATGTTTTGTTTCATTTCTCCCTGTTGGCTCTTTTATTGCTCTTCTCACTTTTTTTTTCTTCGCGCTGCATTATGTAACCGCAGCAGCTGTTTGAAGTCACAAGAGGGGGTGGGGATGGGGGGGGGGGGGGGGGGGGGGGGGGGGAAAACTTTTCAAAGTGCTGCTGTTGCAGCGTGATCAGAACGCAGGGGAGAAGCTCATGACAGCATCAGCTTCCAAAACAATTCTTGACAATTGTCTGGTCTCATCAGACACACTTCCCTGTGAGTGCTAATTGTTGTTATTTCCACCGCTTGGTTTCTCTCACGTGGCGAACTATTTTGATATTTGACATGTTGCTGTTTAGTCTATATAAAACCTTTGCTTTTAGAACTAAAGCAAATGCTGAGTCTCTTCAGGAGACCTTGTCCCTAATGTCCTCTGTTGTGACCATTCTGTTTTCATTTGACTTCTTTCTCTTCTTAGAAGTGCTTGATCACTCCCTGCTGTCAATTTGTTTCTGGAATGTAACCTTTAAATTTAGCGGTAGTTAAACTCGTATGTTTTGATATACAAATCTTTTTCTATGAACGTCTAGTGAGGTTGAGGCCAAAACCCTTTTATTTCAAAATGTGCTTTTCATTGGAAAAAAAAGAAGAAAATATTAGAAACTGAATTTTTTTAAAAAAAGGGGAAAAAAAGCTGTATGTTTAAGGTTTAAAGTCAGAACATGTTTTCCTGCAATTCCACTTTATACCTGGACAAGGTGAGCCACCATAGTGTCCAGGGACCAATAGAAGAAGAAGACATGGCGGCCATGCTGAAAAGCAAAAAAAAAAAAAACAAAAAAAAAAACTAGCAGCAAAAGAGCAAAGAGACCAGAAGAAGTTAGTCAAAAGCATTGCAATTGTAATAACAGTGGAGTGGGGGAAAAAACAAAACAAACAGAAAACAAACAAACAGCAACAGCAACTACAAAGAAGCCACAATAAGAATGGATAGTTTTTTTGTTTGTTTGTTTCTTGTTTTGCCTCAGACAGTTTTTGGGTGCTAAAAGACTGAAATCAAATGCAGAACTTGCAAAGTCAGTTAAAAAAGGGCTGCAGCGTTTATGTTTGCTGCCATTGTTGCTACTAATTGGATGAATCACAGTAAACTGTATAAATGTGAAGATGAATGTGTCATCGTGCAGCAGGTATGCTCATTTCATTGTTAGTTAGGGTTCTGTCGGCTAGGTTCTTGTCATTACAGATTGTTTTTCAGTTCAAATGGAAGGTGGATGAATTGATTGGGATCTGGATGCATTAAGAAGAAATTTGCTCTTTCTCGTTGTCACTCAGTAGGTTTAAAAAGGAATGGAAACTTACACTTTGCCTTGTAAAACGTTGCCCCCTTGCAGTGATCAGAAAAATCTACTTTTAATGTTCCCAAACTGTGGACAGGTTCGTGGTAAAGTGGATAAATGAGGTCAATAAGGATTTGAAATTGTTGGGGAAAAAAAAAAACTTAGCTTGTTAACTGTTTAGATGTAAAAAGCAAAGAGGAAGAAAATGCAATAATCATAAATGAGCAGGTAAATAAAGGAACAGAGGCAGAGATGAGCAGGGAAGACCTTGTCTTTGTTGCATCAGCAACTTACATGTTTTATTTAGTTCCAGGAAAATACAGTGAAGAGGTATTCCCAATGTAACACATTGCTGCTGGTGGTAATATTGACATTTTTACCATTTTATAGAAACAGTCATGTCATGGGATAGAAATGGCTCAAAGCAGCTTTTATTCTTTCAAATTATCCTGAAACTTTTAAGCTGCTGTCAAAGTCAACTTATTAAGCCAATTCCACACCATGAATATCATAAACATCAATGCCCTTGAGGCCACACGAGCAGGTAAGAAACAGCCCAGAATCTGTTTTACACTCACAAATACATTCAGCATCAGGGGGTCTAAAGCCTGCAGGACCATCGCTTTCAAGGATGTATAAACTGCAGCATCCTGTGGGGCTCCATGTCTCTTGTCCTACAGCGGAGCCTAACCTCTGCTGTTTGGCTTAATTTGGCTGATTTGTCACAAAGCAGCCACACTTTTCCATGTTAACGTTCCCTGACCACATACGTGCTGACCATGAGGGGCTCTTCTGGGATTTGAAAACCAGACTTCTCATTAAAAATCAACTTCTTCTGTAAAAAACTAAGTCAGGGCATTTCCCCAGATCTCATTATGTTGTCATCCTCTTTCTTTTCATTGGGGGATTGGAGGCTGATCTTCTCTATCTGGATGTACACTTGCATGCACATAATGTATTCACATTTTGGTATCTAAAAATAGATTCTAAAATGCAACTAGATCACAAAAATTATGATTTTGTTTCTTAGTTGTTGGGTTAAACAGCTGTACTGCACAAGCAATAGCAACTGCTCATCAACCCAAACACTTAACTAAAATACTCATATTATCTTCAACATGCTTAGAAAACAGAAGTTGGGGGGGGGGGGTGGGGGGGGGGGGGGGGGGGGGGGGGGGGGGGGGGGGGGGTGGTGTTGTGGTTGTTTTTTTTTTTTTTTTTGGGGTTCCTCCCCCCCCCCTCCTTTTTTTTTTTTTTTTTTTTTTCTTTTTCTCTTTTTTTTTTTTTTCTTTTTTTTTTTTTTTTCTTTTTTTTTTTTTCTCTTCTCTTCTCTCTTTTTTTTTTTTTTTTTTTTTTTTTTTTTTTTTTTATATTTTTTTTTTTTTTTTTTTTTTTTTCAAAAAAAAAAAAAAAAAAAAAAGCTGAATGAAGTTGCTGTCTTCAGGTGCATAATCCCTTACTGATGCTGAATGAAAGCCATGATTTTGCACTTTCTCAGCAACACTGAACATTCATGCCCAGTACAAAGCCATTAAAGAAAAAAAAAAAAACCTGCATGTGTTCTCACTGAAGCATGTTTGTGATACCTTCTGCTATTTGAGAATTTATCATTTACCCAGCACAATTTCATCAAAAGCATTTGTACACAATTATAAGGCATCTTTAAGGCTTTACTGTATGACTTATTAGGATGGATACATGCAAATGTGTTGATTACAGATTTTTTACAAGCAATATTTATTCATCCTAATGAGGCGCATGTGATCAAACACTCATCAGTGATATAACATGGCCTCACCGCCCTTGTTTCCTCTTTCTATCTCGCAGCAGCACCGTTGTAAAGCTGTGTTGTGGTAAGGCTGGGATGAGGTGATGGAGTGCAGAGAAGGAAGAGGGAGAAGAGAGGAGAAGAGAAGAGGAGGAAGAGGATGGAATGAGAGGACAGATGAATGGAGAGAGGAGGAAGAGGAAAGACATGAAGGACAGTTGATGAACTGCGCAGAGCTGGACACCAGCCAGATCCTTTTAATGAGCAAAGTGCTGCACCCAACACCTCACACCTAATTACACACACACATACACCCCTTCTCTCACATGCTCTCTCTCTCTCTCTCTCACACACACACACACACACTTTCAGGAACCTTATTTTTGCCTTCCCCTGCTCTGCAGCATCCCGCCATCCAGCACTAAGTACTCCCTCCAGATCAAACAAGCAGCTCACAGTAACCAGCATACAGATGAGCCTTTCCTTCCCCTCCTCCTCCTCCTCCTCCCTTTCACTCTCCCACTCTCATCACAAACCCCGTCTTCTCTCCCCTGCAGTAACCTCTTGCTCTTCCTCTCCCCCATCCCCCTCATCCTCCCTCTTGCATCTCTATGCCTGATGTTCCTCACTCGCATGGAGGGGAATACATCAGCCATCACTCAACAGACTCGGAACACTGACACTGCCCCGGCTAGCCCAGTAAAACACATTACCTGCAAACTGCATTAGACCAAAGTGTGGTCAAGATGCACACATGGAAATGTATACACACACATACACACACACACACACACACACACAAAGAAGCAACTGTGTGTAATCAGATCTAGGTTAGCAGCCGTGGTATACGGTTTGCTGGAACAGCATGTACCCGCCCCTCAAGCTGAGCTCCCGAATATAAACAGAACATGTGTGTTTCTGTGAGTTCTTATGCCATTCACGATAGGGACTAAGTATCAATACTTATAAAAGCACAAAGATGATGAGAGATAAGAATCTGTTGGGGTTTTTAATTGTTTTAAGGTGTTAGTGTGATAAAATGTGAAACTCCGTATGTTTACACTTTTGTGAGCATATGTATTTCTGCTTTATGTGCAGACATACACAATGATTTGTGCAGATATATTGCTAGAAATGACAAAAACACAGTTTCACTTCCCTGACTTCCAGGGAAAAGGCCCCAAGATCAGTGTTATTTTTCATAAACACATGAACCGTGGTGTGATTATGTGGCAGCTTCTCTGCTTTGGTGCAGTATGTTCCTTGAATGTGGCCCAAATGGCTCTGTTGAGCTTTCATTTATGAAATGATAGAGGAGGAAACTCAAAGCACAAACACACTGCAGCATGAGCTGCACAAGAAAACCTTAATTACCAAGTGGGCTATTTAGTAGAGGGCAAAGATCTCTTGAGGCCTTTGGAAGCCACAGGTTTTACAGAGGGGGAGTTATTCTCCAATATGATATGACTGCACCGCCCCAGTAGGGTCATGCATCCCTATGCATAAAATCTATATGTGGTATGATCACGCAAAGCTCAATCGCACTGTGTTGCCATGGAACTTGACAAAAAGCTTGAAAATAATCAGAGATAATTCACTAATACAACAGCAACTATTTAAAGACAGATTTTGCACTATTTATAAAAGGGAAACACAAATTGTCAGTCTCTATGAATATAAATGAAAGGCCATGAGTCATAGGTGGATTGTCCACACTCATTAACCAACTGCTTGTGTGTGTGTGCATACATCAGTGATAGTGCTGTGGTGTAGTTGGTCCTAGAGCCAGGCTTGTGTTTGTGGCACTTCTTTTTAATGAGGGACAAACATTTTCTTTCTCTGACTCTCTGTCTGTCTAATAACAACTCACAGTAAATGACCATGAGCCTCCAGGGCAATTAGATGAGCACTCAGGGCTTATAGTGTGTTGCTTGGAAACTCACAGACACACAAGTGTGCAAGCAAAGATGATAGCAATCCAGTTAAAAATGGCTGAGAAACTGAGAAAGCAGATATAAATAAGGTGCAGATCAACGTAGAGGCAGAAAGATTAAGAGTAAGGAGGGAAGACGACGGCTGACACTTGTAAGTCTCAGACATGGAAGCCCTGTTCCGTTCTATTTTCACGTGTCTCTCATCTCTGCCGCTGCTTCTCGTGCTCCGCTTTTTTGCATGTTTTTCTCGTTCAGTCTGCTCTCCATCATGTCACATGTTTGTTATGATCTCAGACTGAGACACAGGAAGGGGACAGACGGGAGAGGAAGAGAAAGCAAGAGGTGGAGAGAGACGGAGAGGGAAGCTTTCACCTTTCATTTCATGACAACAGTGAGCTGCCAATTTCAGCGTGCCCTTTACTGACCACCACACACAGCTGCACACACACACACAGATCCCTGCTCTCCACATGCCTTCCAATCTCAATGAAAATCAGCCCTCTTTCATTGTGTTGCATCATGCAGGAAACGCACTCTTAGGTTGAGCCTGAATCTGTGTGAAGGAGAAAAAGTCAGAGGAAATGAAGAATTTTAGCGTACTTTAGTGTGTGTCTCTACATTTTGTGTGCCCCTTGTCTGCAGCCATGTTTGTGTAT
Organism: Atherinomorus stipes; assembly: GCA_023101725.1. Classification (NCBI taxonomy): domain Eukaryota; kingdom Metazoa; phylum Chordata; class Actinopteri; order Atheriniformes; family Atherinidae; genus Atherinomorus; species Atherinomorus stipes. Next base: position 186,306 of record JALJCO010010682.1, on the reverse strand, counting down.
TAAAGTTACACCACATTGCTTTGCTGTGCCAAACCACTGAGTTGGCTCTGGTCTTATCTGTTTCTTTTGACAACACAAACAATGTTTCACAAGCGCGAACAGAATGCCATAGATACACACTTCTACATCCAGCTGCAAACACCACACCTGCTGCAAGAACACGTGTGTTTTCACTGTTTTACCTACATGCAAAGATTTATTTCCGCATGCACAACTTATCCCGGTACAAGGTTTAATGTGTCATTGACTACCCTGCTTTTGCTTTGCTATGAGGGATCAACCTCTCATCTTCCATTCATATATTCTTCTTTCTCTTATCACTGTCCCTCTCCTTCTCCACCATTCTCTTATTTCTTTTCTTGTGCAAACTTTATTGCTATCTTTTCAGGCACATGCACACACACACACACTATCTCACCTCTGTTTTCTCTCCCTGACACCGCTCTACACCCTCTTCGCGTTATCTGTCGGTACACCTCCTCCCTGTTGCGCTGCCCCCCAACACACACACACACATATTGCTGTGTCTTTCTCCACCTCCGTCTTGCCTTATTTACTCTCCCTCTCTGCCACACCTCTTCCTCTCAGCTTTCCTCCCTCGTTCTTTCCCCGCCTCTATCCATCTCTCACTCTCGCATCCTCTCTTTCCCTCTCCTTGGACCCAGTGAGGCTGTGGGGTAGCATCACTTTCAGTCAGCTGTGACACTGCAGTCTCGGTGCAGCTTTTAAAAAGGACTCTGTTGTAAAGCTGCCACCGAAGTGAGCCTACGCAGCATATTAGAAGCAAACACACACACACACATACACGTATAGGACCAGTATGCATGCAAGATGTACAACATGTGTCCAGAGTCAGAATATACTGGGCAATGCAATTCTAAAAATAGCAAAGACTTTCACAATGACACACAAGCTCCTCATAAACATGTAAGAAAATAACACACACATACTGTAAATATTTTAAAGATATCAAATTGTGGTTTCAGTTATTACAAGTAAACACACTTTCATCAGATGTTGCATAAGATTAATGCGTAGATGTGAGTGCATAACAGTGTGTATTTCCAGTTCCTCCTTATGCAACTGAGAAAACAGCAAGCTATGACACATCTCTGCTCTGACATATAACGTCCTGCTAGAAGACTACGTAACACATCCTAAGGCTCAGGATGCTGCACGCACCAAGAGATGAAGCAAACAAACAAGCCACGGACAGACGGAGAGGCTGCAGCTCATGCCAACCCTGCATCCGTGTGTTTTTCAGCCTCATACAGATTTTGTGCTCTTATTTCTTTCTCTTTTTCTTTTTTTTTTCTAATTGAAGGGGGGATGGTGTTGTTTAGACAGATGTTGGTGGAAAACAAGGTTTGCAGCAGGTGTTGGGAGTGTGTGTGTTTATGTGTGTGGCAGGCGAATGTTCTTATAGCTAATGAAAATAGAACTCAGTCCCATGAGAGACCCCGCTGTCCTCTATTCGGCATGCACACGCACATGCAGATGTACACACAGACAAACACAGACAGACCAACACACCCCCTTCACTCTCACTTTCTCCTGCACTGTGCTGATGCCCAACTTGTATCCTGGTTTAGAGGAGGAAGAAATGACAGGTGAAAGCATGGTACCTGAGTTAAGGGTCAGCCGTTCTCTCCTCCTTTTGTTGTCCCTCCAATCCCCCTCTTGTTCAGCTGGTCTGAGCTGAGGCGAGCTGAGCTGAGCCGTGCCGAGCCAAACGTACAGCGGCGAGGCTCAATCCTTCACCCTGCGATGCTGAAAATGGCACCAGTATTCCCTGATAGCAGCAGCCTGCCTGCCTCTCTCTCTCTCTCACTCTCTCTCTCCTCTGCTCTCTAGCTTGCCTCCCTCCTCTGCTTGTCTGCTGCCATGTTGAGTGCACGTAGGGCGAGGGGCGGGCTGAAGGGAGGGAATGGGGGGGTGACGGTGGAGGGGAGAAGAGGGGGAGGAGGAGGAGGAGGAGGGGAGAGTGAGAGGGACTCTGGGGGATAAGAAAGCAATTAGAAGACAGCCCCTCTTCCTTCCAGTCAGGAATGTATAATGGAATTAGCTTGAGAGGAGGGGTCACTGGTGGTGGATGGAGGTGAAGGGAGGTGTTGGGGTACGTGGTCTTGCAGCCTCTGCTGGGGAGTCTAGCAGCCTGTCCAGCAGCCACCACTTGCAAATGTGTTTGCGAGGAAGTGGGAGAGAGCAGATGGGAGGGTGCTGGTGTGGAGTGATTGCCATCGTCCTGTGTGTGTGTGTGTGTGTGTGTGTGTGCACGCCTGTGTGTGAGGACTAGAGAGAGCTGAGGCGGGAGATAGAGAGATTGCTGATGTACTGTTGGGAGGCAGGAGAGGAGTGGTTGAGCTGTGGAGGCGGCGGCTTCAAAGCCTTCTCTGTCTCAGGTTTGCTCTCCCTCCTCCTCCCCTGTGGGTGGCGAGCAAGCTGTATGTGTGTCTGGAAAGACAAACCTGTGTGTGTGTGTGTGTGTGTGCGTATGCATGTGTGTGCAAAAGGGAAGGAGAGAATTTAACATGCAATTTTGGATGTGCAGTTGTCCGTGTCTGTGTTTGTTTGGTTGTGTCCTTCTTTTTGTTTATCTTGTTTGGCTTGCTGTTTGTTATTAAACTAGAACGTGTGTGTGTGCGTGTATGTGTGTGTGTCTGACAGAGACAGAGACGAATACTCTGTGTGTTTACTCATGTATGAAAAGAGATGATCGAAATCCCAGTGTGAAAGACAGTGATAGGAAAAGATGAGTGGGAGCTGCAGTGTGTTTCTGCGTTTATGAGAAAATTAGATAACAAAAGAAAAAAGCCGAGTGTGTTTGTCCCCGTGTGAAGGTGTGTGTCTCTGTGTGTTTGTCTTTTGATGGAGAGGGACCGAGCCAGGCACTGCATGTGGGAGATATGTGCATGCGTATGTCACTGATTGTGCCATGAATGAAAATAAGAAGGAAGGGAGAGGAGAGGGAGAGGAGGGGGAGGAGGATGGGGAGTATGACTCTCCTCCCATTCAGCCGTCTCCTCCTGTCTCTCCTCTCGTCTTCCTCTTGAGTGGCAGATGAAGGGCTGCTTGCAGCTTGCCCAGGCGCGCGTCAATAATTAGCATCCTCTTCTCTCCCTTTATTTTCGTTTGCTCTTTCGTGCAAGAGGAGCGCGCGTCTCAGCCGCCCGTGCGGCGCCAATCTCAGCCATCCTGAATTTCTCCTGTGCAGCAGAGGGTGTTTTCATCGGGTTTACAAGCGGAGCCCCTTTATCTCCACCTCCTCCTCCCTTGCCGTATATATTGCGCGCTGTGCAATTACGGCAATGGCCCGTGATCGCTCCTGGCACGCAGGGACGCACACACACATACACACACACACACACACACACAGGATGGAGAGATGAGCGGAGGAGCAGAGCGCACAACGTCGGCTTCTGTTCTCATAAACAAAATTCGTGTCCGCACGCATTTACTGTCAGCCGGTCTCACGCGAACTGGCAAACGCGCACACGCGCAGCGGTTCAAGGGCGATTGATTTGGTGTTTAATTTCTCTCCCGGTGCTCTTGACGCAAAAGGATGCGTCTCCGTCTGACCTTGACAACAGACTGGAGGAGTTTTGTCTCTGTCGCCAGGCTTAACCGCTCGGGACACGTGCACGCTCACGCACAAACACCATACACACATACTTCTTATGGGGATGTCAGAACCTCATATCCTTTTTTTTTAAATAAATGAGCGCTTTCCATCTGCTTTCTAATTATAGCCAATGTAAGGTTATTCCTAATTTTAGCTTCAGTCGTGAAATAGTTGTCTTTTAATAATTCATGAGTTCAGACAGACAGCCTGCTCCTACTGGCACGCGTAAAGCCAGATTCAGCCAACTGAAAAACAAGGTGGACAGGCCCGCTATATCCTCATTTACGGAAATGTAAAAATAATCACACTCACCCATCGCTTTAAGCAGAAAGCTTGGAGATTTGGCCTATGTCTGATCTGTGAGATATGTTTTTCACCTAGCTCATAGCTCGACTTGATGCAGTCGGCCTAAAAGCAGGAAATCACATCAGTCAATTACAACGTTTCAGTGTTTTGGATGAGAAACCTCGGAGATCACAACACTAAACGCACGGAGCCAATCTACGCATATGCGGTACGTGCTTGCGCCCAAGTGCCTAAATCATTTTGGTGCAGTTATCCTCCTAGGAACGCTTTTGTTTTGATCAATGCGGATCTAAGCGAGACGTGATTTTGCCTACAGCGCTGACATCAATTGCGATGGACAGGGGTTAAACACGACTGCGTCTGAAGAAGGGTTTGAAAGCGCCTCTAATCTCAGTTCGCCATACGCTCTGACACGCACACACACACGCACCTACACATCCACGTAAGTGTGTTGTGGGGGTGTGCAGGCATGTACCGTGTATATATTAGTTGTACTTTTCGCTCAAATATAGCAAGGAATGAAAGAGGCCTTGTATAATAATCCACCTGTGATTTCAGTAAGTTTCCACCAGATTTTTAAAGATTAAACATTTAAAATGAAGGATTCATTAACTGAATTTGTTAGAAAGAGTTATTATGACATACATTTCCTATTTTTTTTCTTTAAAAGTTTTGAAGAAACGTGAAAGCCCATCAGTTCGGGGCGATGTAGCAGCTTAAAGTAAGGGTCAGGGTCGTTGAGGACTCGACCACACAAACCTCCGGATCAATTGGATGCAGGGCAAGAAGGGGTGGTTCTCTGTTGCCATAGAGACAAGAGGACAGTGGCGTTGGATACTGTTACTAGGCAGGAGAGGCTGCCTGTGAATGAGGTGAGAGAATGTGGGGTGGCCTGGTGGGTAAACATCATCAATAACAGTTGCCTAAGTTGTCCAGAATAATATTAATAATGCTGCTTGAATCTTTTTTTCTCTATTCAGAAAAAGTAAAATCACACTTGAATGTTAAACCTAAAATCTGGAAAAGGTGCAAGGTGGGTGAGTTAATTGCAAACATCGAGGGAAAGAAAAAGAACAAGACAGAATTAAAAGAATCAAGAGAGATAAACAAGTATTCACACTTTATCATCTTCCATGCACGTCATAAGTCAAGAAAACTTTTTTTATTTGCAAAACATCTATTGCACAGCCTAGTGGCAGTTATATTAACTGCAACATCATGAAAGGAAGATATTACATACCGCATTTTTCCTTCAGGTGCTTTAGGTTTCTTTTTGTCATGCAAATATTTTATGCAAAAGGGAATCAACTACGTTAGGAGTTATGTGACAGAGCAGCAACAGACCGAGGTTTTGCTTAAGCACGGCTATCAGTGTAAGCGTCATAAATCTGGTGTCGACAATAAAGAAAACAAGCAACCACACAAAACAAAACAAACAAACAAACAAACAAACAAAAAAACACTTGAAGTACAAGCACAAGGTATGCATAGACATATATAAATAAACTAACACTTTGTCCTAAATGTCAATTCAGGACAACAGAAAACGTCATTTCGCAATGTAAACAACGAGACCAGACACAACACTTTAATGCCATCTAGTGAATTCCCGCCGAAACGCAGCTTAACTCAATAAGTTGTACAGTTGCGCTCTCTGCTGGGTTATAATAAGTAGACACACACTTTTATTATTTATTGAAGAAACTAGAAACTGTGTATGAGATAAAGACTTTTGCTTCGGGGCAAACGAAAACCTTTCAATTAAAGCTAATTCCTGGATGAATCGGCAGCTCACCATCTGGACCAAAAAACATTAGGTAATGCAACCAAAATAGCGCAAATGCGGTTTAAAACGCAAAGCAGTCCCTGTTTTATCTTCTCGGTCTCCTTTTTAGGTAAGATAAAAGGTTTTCGCTTGTAGTAAAGTCATTTAGAAGGTGCAACAGGATACAGAAAAAATGTATAATATGAATTCATTAGACACAATAAACCTAATCTCGTCACCAACGTTAAAGCTTTGCGTACATTGGAGATCGCTTTATTTCATTTCCAGCAATTATGCAGACAGTTCCGCAGTGGTCAATCAGCACCATGGACAGCTCTGCTACACTCTGCTGCTGCCCAGGACTTGTTGACACAACCAGTAGTTGTTAAGCACCACGGACAGCGCTTGACAGCATGTTGACGCCCCCCCAGTGTTCTTTCAGCACCACGGACAGCGCCACATCTATCTATCTATCTATCTATCTATCTATCTATCTATCTATCTATCTATCTATCTATCTATCTATCTATCTATCTATCTATCTATCTATCTATCTATCTGGCATTAACTTGTTTATCTTTGTAGTTGTCCATGCAAGTGGTAGCCTCAAGTTTAACGATTATACAGTAACAGCTTAAATCTGATTCAGTTAGTTGAAGTGTGAGTTTTCTTAGTCTTCTTCATGTGATAAAGATTGTTCGTGAGCCTGATGTGTAAAATGTCACACAAGAGAAAAGCATAGGCATCACCCTCTATTCATTCATATAGTCTCATTTGCAGCCAGCTACACAAAAAAACTGTCTTCACGTTTGTTTTTATTGCACACTTTAATCCTTTAGTAAACAGGTCTTCACAGTAACAATGCAAGAGCAGAAAACAGAAGCAAATCACTGTGCAGTGCAGCTTGATAGATCTTCAAAATATTTATACTTATTTACATTAGAAAAAACACATACAAGGAGCAGTGCCCGTGGTTATCCCTGTGGTTGGATGAGGCATGTTAACCCCGTTGTCACCCTAAAGCACTTCTCAGACTTGACTTTACACTGTTTGTAGCTCTATGAATCCTGTCAATACTGCCAACCTAAAAACATTCAAGTAATGTATTTCTGGCATTGCACAGGTACCAGGTTAGCCAATACACAGGACTCTTTGGAGGAAAAAGAATTGCACTGGCACCACTTCCAAAACATAATCTCAAAACCAGCTTTGTAGTTTTTCCTGTTATCTTAACATAAACGTAGCTTTTAAAGGAATGTCAGTCTCAACAGCATCCGAATGCCAAAGTAGCTGTGATAAATATGGTAGTTTGCACTGTAGAAAGCAACTAAACCAGAACACAAAAACATACGATCGCATTGTAATTATTTTTGATGAACCAATAAATAATAAATTGGACATGAAATCTCAGCAAATTAAATAATATACAAACATTTTGCATTTATAAACTGCTGAATTACACCACAGGAAACCATAAATTCATCATGTCTGCTTTAATGAATGAACACTTGGATGATATGCCACACTAATAAATGACCTCTCACTGGCACCCCAGTGTGGCCTTCAGTCCTGACATTTAGAGGTTTTTTTTGTTTTTGATTTGGTTTGGCAAATATCATTTAATGTGGTTCTGCTTCGCTGCGTGTAGTGAACGCTGAACTTCCAGGGGAAATAAAAAGAACAATATAAATAAGGCAAAGTGAAGGTACTGTTTGTACTGCAGGATGAAATCCTCATTCTCAGATTAATGCTGTTCAGAGGAAGGTAATGACATTTTCAGTTCTAAGTCCGAGCCAAGAAAAAGCTTTTAAACTCAGATTATAAAGAGAACACACTTTTTGGATATGCTCATATTCTTCTGGCTGCGAGCTGTTTGTTCCAGGCATGACCTCATCTTTATAACATTCAATGAAATCACTGAATCTTCTCTTAAAAAAAAAAAAGATAAACAAAAACAAGACCAAACGAAACTGAATACACTTTTCCAACCTTTTCATACACTGTAATAACTGATAAAGCTTATTGTCTGACCATACGTTGCCCAGTCAGTGTTGGATTTGGTTATGTAATATAATAAAACATGTAAAAGAAACTGGCATCCTCCATGTTCAGAACAAACTAGACAAAATCAGAAACACAGCAGAAGTTCCTTTATGTCTTATACAGATAAAACAGAATATGTTTGTACCTGACAAATGCAAAGCCTCTGTGTAAGCACAGTCTTTTGTGGGATTTGTAGACACTTTTTTCTTTTCCATATAAACACACCTAGAAGCAGTTTCCATAGAGGCAATAATGGCAAGTCTTGGAATTCACTGAATTCAGCTTGATATCAGAAGAGGGATTTTCGGTGTAATCCCAACGGTTGAACAGCCACAGATGTGGTCCATTGGTAATTTGTCTGTGATCATTCATGTCATCCTGGAGTCTCGCCCTCACTACCTGTGGCCTGGGCCCCTGTGAGGGACTGTGTCCCCTACAAGGTCTTCCTCCACAACATTAACATAGCCTTCTTTCTCTATACAGCCTGCCAGGACCTGAAGCACCAGCCGGAGCCTGCGGTCCATGGCGTGAAGGTGAGGCTGGATGAGCACAGGGGATAGACGGTCACGTAGCAGAGACTCCTCCATCAGGGAGCTCAGCTGGTACTCCTCTTTGGCCAGGAGCTGGAGACGCAGGTAAGTGGACTTCCTCACCCTGGAAGCAACAGAGAATTAAATGGGTTATTTCAAGATGCTGTATGCACATATGACAATAGTTTTAAGATGCAAGATGAATCAGATAAACTAATGAGCTTATAACACCTTGACTTAAAGGGGAACTTCGTTTTTTTTTTCAATCTGGACCTATTTTCTAGCAGTAAATGAACGTATTTCATGTTAGAAAATAGGTCCAGATTAAAAAAAAACGGTAGTTCCCCTTTAAATATGCAAAGCACTTCCACAAAGGACTTTCCCCATGGGGGAAGGTTTTATATGTGACACAGATTGAGTGTTTTAGTCACAATAACCAGAAAACTGAACCAACTGTTAAGCATGGTGGTGGTAGCATTATGCTGCAGTGCTGCTTTGGGGATAGCGAGCTAAAAGTGAATGGAATGACAAGGTATGTCCGAATTTTGACAGCATAAAATGATAATTTTTTAAAACATAATTTATTAATCCCAACTGGGAAATTTGGTTTCTGCATTTTAACCATCTCTAGATTAATTAAAGAGCAGTGGATTGCCATGTCTCGGTGCCCAGGGAGTGGTTAGTGGGGGTTAAGGTTTGAAACACTCCAAATACACATCAGCGCTGGTTTCAGGTTAAATAAATGAGCCTAGCATTAAGTTTTTGAACAAGCTTACAGTATAAAGTCTTCAAGCCTACAAATGATCGAAAACTGGGCTGTTTAACTCGGTTCTACAAGGGCAGCAGCCCTGCAGGTATTCAACCCATCCTTGCTCTGACACACCTGACCCAGATTAAATGGATCCACAGCCAATGAAGTTCTGGACACTGACTCATAAATTTAAATCAGGTGTGTTCATGTATTCATGAACTTGAACAAAAGTCTGACCTGCAGCACTGACTGAGAGGTACCAGGATTGACAACTCATCGTGAGAGTGTTTTCCAAACCTGTAAATGAGAGAAAGAAGGAGTAATCACAAATATGGAGTATATTCAACCTGTTTTTCATAAACATTTTAATCGTTGATAGTCAAATGCCTTTTAAGGTTGCCAATACTAGTGTAAATGTTAAGTAACTTAATGTCTTCACCCTCTTCCGTTGTCAAGGTGGATGATGAAAGTGTCATTTCCAAACTTTTCAAATGTCTCGTAATGATGACGGTCCATATTACCTGAATCGGGGAGACAAGGATGATAGGAAAACATGACTGAGTCAGAACATCTTCACTACTAATCAGGTGCAGCAAAAACATTCCCCTTTCTCATCTATAAGTTGATCATGAGTCACTCCTACTTTGCTTTCCTCTTACCCATTAAGAAATCAAAGATGGTCATGTCCATGACGTCCAGCAACCGAGTGCCACGATCGTAGGGAGGCGTCTGTTTCACTTCATCACAGTAATCTGGATCTACTTCCCACCTGACAATATACAGAAAAATGGGTTATTGTCAAATAAAAATAATGACTCAAAATGATTCTTTGAAAAGCTTGCATACTCTGCTTTCTTGCGCTTGTGGTAGGAGCGCCTCCAGGGGTTCCTCCAGGTTTTGCGTTTTGCCAGGTTCAGGTCTGGAAGGAAGGCTGCAAGCGACCCTTCAATCTGGTCAGGCTTACCACATAGAGCATGCTCAGTGGAGCAGTAGTACGAGCATTCACCGTAGAAGCAGACATTATTGGCTGATGAAAGAAAAGCAGGGGCAATGATTCAGAAATGTCTCCAGAAGGAAAGAGAACGTTGTCTGTCATCATTCAGCTTCGTATGAGTAAGCTGTTTAATGTCAAGACAAATGGAAAGAAAATGACACCTGCTTTGCTATTTAGATAATGCAAAATAAAGGGAGTAAGTACACAGGAAGCAAGATAGGATTAAGCAATTATAATCAATGCCATACAGTATTAAACCCCTCGAAGCTTCTCCAGCCAGTGAGTAATGCTAAGAGATGTGTCATCTTGGCAACATCAGATATGATGTGGATGTTTTTCACTATTAAAATACTGTATTTCAAAGCTTCAGCATTAAGTTTTCCTAAGCTTAACTAAGTACTTTAACACCTTATGAAGTAGTACTAGATCAAATTAATGTAGTTAAAGCAGACATCAGAATAATAATAAAAAAAAGATAAAGCAAAGGAATGACAAACAATTATGCCAATATATGTGGAGGTAAATAGGAAAAACAAAAGTGAAATTAATAAATATTTAGGCCTTTTTTGCTTCCATAAAGGAAAACACATAATCTGGCATTTCTACTCAGAAGGCTCCGATCATGAGATGCTTATTCCACTCAAGAGGAACAAGGTATCAACACTTTTGCTGCAAATGATTAAAGGCAGAAATGCATATATAAATTCAAATCTGTAATATATCTTTTAAACTTTTCACGCACTCTTCAATTGTTCTGTTTATTTCTGGTGTGAGAGCTGCAGGCTGAAGTTTTTAAACTTTAAACTACTCCAGAAGTGCGCTCACACTCAATAGTATTCTGTAATGACGAATGTGTTTTTGGTCAAATCAAAGTGAGGAAAAAATATTGATTAAATCTTCTCTGTGAAAAATACAAATAGTCTAATCAATTTTTCACTCTGTGTTCTATTAGGTGCAAGACCAGCAGCGTGAAATGGGCCTGAAGCAAATCAGGATTTTCTGCATCGCTGAATGTAGGTTTATATGTGATAATGATTCATACTGATTACTGTAACTTCACAGTTTGCACCTGTGGCGTCATGAACATGCAGCTCATCAGCTTTCCACAAATAACTTATTCCCTTATTATCATCCCTGCAAAAGAAGTCATTAGGAGAAAAATTCAGAAAAGTTGGTACTTTTTCCAGTTTTACTCAAAACTTGGAGGATAATTTGGCGTGTAGCAGGGAATGTGTCCAGCATGAGGTGCTAGTGTGATGATGTACTGTAACTGAGCCATCCAAATACTTAATGTATACATTAGTATCCTTTCAACCTGATGTGGTTTTACCATTGCTTTTGTAGTAAAGGTTGCTCTTGTTGCTTCTGTGGGTTTTTTACATCTCCTCTTACTTTTCCATATTTGTTTTGCCCACAGTGAAACAAAGTTTCACACAAAGTTTTGCGGTGGTTTGTTGGTTTCTACTTAGACTTGAAGTGGAACGTTATCATATAAACAAGTTTTAGAACACCTCTATTTTTCCAGTTCTTCATAGCAAGAAACTTGGGAGAGCTCTGGGAAATGATATCACCACTTTTGAGGCCTGTTTTTGCAGAACAGATTTAAATTATTGACCCTTTTTTTATGCTGTCTGATAAAGGCCTCTTGCATTTTTCGGAAATGCACATTATTTTTCAATGCAGGGAGACGTGATTCTTCTTTTTAACCTCTGGCAGATCATTATTTACCTTGTACTGTAACTACTTGAATAAAAAAAAAAAAAAAAGAAAACTTTTGACCAGTATTATCCAGTATTAATATTATCCATATGATATTTAACCCCTTCGTTCTTACCCAAATGGTCCCAGATGTAAGCAGATAATTCAAACCATACTTTATTTTCAGAGTGTGAAAACACCTCAAGCTCACTGAAAAAAAAAAAAAGCACTACTTCTCTTTAATGATTTTGTACAGTAGCATTATTTCTCAACTTGAATATCAAATCCGAACACTTTCAGCAAACCTGGGTTTGGAAATTCTTTCCTACACAAAGCCAAAGATTTGCGGTGCTAAATAGATGAATCAAAGTAGTTCAGTCATCTTAATCATTAGCCTGCCCTGTCTTTTTCTACGGCTTCAGTGACGTCTCTAAAAAAATTTTGTGGAAGTATTTCAGCTCTTTGTCAGTGATAAATCAACTATTTTGCAGCGCAACATCAACTACACATGATGACATAATGTTTTTTTTTTTGCTTCTATAGTGAATAGTTGTTTCCAATTGGATTTTTGTCATAATATCTCTTAAGTAATTTGTTTGAATCTATATATGAATTTTCTGTTAAGTTCTTCTTTTGGACCTTTAATTTGCTTTTGAATACAATTGCTATAATTCATTAATGTTATCTACTGTGTGCACAGGAGGAAACCCTCTAATCTCTGCCTGTTTTTGGCAGGTTGGCTCACAGCGCCTCCAAGTGGAGATGTGTTGTTGTTTCTTCAAATAAAGTGCATTCTTGTCATTTTCACCATATTGAAGAGCAGATCAGGTCACAGTAACTCTGTCTAACTTCAGCTGAAGGTGTACAACCCACTTTCCACACATCCAAGTTTATTTGAAGCGCACATATCGTATAAGGGCAGCCAGAAAGCTGGAGTTGCTCTGTGCTATTTCCAAGTTAAGTGTTTGATGCAGCCAACTACCTACTGCTCCCTGCCAAGTTGCAGGTGCTGGCAGAGTCTCTACCTGGTGAGATGAAAAAGGTCCTCCACAGCTTCTTATCACGTGTGACATCTCTGATCTCTCTTGTCATGTTGACAAGCCTTCCTGCCACAGGGGGCACCCTCCGAAAGTCAAGGATCCTAGAAAGACACAGATGTACAGTCAAAAGTAATCAGTCAAGTTTTGAAAACAGGCCTTGGCTTGACAGATGAAAGTTGACTGTCATGACATCAATGTTTCCAGTGTTGCAGACTGGAAGATCAGCTTCAGATTGGACTGTTTTGCAGTATGTTTCTGACTCCACATTACACTGAACAGATGCAGGTAAGAAGCTCCTTCATCCTCCAGCTCGTTCTGCGGTGGTGCACCAGGCAAATCTGGGTGTTCCCAAAAAAAGCAGGAGAGCTCTGAATAATAAACCTGATCTGTTTATGCAAGCTGCCTGGTCTTCTTCCATTTCCCTAATTTCATCACCTGCTTTTACAGTCTGCATATTTAGAAAACTGCAAACCTACTGAAATTTCACAAGATATATTTAAATGCGAGGAGGCGTTTATCATTAGGGAAATAAACACCTACACCTTTAAGCTGTCGGCGATAAGTATTTGTGGCATGCCTATTTTCATCTAAATAAAGATGGCCAACAAAAAAATGACACCAGGACAAATTTTCTTCCCTGTGAGAAAAAAATGTTCAGTATTTTGAATCAATCTTGTCTTTCCATAACTGATCTGTTTTGTTTCAGCTCAAAAGATGTATTAATAATTCACCATCTTCTGTGCTCTCCGTCAACTAGTGCGGCTGGTCCATATTAAGCACAACAAGGAAGGAAATGGTGCGTGTTATCTCCGCTCTTAACCCTGTCTTCACAACAAAAATACAGACAAAACCACACTGTAATCAGATGATTTCTCCTCCGTATTTAGATCTGGTTAATTACTCATCCTGGTCTACAAGTCCAGCCCCCTCATCCCCCGTCTCTTCTTCTTTCTGTCTCCACCTCCCACTCTAACTGTTCCTTCTAATTCTCCTACGTGTACATTAGAACACTACACCCATTCAGCCGCTGTTTAGCTTGTCTCACCGTATGTTTGCTGTCCAAATGACCCTGACCCATCTGGGACTAAAACTAAGCCTCCTGGGAGCAGGCAGACACACAGACAGCTCTGCTGAGTGGGACAGAGTTAGCGAAATTTTAGCTTACAGAGGAAAGCATTCAGGAGCCCCAAACTGCACCGTCACGTCGGGTCCTCACGACAAAGGAGCACCTGTGCGTACCTGTGTGTGAGTGTGTGCATGTGCGCGTGTGTGTATCTGCAGTGAGAGCACACTTGAGCTTTTATTAATGTGCAACCCGTCTGCTACACACCCTTGAGTCACGTGGAGTTCACAAGAGAACAGATGATAAGAAAACCCTGCGATTTAGAAGCAATTACAGGAAAGCAGAAATCATACCTCCTCCTCCTTCATATCCTTCAATCTGAAGTAACAAAATAGCAATAGGTCAGACATCTGGAGCTCCGGCTCTACAGCTGGGCAATAAAAAAAAGTCTAAAAGTAATGCTGTAGCCAAGTTTAAATCAGACTAGTTTTTAGGAGTTACAGAGGCCCCCCCCCTGCAGTTCTGCAACCACGTTGTGGTGGTAATGGCCTGTCTTTGATTTTCTGTTTGGCTTTTCACGCCCACAAAAACACGTGGCCGAGCTAAGTTAAATTAGAGGAAGTTTATGTTTTGTCAGCATGTCACATCACTCCCTCAGCAGATCCTAAAATGTGCCGTACTCCATTTATCCTCCTCCTCCTGATCATATTTGACCAGAATAAGTGCTCTGTTTTTGTCTGCTGAAATCCTCAGAGTCAAAGGATCATGTTGAAATCAATATACGCAGCAGCATGCAAACCAAATGATCCCTTCTCTAAGTGTGTTATCTAATCCCTCATGTATGTAATCCCATTCACATTTCAAAGCCCAAATCCATTACGGACCACCTCTGGATGGGGCTAAAGTGTCGTGCTGTTTCATAATCCTTAAAATGACTGGTTATTTCTCCTGGAACAAACTATAGAGGACGACTTGAAAAATAAGAAAAGTTTGTCAAACTCACCGGTCCAAGTGAAAAGCAGCAATCTCAGCATTGTGTCTCTCAAAATCAGAGAAGTAGAAGAAGTCAGGAGGCGTTTCCTGCTCCCGGGTCTGCCTGAAAGACAGTGGTTAGACAACATTATCAGCAGGATTATTTTTTGTCTCCTGTCTTTTTGAAATGTAAATCATTTTTAATCATTCTGTATATTTAATATTTCTAAACCAGAAAAAATAACAATGACTCGGAAAAGAAATCTAATGTCTGAAAATTTTAATATCACAAATAAAAGAAGCTGGTGAAATAATAATAATAAAAAGAATAACTGGGCCTTAAAATAACAGAATTTCTTGATCTTGCAGCCTTTTGATTAGAAACATTTGTTCCCTTGTCTGTGCACATCCTGTGCATCTCCATCAGATTTTCCCTCCCTGCAGGGTGAAACTAATCTCAGCGTCTGCATCACTTTCTAACACAGAAGCTGACGCATGAGACCAAAAGCCTGTGTGGACAAGTCTGCTGAAGGGAAGCTGGCTGAGATTCTTGTTCACATCCTGCAGCGCAACCCCCCCCCCCCCCTCCCCCCACCTCACGCATTCAGGAGATGTGGATCTCTGCCAACCAAGCCATGGGTCTGAGTCAGGAAATGCTAGAAGCCTCTTTGTGTCGGTCTCTGACTCTCCTTTTGACTGTCTGCTCACCTGTCTGACAGCAGGATGCGTCTCTTCACTTTTTCCTCACTTGCTTTTTTTTTTTTTTTTTTTATCTTGCCGACACGTACTATGTAGACACACCTGCCAATTACCTGCAGTGTAACAGCTCTCCTTGCACAGAGAGCTTCTATCCTCTGCTCTGCCCTCCTTTCTTTCCTCCATTCCTCCTCTCTATTAGTGTGAACTGAACTTCAGGGTAGAGAGCAGCATTATTTTATCTCCTTTTTCACTCTTATTTCCCTGAAAAGCCAAACCACTGACAACAGAAAATGGCGTGCCCTCCTATTACTTTACTTGTCAGGGAAGGAGCCATTTACTCATAAATCAATCGCTGCCTTTGTGATCCCATCTTTACCACCCAGAGCGAGGAGGCGACTAATGGTGTTTTCATTTTGAGGGTGCATGGCAGAGGGAAAAGATATGGTGTAGATGGAGAGGTCGCTGAATAAAGAGTTGGGCTGACCCTTATTTTTAAAAGTATTTATCTGTCACATAGCAATCAAGCTGCCTTATCAATTTCTAAAGTTTGTTTCGTCTCCTGACCATAACTTTGCCATGATGACATATTTCCCTCCAAACTTTTCGACCATGCATCATATTTCTTTGAGTTTCACTCTCCCCCGTGCAAAATTTGGCTCGTAAATCTGACTGACAGACACTGCAGATTCGGTTGCCATGGTCACCGTGATGTAAAATGCAATTTCCTGTCGAGGGAAGCTCAGTAGAATTTTGAATGTAGTGGTGTGAAAACCCATTTAAAAAAAAAGAAAAAAAAAAACACACACAAACACAAATAGAACACCCACCTCCTCCTTCACACACAAACACACACGAACACCCACGCACACACACAGCAAAAACCACATACAAATTTCTCCTCACAGTAATGCTCCCATGCATTCTTTATCAGCAAGTGTCCTTGATAATAAAAAGGCCCTTTATCTAAAGCAGAGTGTGATTAGGCTGCAGCAGACATTCTGAATGTAGTTCAGCAGAATCTCTGTATGTGTGTGTATGTGTGTGTGAAGTGATGAAGCCGAACTGCTTGCCTACGTGTACTCTGTTTGTGCTGACTTGGCAGTTTTAATGCTCTTTCATGAGCTTAGACCTGCACAGTGGAGGGTTATATTAGAGGAAGAAAAGGGAGAGAGAAGGGGGGAGAACAGCAGAACAGCTGTGGCCTATACACTGCACACACACTCCTTTTCTCCCTCTTTCTCTTTCCAATCTGATGAAACCTGCTGCTGACAGAGAGAGGGCAGTAGAGACAAACCCAATGAGAGAAAATCAATGTGCAAACCACCTCCAGGTCACCCTCTGGAATTAAACTGATGGGAGGAAATAAGCAACTCTCTCCTCATGTGCCTGCAGCATCGAGATGAAACATAATGTTTGCTTTTCCCAGCCAGGTGACCTTAGTGTTTGTGAAAGTGATGAAGGTGATCGGGTGTGATTCAGTCCCATCATCAACAGACATGAGCTACAAGTAAAAACAGAAAAATGCAGACAAAAGACCTAATTGATTACATCCTGCTTCTTAAGAAAAAGTCTAAATATTCTCTATGAATCACATATATGGTAGCTGACAAACCTATCACCATGTTATTTCTTCTGTTCTGTCAGTTCTTTCATCAACAGGGCTGCAGATATCAAATACATGTGTAATATTGTGATGACTATATGACAAATATAGAAAACACTCAACATATACTCTAATTCTGCTTATTGATCTTTTTGGGATAAAATCGAATGAGTAATCGTAATCTTACATTCTCAGAAATCACTAAAATATCCATCATTTCACTTATTTCAACTGTTCATGAAGGCTGTAGTTGATACATTTCCATAACCTTGTTTCTAAGATATCTTACAGATTTACTGGGATGAATTACTTAAATGTAATTGCGTTTTGTACTCCCACTGACTTGCTGCAATGACACTTTGATACTGATCAAATATAGAGAGGCAGAATGGGAGTCAAACATGGAGAGGGCACATTGGAAATCCGTTATCTAATGGTAATCTACAGAAGATTTCAGCCCCCTACTGACAGGCTCCGTCTCTGTCTGGCCCTTTGTCCTGCACTGCATGTGGAAAGGCAGCGGAGAAGCCTCAGAAACTGCTTTACTGATTTATTAGTGTTTAGAATAGGATAATAAATGGGTAAAGTAAAACATAAGTATGGGAATTTTTCCATTAAATTGTCTTTATCACACTTTCATTGAATAACTGAACAGATTTAAATAATCATTATGTTTACATTTAAGTCCCTTGGTCTTGTTTTCCACCCATCCCACTGGATGCAAGAACTTGGCCAAGTCATTAAAATTCCGTCTTATGCATTACATTCATTAAATCACACTACTCTAATAATTAAAGGGAAGGTCTAAGAGCTTTAGACCTTGTTTACTTTCTTCCAACCTGCATCAATTTATCAGTTGTTTGTTTACCACAACCAAATCAATTCCTCTCACACAGTCTGACCCCACTTAACACCAATTATCAAGTATCCATCAGATCCTCTTCTCCCTTCTCTCTGCTTCCTACAACTTATCCATTATTTGTATCCATGTCCGCTGCTGTATCTCATCATTTATCCTTTTCCCTTCCCAGCATTATGTTTTTTCTGATTCTTTTTCTTAAAATGCAAAAACAGTTCAGTGTCTCATTAACAAATTTGACGAATTCATGGGTTTTTCTTAAATTCTTAAAAAGCTGTACTGAGTTGTAAGGCTAATTCAGTGTGATAATAGCCCACTAGGTGTCTTTTAAGGGTTTTATAACTCATGATATCCTGGGTAAGTGACAGGATGAGGAGCACTCTCAGTAACTCTCTAGTGACAGACAGGTAGAGGCTTGGAGTACCAGAATGAAAGACTGGAAGATAAAACCTCTTCAGTCTGGTGATTTGTGTCAGAGTGTGCTTATGTGCGGGCAGCGCCACACACACAGGTGTGCCAGAGAGTGAAGACCACCAAAGTGTTGTGTGTACATACTTGTATTTATACCTGCAAATAGCAGCTAACTGTGTGGGTATATGCATTTTTGTGCATTTCTAACTCCAAGCCTGCTTTTCCTTCATTTTCTCCCAACACTGGTACCAGAGAGAGATCTGAGAGTTGGCCCAGGGCCCCAAGGTAGCTGTCTAGATTGAATTTCAAATCAATGTTGCACAAGTTGTGTTCTAGCTTCAGCTATTTTCAACACACAGGGTGAGACACTGCCGGGAGGGAAAGGCAAGTCATCTCCATGTGTGGGAAGCAACATGGGCGATAACATCATGAGAATGAAATGAAAAGACTTGACATGAAGAAGACGGATGAAGGCTGGAGACAGAGCTTCAATTTCAAAGTTATTAGATACTCATGAGGTGGGAGATGGAATGGGATTAATGTGCAAACTGAGCAAAGATCTTAGTATTTATCAGTTTTTATTAATGACCTGCAATAAACTATGTGCATTATTAAGACTGCAGCACATGATATGAAACATTTAGTGCCATAAGGAGTAAGTGGGGCACATAATACATACAATGTTAACCAGGCAGAGATATGCCCCTGGTCACATGATCACTTTCCTCATGGCATCGGTGTGCATCCTTGAGTGTGTGCTGGTAGAAATACAGAACTTTGATAATGGCTGTGGCTGCTGCCCATGCATACACTACCGATGGTTTCAAACTCCATTGGATACTTTTGAGCTGACACTTTAAATTTATTTGCTCCGACTAAAAGCTTTGCAAAGAACCATTTATTTTGTAAATATCTTTGTGATTATATTCAAATAAATCTACAGCAGAGAAGCTATATAATTACAGTTATTCATTCACTAACTCTGTGCATTGTAATGAGAGATTAAATTCAGCAATTCAGCTTCCAGATCACTGATGTGTAAGTCCTCAACTATAAATATGGTAAAACTTTAATGCAAATAGTCATATTTTAGCAGCACAGAAACATTAAATACAACCCAATATTCCTACTCACTATTTTGGTATATTGTTGCTTTCAACTGCAGCATAAATACAGATTATACTTTACATATTTTATATTTAGGTTACATTACAGTGTCATTATCAGCTCTGTCTCCATGGGTGGGATATTGGTTAATCATTAACAGCAGTCATTAAAATCATTAATTCAGTTGTAATCACCATGATTTATGCTAATTAAAAACATAAGCGGTGATATAAACAAACACTTGTATCAGCTACGAGCATGAGATCAAGTGCAATGCTTCACTCACACATGTTTCAAAATTATTCCATGTGCCATTTTATTGAAGGTTTACTGTGAAATGATAGAAAACAAGCCTACAGCCAGTAAGCCAAAATAAAAACTGGAACCTGGCTTGTAGCTGTGTGAATAACTAATAAATTCTTATATCCCATTGAAAAAAAAAGTCCCCTATTGACTCAGATTGTATCTCCTTTCTTAATGGATCCACTTTTAACTGAGAAAGGTGCATTATTTAATGGAGAAAAAGCTTGAAATGTTCTCACTCCAAAAGAATAATAATAACGAGCATGCACATGCATGTGTGGTTATCCCATCACTCACAACAAAGAACTTGTTAGCTAGAAATATGAGACACAGAGGGAAGTGGCAGCACAGCTACACAAAACAAGTCAGTTTCTGCTGCTTTTGTAACGTTATCGTATACTGCAACATTAAGCTCATGAATAATAGACAACTATCAGTTATATGACATGAGTTTAACGTTGGATGGATGCTGATGGATCAGATACCGGGCTTCGTACAACTTTATGTCAGTATTGGACATCAAAATTGTCTAGACATAAAGATGCTTGTGACATATTAGATTTTGGTTTTGGTTTACAGTTAGTTAGGAAGGTAGATCATAATTAGCCTAATCCCTTTCAACCCTATTTTAAGCTGTAGACTGTAACGAGTTCTCTGTCTTCCAACTGTCTCTTTCAGTTTCTCTTATTTCTCCTTTCCCATTAAACTGAGTCCCCTGCTTTTTTTTCCTGGATGTCTGACCTTCTGTCTAGAATTAAAAAGCTTCAAGCAAAATCTGAGGCCTTGAATTTTGGAATCTAAATACAGCTTTGACTGAAGCACCACAGCTGTAGGCAAGGTCACTATCTGTGACCACCAGAGCTCCCTGGCAACCCTTAGATGGCAGAACCCCCTCAGAACCAGTTTAAATTGTTTCTGTGTGTGTGTGTGTTTGCAGCCTAAGGACTGAGTGACGACCAAGAGGCAGGGAGAGAAAATGTGCCTATCCAACTGTTTCATCTGGCCAGATGGCTGCAAATCTGTGTCTGGATGTGTCAGGGATCAGTCCATGGCTTATAGGTTTGCAAAGCCCTGCTGCTCTCTAACTACCTTCTATGCAAGCCGTTTAATAGAGAAATAAAACACCCCAAAACACTGCATAACTACTGAAAGGTTGGGGATCAGGAAATATATTATTACCATACAGGAAAATTGAAGCTCTTAACAAAATTTGACTGTCAGGGATTGAAAACATTTCAACAGCCTGAGGAGGACTGGGACAGAGTGAAAGAAAATAAATCACCTTAACACCACAGTGCTCTATAAATATAATGAGTTTTTGTGCAGCCCTTTTATTTTATTTTCTCTCGTCTTAGTTACGGGAACTGATTGTTGAGTTGTGTTTATTTTTTTAAAAGACGATATATCTTTTTAAAAAACATGCCTTTTGAAAATTTGCACCTTGTCTTTGCTTTCAAGAAAGTGAAGAAAGTTTGTCCTAAAATGTGAGAGGTTATCCATGAAAATCAGTATCTCATCCCACAAGTTCAGCACTTCCACTCACAGCTCAGTTATAGCTGAAACATGTTCTAAGCTTTACATAAAGCCAAAAGTCTAAGCCATGATAAAACACTGTTTAAAGCAATATTTAGTTTTTTTCTACATTTTTTTTCACTTAAAACCCTCAAAAACCCAGAAACTGGGTTCAGTTAAATGAACACAGACTTTATATTTGCATCTAGATTTTCAGATCCTTCTCCAACATTTACCACTTATCTTACTGAATATGTTTCTTATACATTCGTTCAACGGAGAAACTTTTAGCAGATTCTATAAATGTGTGAGTGAATGTATAGCCTTGAAAATACATTTCCCCTGCAATAAAACGTTTGGGAAAATAAAAAAAAAAGTGACAGCACCACCTTTACACTTGGACTTTCTCCACAGCTGACCATTTATTGAGAGTGAATAATAAATCTCATCTTGGATTTGCAAAAAACAAAACAAAAACTCCTCATCACCTTATTTTCAGAAGCTCCATGCTTTTAAGGTGGACTATGCAGGTCCATGCTGCAGCAGCTTAAATCAGTATCTTCATCTTTGAGCTATTCCTAACATGGTGTGGTTTTTCTCTTTCTATTCAAGCGTTAATTGAGTGGCATCACATGTTTAGTAATATTCCCCTGGGCTGACTGCTCTGTAGCACATAATGTTTAAGACCTGAAATCAGTGTGAAGAAGCAATGCAAAGCTGCAGAATTATATCTGGGCATATTGGGATCCCTTCCCAACAATCGTCTTAGGGGGCTTCCATGAGTAGTGATATGTGAATATGTACAGATGAACAGGAAATCTTATTAGCATCACTGTGCTATTTTCATTTTCATAAAGACATGTTTTGGCGAACGCATTGGTGCAATTTCTATGAGATATATGTGTGTTGTGTGTGTTTCTTGATAAGTGTATTCACTGTGGTGCCGCACTGTTAGAAGTGCTACCAAATAGCAGCTTTGTGATATCAAGAGAATAAACGTTTGATGACTAAACCGCTCTCCAAGAGCAGTTTTTGTGATATTACAACAGTTGAGTATCAGGGCGGTTTCTTTGCTCAGTGACAGATGCTGAAAAAAGGATTCCTTTTTTTATTTTTCCTCATGAATATTCCAAGTTTTTCCTTCAAAGGTGATGTTACATTAATGTAATCCAAAATTTTAAGTTAACAAATTTCACTACATCACAAAATCTAGGCACCCTGGAGATTGTGTTTTTATCTTAATGTTTTCCTTTTTTATCCTCTTCTTTAAAAGGTCTACTCTTCGTTCCCAAAGCTGAAGATAAGCAAAAAAATGTGCAAAGGAGACAAACTGATAAGATTTGCCCCCAAACTCCAGCTGTCAAAATGAAGCCTAAATCTTAAAGTAACACTCCATAACTTTCTGACCTTCAAAGTCTGTGTATCTGACTTGTTTTGATGGTACACTAACATTTATTACGTACATTCCTGCTGCCATTGTTGCCCTGCAGCATCCTTAGGCTGAGAAACCGCAGTTCACAACTTTTTTTCCAGCCTGGAGCATCACGTTACAACTGCGTTTTGCTTTACAAGCACCATAAACAATCCCACGCCAGCAACTGCATATTATCACACTGGCTATTTTGAGCCAGAGCCTTTGGTGATTCAGCAAAGAAACACAAGAAGGCATTATCAGAGAGGAAAAGAAAAGAGATTAGACAAAAGCCAATATCACTACTAACTGGAGAGAGCTCAGAGAAGAGACAAGATACAAGATGGATGCTGAATTAGCTGTTATTAGGGGTGCCACAGGGTACAAATCTGCCAAAGTTTAGCAGTGGGGCTTTAAAATATTGCCAATACACTATTTAACAGTGAATGACTACTAAGTAATGGCTGTTAAGTAATGGTTGTTTTGTTCCTCTTCCAAAGTTGGAAAATGAAAAAAAAAAAGAAAAAAAAAGTCACAAACGGCACAAGTGCTATGCCTTCTGGGTAGTTTGGAAGTGAGGGAATTTTCCAAAGCAAAGTCTGTACAGCAATTTCTCTTGAGGATGACAACAAAGGTCAACAATCTCCGTCAAGAACTTGTAGAAATATAATGATCATGACTGTCTTATTTAAAACTAGCTCTGACATTCAAATCATTTTTGTAAAAGACAAAAGTTAAGTATCCACGTTAATCTGAACTTGCACTTTCACAACTGGCGTTTTACTGAAGGACATATGTCAGTATTGAGCAGCTGTGCTTCAGTACAACCATTTTCATTCCTGTACTGGCAGGTGAATAATTTAGACTGATGATGATAAAAAGAACTTCAGAGCATTGCTGTTAAATCCAAAATACAGTACCAGCTAATATATGCAACTTGCTTTCAGGGACTATACACAGGTCAATGCTGAATATGTGCAATGCACATGCAGCAATTCAAGTGTTGGTGCAACACTAAGCAAGAATCAAGCCTGAGGTGCATCAGGCTGTGTGAAGGTGTTTATAAGTTATCATCATTTAATGAGTCAAGTTGGATTTCTTTATGGTTTTCAAATGCATAGTATGAATTTTACATCTAAAAATGTTGCAAACACAAGTTTAGTTAAATAAATTGTTTAAAAAAATCTCATTATTTTTACACAGTAAACGGTAATAAGCAAAAGAAGTTGATAAAGCCCCGTTATAGCACATTTCATGCACACAGCAGGCAACTGACTTGAGTAATACATGACTTGGTTGCAGCAGCTCTCTGTCTAGGGATGCCCCCTGACTGCCACATTTCCTGATTCTTTCCTTTCATTTCCTGTATTTTTGCACTTTTGACTCCCTTATAATGGAATATAATAACAAAAATTGTTTAAACCTGACTAACATCTGTGCGTCATTGATAACAGACTCAAAATAGATTCATGGGAATTCATTTCCGCAGATTTCCTTCATAAGCACGGCATGAGACAGAAAAGCGTGGGCTCTGGCGGTGCTGCACGGCAGTGATGCGCATTCACCACAGGTTCATATACGGGAATAATTTTGCTGGTTCCATGTATGTTGTTTGTATTCACTAAAGGGATTATGTACTCAAAGGATGAGACAGGTCTTAATGCTTATAGTTACCTTTGGTTTTCTCTCTCTCCCACACTATCACCCACAACAAATGCACACTGGTTTATCCTCAACAATCAGAAGTGTTCCAGCAGCACACAGCCACACATCCTTATATTTACATATCCATCCACAGTGGATTAACTGTTTTCAATAGCACAAGTCTGAGGCAATCCTTCACAGGGTGCGCGATTCATGACAGGCTTAGCACGGAATATGAACTATGAATTATGCAGAGCATACACAAACGTCAAGGGTATTCTTGGGTCAACAGCGATTAGATGTCAAAAAGCACATGCTTGAGGATGTTTAGAACAATAGGCTTCAAAATATGACACAGTATGCTGACAGTGTGTATCTCCTGCAGCTTGTCTCGGTGTCATGTCTTCATAAGTAGGCATATTGTATATTAATCAGCAGTTCCAGACACCACCTGTTTCAAAAAAAGCATTCACGATGTTGACAGCCAAAACAAACTGCATCTGTAACAAGCAGTCAACCATGAAATGATTTATGTTAAGATTTATGAGGAATGTCAGAGTGTTCTACTACAACTATCACTCCCAACCATCCAAAAAAAGTCACACAGAGGATTCCTGCCAAGGAGTAAGAAATCTCCAAGGGGGTCAGCTCTCTGCCGAGTATTCCAGGGAGAAATTCCTCCATAAAGCCTCACCCAGTTGTTTCTATCCCTCATAGCTCCTGAATTTGCGATGGGAGGAGAAAGACGAGAACAATAAGGGCTTCAAAGTAACTCTAACAGCGTGAGAAAAAGTATAGGCGGCAACCACCTTGACGCTTCTGGAATCTTACCAAGGCAACAAAAGATCGGTAAA
This sequence comes from Atherinomorus stipes, assembly GCA_023101725.1. NCBI lineage: Eukaryota > Metazoa > Chordata > Actinopteri > Atheriniformes > Atherinidae > Atherinomorus > Atherinomorus stipes. Next base: position 161,119 of record JALJCO010010682.1, on the reverse strand, counting down.
CTCTGCGAAGGCCAGCATTACTTTAATAATGAAAACAAACTGGACAGCTCTCAGCCTGTGAAGATCAATGAGGATTTAAAGAGCGATCCCTGTATTCATGTGTGTGCGAGCTTTTTGTTTATAACAGCTATGCCGAATCAATGAGTATTACCACAAGTCTTCATCTCATAGGGCTGAGTAACAAGCCCTGATATTCAGCATGACATGTAAGCTGAGGCTGAGCTGATGGGAGGAGGGGAAAAATCCCATCCTTAGTGTGTCAGTCAGGTGCAGAATCTGCAGGGTAAGCAAAAAGCAGCCTCTTTTCTCTGACTGTGGAGGATTTGAGAAAATAGAATAAAAAATAAAATACAGCAACTCTGAAAAGCATCTTCTCTGCTCAGTGAAAAAGTCTTCAGATTGTTGGATGGTTGCATGCATCCTCTGAAACATAAGAAAACTAATCTAAGCTATAAAGCAAAAGGCAATAAAAACACAATCACGACTTGGACAAAGTTCAAACACACTTTCAGACTTCAAACTGGAAGAATGGGCTCAGTGGAAAAGGAAACCACAATACCTTCAAAATCCAAATTATCGATCAACATTTAAATAACGAAACTTTACTGAGAGGCTTTGCAAGCAGGTCCATCCTCCAAACTGTGCGAACCATTAAGAATTTATTTGATTAACACTAAGAAGCCGCTGAACAGTGATAACCAATTAGAGAAAATTATGTTAAATCCTGGGAAGCATTCATTTTCCACTGTCTCAGTGCATACGTGCATGTGCGCACACACACGTGCATCTCTCAGCCAATTCATGGTCTGTGTGTGCACAGGCTGGGCCAAAAGGAAGTTAATTGGATTGTGTAAGCATTGTGGATGTCCATATCTTTGCCCATCTCTGAGGTGGGGGGGGGGGGGGGGGGGGGGGGGGGGGCGACGACACATCTCGAGATGTCTCATCCAAAACAATCCTATTATCTTGACCCACAGATAAGGAAAACACACACTCACACACATCTTTTCACTGTTTTTTGTCTTTCACATGCAAACAGCATAAAACCATCATGCCAATCACCTGCTGCAGCTGCAGATTTTTCTTTGTACGACAACATAATCATCCTGCTGGAGGAGATCTCATTACACACTGAGCTTCTCCCTGCATTCCCCTGTCCTACTCTTTACATGTAGAAAGTCTGATACGATTATAGTCATTAGCATGTGTTTTTCTTTCTTCTTTCTCTGGTATCTCTGGTCAAACTGGTTACGGCAGATGGCAGCCCTTCATGACCTCGTGGAGATTGTACTTCCTGTTAAAAAGAAGATTTCCTCTCCACCGTTGCCTGTCAGTCTAATACTCAGGATGGAGTATCAAAGCTTTGATGCAATACAGTATGTAAGTTTACTAATCTTGACCTGATCTCTACCTGTCATGATAAACTCACAACAGTCTATTGATCAACATTTCAGTAGGCAGTTGTGGCTCTAAAAATCATGCAAGTGGTGGATTTTAAGTCTAACATAAAGACTTAGTGAGAAGTTTCACCAACCAATGAGTAATGATCTACATAAAGGCTTAAACTCCCCACCTCTTCTATAGCAGCTGATTTGAATTGTTCTAACATTAATTTAATAGTTTGCATGAAGGCAATAAATAAATGAATAACTACATAAATAAATAGTTGTTTAAAACAAACAAACAAAACAATCACCTAATTTGTAAAAAATCTTCTCAAACAATTCTTTAAAGTCAAATGACACTAACTGCACCAACTTGTCATTTTTCCTCCAATATAATGACATCAGACAGAAAACAGAAAGAGAAAAGCAAAGTTTTTTGAAGGCAGTTTCTCTCACAGTGTTCATATAGCTTAAGCAAAGGTTTACATGCATGTGCATCCCAAATTGCAAGAGCTGTACTGACCAGGAAAATGATCAGATCTGGTCTTTGCTAAAGGATAAGATCAACCCAACCTGAGAAATGATCTCATCTCACAGCATAAAGTACAGCTGCTTTGTCAAAGCCTCTGAGATGTGAGCACGGTGTCCTTTATATCAGCTTCAACAATTTAGGACAGCGAGTTAATTGTTCATTTTGGGTCATTTCTTCACTATTCTTCTTCTTGTTGTCTTACATTCCTCTGTCATTGAGAAATGGTTACACTTAGACATCAAAAAGACTTTGTTAGATTTAGGCCACACAATCTTCTGGTTAGATTTGGAAGGAAACTAGTTTACTGTAGTGTAAAATAGATGGCTTCACAATGCTAAATCTCCCTCCGTAACGTTCACTTCTTGCCTTGGTGTATGACAATCTATCAGAACTGACAAAGCCCAACCAGGACATTTTCTCTTTTTTCCCTATACTATTCGGAAGGAGATGCCACACTTGAAAAACCTGGACTGTAAAAGGCAAAGGAACAGCTTTTTCCCCAGACCTATAGCCTCCATCACACACAAAAACGACTTAGATGTCTTTTTTTTTTTTTCATCGCAAGTCATATTTAAAATCAAAATGGATCTTTGGTTATTTTATTAAATGGGGCTTCTGGCTGAAATGAACCAGACGATCCTTTAATGTGCTTTGGATGGGAACCAGCCAGTCATGCATCCACTCTCCACCCTTTTCCTTTCCCTCCTTTCTTCCCCTTCATCTCCTACCTTCTGATTCACTTATACACATTCCATAACTACACTCAGACAGACCATGCATGCATTCACAGACACAAACACACATGCACATGGCACAGGTCTACAGGAAAAATAATGGCACTTTATTTTGAGCGTTTCTAAAGAGCAAAATGCCAGAGTCCAGAAATGTTTCAAAGACTTGCACCCGAGAAACTGGGAAGTCATAACAACCTGCTCTGTTCAGTGCTAAGAGTTATTAGTTCCAGAAGTTCATTCATCACCACTTTCAGCTCGGGGCAGGAAAAGCTCAGTTTTAGCAGCCTGTCAGTCATTTTCAGTGCTGCTTCCCCCCACATCCCAAAATAGATTGCACACAACAGAGTGAAACCTAACTACATAAAACTCAAAACTTTGCGACTTCTACCAAAGAAAGCAATCAAAAGAGTGTATTTGGAAGGCTATTTTGTGGGCAAGGCCCCCAAATCGAGCTTTATTTCCTCCGCAGCTGAACTTTTCTATTTAAACCTGTCAACAGTCTTGTTGTGCTCTGTGGTTTGTGGTCAGATGCCGTATCCTAAATAGAAACCATCTATCAGGGGCTAAGTGGTGGCAGAGAGATGTCATTGTGGTCATGAGTGGGTTAGAGCAGCAAAGGAGGAAGTGGTGAAAGGACTGGAAAAACAGTTCCAAGGGTTGCACTTATGCTTGTGTAAGAGCTAAGTGGGATGGAGAGAGCCCAGTGCACTTGAGGATAAATGAAGTTAATGAGTATGTGAAAGGGTTGAGAAGAAGACTTCCTCCTAGAAACTACTGGTTTCTGACAAATATCTGGATTTATAGTAGCTACTTGTATTATGGCTACTGTATATTAATTGTTTCTTTTGCATATCTGTTTGTTGTAAAACAGCAACATAATAATAAGAGAATCTTGCAATTATGTAGCAGTGCACCATAATTTTAATGTGTCTGAGATTTCACTATTTTCATCTTCCCAGCAGCAGCGACACACAGTCTTCCTGCACCTCCAGCACAGAGACTCTTCTGTTTGCATCACTGGTGCTCGGAGCTACAAAAAGGAAAGTAGGCAGGTGGAAGGGGAGGGGCGACCCACGCAAACCCCTGGATCAGGTTTCCGTTTCCCCATCCTGATGTTACCAGACCTGGCCATCGCAGCTCCTCCTACATCCTGCATTGACAATGGGCGAAGCCAGTAAGAACACTCCTCCTCTCCTCTGGTTTAATTGGTAGACAAAGATTGCATTCTCCTACCCTCTCCTGACCTCTGTCTGGGGGACAGGGGAGTCACTCAGCCTAATTGCCACCTTGCATGGGACAGGCTTAGACAAGCACAGGACTGTTCCACAATGGATGTATTAACCATTATGTAGCTATCACAAAAGGCCCAAGTTACAGAGCTACAATGCCGTCTCTTATTTTCTCTGTCGAAGAACTGTTGTTTCATTCATTCAACTTGGAGAGACATTTACGTGGACTGTGATAGATCTACCTGGGAAAGGTCTTTATCTAATGCCTGCGCTCAGTTGTAAGGGGTGGTGCAGTGCGTGTGGTCCCATTGTTACAATCAACAGTAACTTACTGGTGAAGTAAGAACAAAGCAGGTGTCATTTTCACACAGCTGTGATTAAAAAAAGGAAAAATAGTCCTTTATTTGTCTATGCTTATATAATTATCCCCATTACAGTGTCTCAGAAAGACTCAAAGACGGTATTTTATGCCACATAGTGAGTTGTTGTCTCATTTTTTTTTTAAGATAATTTGCTAAAGTCTTAATCATAGATGTGAATGTGCCAAAGTATTTAAATGGCAATCAACCCTTGAAACTCCCTCAGTTAAATACGACAATCCTGCAGGCTCATTTCAGATAATCAACTCAGGGATATTTATATGAGGCACCTGCTCAAAGGTAAGTACAAGTCAAAACTTGGCCTGCTTTCCTTGCTGTCCCTTGATGTCTAAAAGGAATTTTCAGCATTCCAGACAAATGTGGCAGCGACATTCCTTGTGGGAAGCGAAGAAATTCCCCATCCAGTAGTTCAGACTATAATGATATGATACAGTAAGACGGCTGAACAACACAAGCAAGCTAAGTAGTGACAATGTCAGAGGCCAGGGAAAGCATGCTCAAATCCAAAAATATGATATACTTGGATGTGGTGCAGCCCGAGATGCACACATACACTGTTCCAGTCCGCAAACATGGACACTGACACAAAGGCAAAAAAACGACATGCTCGTAGGCTTGATTCAAATATCCAACATACTGTCACGCTTAAATGTTAAACATGCAATAGATGATTTGTCACTGCATTTGTGCGGATAGATATGAAGTCACCACTGGCATTGTCTGCCAAAGTAATCTATTCCATAGGAAAGTGTACTTTATGCCTGCAGCACATTTTTGTATTTTGCAGAAGGGGTGGTTATCATGACAAACAAGACAGATATTTGGTATATGTGCTAAAAGCTAGAGTGTATCTTTATGGAAAATGCAATGTTTTTCTAACACTTAGGTCAGAGTAAACCAAATTCTGATATTTACATGCTTAAACCATAAGACTGAGTCCTACTGTACACCCATGTTACAAAACGTCACCTTTAAGGTTTTTTTTAATGGGTCACAAAAAAGGTGATTATAGTTAACTAAAACTAACAAAAAAACGAAAACTAAAATTGAAAAAACATTTTTGTTAACTGAAATAAAAATAAAAATGAGTTGTTTTTTTTAAACAACAACAACAAAAAACTATATCTAACTGGAACTGTATTGTGTCTTTACAAAACTAACTAAAACTAACTAAAATTATTGCAAAAACACCCTCATTTTTAGTCTTTGTAAATTTGTTTGATACATAAGCCTTTGGGGTTGATATGAAATTTTTTTCTATTTAATCTATTTACTTTGCTCTCCTGGTTTTACTCCAAAAGACTTTCTGATGATTTCAATTGTCACACCAGACAAATTTGTATAATTTACAAAAAAAGCCCCCCAAACTAAAGACACTGAAACTATTAAAAACTAAACTAAAACTAAGCATTTTCCAAAAAATAAAACAAATAAAAACTAGCAAATCTGCTCCAAATATAACTAAAACTAACTGAATTGAAAAACAAAAAGTCAAAATTAAATAAAAACTGAAACTAATTAAAAATGATTATAAACTTGGTCACAAATAACGACTCCATCATGCAGTATAGTGTGAATTTATATCAACTCTACCCCCTACACTAATGTTTTCTGCCTAATTAGCCAACCATGCTGTTAATCTGATGATGCAGGAATATGCAGGATTTGGACTGCTTACTTAAATTGTGCTGAAATTAACTACAGCATAACTGATACATTCTCCTTTAAATGCAAAGTTAAAATGCAATCCTGTATATGTTGAAGGGGAATCATATCAGTTATTATTGGTAGATTACAGCCCCATGTAAACAATCTCATAGTGTTTTTAGGGTACTATATGTATTGCTGGAGTTACACACTACAGAATAACTGCAAAGAGACAAAGTCCACAACAGCTTAGAAAATTACTCTCTATATTACACTTTTTGTGCAGCCTGTATTAAGATTAGATGTGCAGAAATTCTTTGTTTACAATATGACTCTTGATGATGGCAATTACAGCTCTGTAGTCACCTAGTGTCCTGCTGAGATCTGGGAATGTGGTCATACTGCTGCAACACGAGCATTCAGACAATCAGCCATCACTTCCATCAGTCGTAGTATCATCTCCTGCAACCCAGCTGCCGTGTAATCACATTACAGCGAAGCAACTCGCAGTTCTGTCATATTACACTGAGAGTGCATAAACACTTGTTAAAAGGAGGGAGAAAACGGAGAGGATCTAAAAATACAGAGCAGAGAGGCTCAGAACGGAGGCGAGTGACAAGCTGAGGATTAGTACCGCCTCAGCGAATCAAACAAACAAGTCCGAAAAGAAGCATGGTCGGGAGGTGGAGACAGAGAGGAGGATGGACAGAACGAGGAAGGAAGGGAAAGATGCTGATGAAAAACACCACTTCCTCAGGAGCTGACCTAGTAAAACATTCATGAGAGAAGTCTTTATGTGGAGTGTGTGCGCGCTAGGAGGATGTGAGGGGAGTCTAAAATAAGACAGCCCTCCCTCACAGTGTCAGTGTCTGTCTGAGTGTAACTGTCAAATATCAAAAAAGTTATTTGAGATTTAAGATGACATACAGGTACGCTCAGAGCAAGATGCTACTCTGCCGACCCTTTGAGTCAAGAATAAGCGCGAAGCTGAGCGGAAAGATGAGAAGAACATCCACTGAAAGTGGGACACAATGAGTTGTTGATAATTATGACAGATGTGACTGATTGCAGAACACCCAAAAGTGTCACAGCACCCAAACTTTAATGATGGGACACAATTAGATAACAAGCAAAACCCAGATGAATGATTGACGCTTCAATTAAAATGTTTCACTCTGAAATTCTGCTGTAGACTTTATCAAGGCATCGCTGAGCTGATTTAAATGCACACTGTGTGCGCGTGTGTCAATGAGCACGCAGATATGACAAACCGCTGAATTGCAGCTGGTTTGCATGACTGTTAACAGAGCACTAATTAACTGGCTCATCTCACAGCCCACAAGAGGTCACGGCGCCCACACACCGATTGCACTGAACAAACGCGCATTTCTATAAACTCTCCAAGTTTGAACCCGTACGTTTAGAAAGCAGCATCACACTGTGTAGCCGCAAGATAGAGAATTTCATTAAAAGACTTTTGTTTACACAGATGCCCGGAATAGAAAAATATACAGCAGAAAGGGAGTGAGCGAAGGAAAATATTGGAAACTGACATCATGGCAGAAAGCCGTGTTGAGAATACTGACTTTACAATAGTATCGGCCTAAGGCTGGACTATACAAAAGTCTTTGATAGGAGAAATAAAAGGAGAAGGAGGAGAGGGGATGAAAGAGGCATGAAGAGGGTGGGGGGGAAGAGGCGGTGTAAGATGAGCAATCCTCATCCACATTAGCAAGGCTTAAAACCCAAATTAATCTTAAAGACCTACGGAGGGAGTCGGCAAAGCTCAGAGCCTAAAGAGGAGCTGCTGGGGCTGGCTCTCTCTGCCTGCCTGGCTGCAAGTACAAAGCTGCACGAGAAACAGATGTTGAGGATGCCTCAGACCGGAACACTGTGCATGTCTGTGAGAGAGGCCATAAAACGTAGAAGAGATAAGAGGAAAACAAAGAAGATATTGTTTGATAGCAGATGTTACCTTGGCTGTCTTTTTTATGTTTCTTATGGCTTGATTCTCTCTGCATGGAAACAGCTTTGCAAAGTTGTATCATACAGTATAAGACAATTTATGATTACTGCTGCAATTTGTTCTTTGATAAATTAGATATAGCAGCCTTGATGTAGTTTTGTTTGAGAGTCGTTGCTGAACTCAACTCTCACACAAATGTAGAAATGAAACAGTTGGGCAAAACTTCTATTTTCGTACAGTGATTTAGTGGTATTTTTTTCTTATATTTTCAGTGCTTATGTTAAAAATAGAGTTGTTCCGATACGATAACCAGGATCGGAATTGTCTCTGATACTGATGAAAATTCTGGCATCTGTATTGGCAAGTGCTGGAGTTCAGGCGCCAAACTGATACCCCATAATTGATCAAAATAGGAATATATTTACTGATATGCCCTGCTAGGGCTGATGCAGTTCTTCTTCGCTGCTCTTACGCTGTGCTGCCGTCTGCAACCTGCTGTTTTAGAAGAAAAAGGAAGAACTGATCACCTGACATCTGTAAGACTAGAAGCTAACTAGTTCTCATGTCGGTTGTGTGACACTGCATTTATAAATAAATGGTTTCAATTTGCTGTATGCATTCACATTTGACAAAGGGTTTAACCTGCTCCAGGCCTTATCACAATGATAATCACATCACAGTCATGCAGGTGTAAAATGATATTTTTTTATAACATAGTGGTATCGGTACTCGGTATCGCCTGATACCCACAGTGCAAGTATTAGAATTGGTATTCAGAGGGAAAAAATGGTATGAAATGAAATGAATGAATGAAAAATACTTTATTCATCCCCGAAGGGAAATTCAGTATTGTAAAAGCTCACTTTTTTTTTTTTTTTTTTTTTTTTTTTATAAAAAAGGTTGCCATAATTTATCTCTCCGTCCACAGCAACACCACCTCCCACTAACACACTCTTATTCTTCACCGGTGTTGTGGAGAGGAGGGAAGTGTCCTCCATATCTTCATCAGCTTTGAAGCATTCTTTGAACATCAGCCCAGCGGCTCCAGAGTTATCCCCACACAGAACCAGCTTCTTATCAGCTTTTTAGTTTCTTCAAGTCTCTGGTTCTGATGCTGCTGCCCCAGCAATGGCTCAAACAATTCACTTTCTACCAGACTATAAAAATCAACATCTTTTTGCAAATATTTTAGCCAAGAAAAATCTGCCAGACCTTCTTGTAATGAGTCACATGCATTTCCAATCAAGTCTTTGTCCAGCTAACTCCAAGGTATTTGTAGTTCTCTACCACCTCCACCTCCTCTTCCAGATAGACGACTATGCTGCTTATTCTTGCTCCTCCTAATCAACATCACCTTATCTTGCTGATTTAAATAGCATTGTACTGCACCATTTCACAAACTATTACAATTCCCTTATTCGGCTTCTTTCCATCACTAATACACCCCCAACACAACATCAGAAATCTCATGACAGACCAGAGTTGTACTAAGTCTAGGGACAGGTAAAGAGGAATGGTGAGAGTACAGTCCCTTGTGGTGCTCCAGTGCTGCTGACCACCATCTCAGACACACAACCTTCAGTCTCCACTTGGCTTGTGGGACTAACCAGTGGTGTGGAGGGACCCACCTGGAAGTTATGGAGCTTCTCACATACAAGCAGCTAATATATTAAATGCACTTAAAAATCAAAGAACATGACCCTCAAAGTGCTGCCTACTGCCAATAGAGTGGGCTCTCTAAGCAAGAAGATATGGCGTCCAACCCCAAGCCCATAGATATCAATAATGGCCTAAAGGTGTTCACTGCTTGTTGAGGTGAGCCAGTAAGAGTCTCTCCAGGACTCATATGTAGATGTCAAAGCAACTGGCTGTAGTCATTTGGTTCAGCTGGTTGTGGTTTTTTAGGGACTGAACAAGACAGGATGTTTTCCACAGCACAGGAACTCTGTTCTGTCTCAGGCTGGGTTAAAAAGGTGCTGAGAACCGGACATATTGTTCTGAGCAGGTCTTGAGAACTCTGGGACTGACACCATCTGGACCTGCAGCCTTGTTCCGGTCAGTTTTTCTAGTTGTTTCTTGACCTGGTCACATGAGACAGTCAGGCTGGAGGTGGAGGCAAAAGAGGTCTCAGGATGTCCTGATGTGGAGGGAGATGAGGCTGTGTTCAGGTCCATGACTGAGGTGCAGGGTGACAGAGTGGAGGTGGGACAGGAAAGCTGTGAGCTCATGGAGGGTGTGTGGAATGTTGGGTTGTCGGCAGGGGGGAACTGAACCTATTGAAGAACATGTTCAGTTCGTTAGCTCTGTCCAGACCTCCGTCAGTCTGGTCCCCCTTTAGCTTGAAGCCAGTGATTTTCTTCATTCCCACCATACATCCCTCACGTTGTTCTGCTGGAGCTGGCTCTCCAACTTCTTCCTGTAGTCCTCCTTGCACTTCTTAGTCTGTGTTTTCAGTTGTTTTTGTGTGGTCTTCAGTAACTCCCTGTCTCCATCCCTAAAGCTTTCTTTTTATGTTCAGCAGCTTTTTCAGGTCACTGGTGATCCAGGGTTTGTTATTGGGGAAGCACCTCACTGTTCTTGTTGGAACGATGCTGTCCACACAAAGTTTATGTAATCTGTCACACACTCAGTCATGGTGTTGATGTCATCTCCATGAGGTTCACAGAGGACATTCCAGTCTGGGCCTCAAAGCACCCTCTCAGAGCATCTTCAGCCTCAGTAGACCAGGTTTTAATTGTCCTCCTAATGACTGGTTGCTGCTGAACGATGGGCTTGTAGGTGGAGGTGAGAAGAACCAGATTATGATCAGATCTTCCTAGAGGAGGCAGGGCAGAGGAGCTGTATGCATTCTTTGTATTTGCATAAAATAAGTCCAACATCTTATATCAAAACATCATACATCATACATCATCTGTATCAAAACATCTCTAGCTAAAAAAATCCATACATATGTTTGACAATTGAAGACTTTTACACTGACGCATGCATCGTAGCTAAAGTTAATAAAGTTAAGTTAAAGTAACTGCTAAGGCAATATAACTTGAGTTTCCTTCATTAAATGTGCTGATTAATGGGATGCATCCACTCCAAAAATTGACCATATTCTTATTCACTGCTAAACTGCTGCTAAGCTGCTAAATTATCGTTCTATTAGTAATAAAGTTTATCTATGTAATGATAAAGAAAGAGCAAATACATTTTACACCTTCAGATTGAGCCTTTTCATCATCTGTAATACTTCAATTGTGTGTCAAAAGATTGTCTCACACCATCATGGCTATGAGATGGATAAAATCTTTAGAAATCTTTAGAAACTGGCAACATTATAAAGAAAGAGAAGTAACCTACTTTGTTGATTTAATTGGGAAATGTTGCAAAGCAGTGTTAAGCAGCATTTAACCTCAGTCTGCATCAATCACAATGCAAACAGATTTCTTGAAGTAACTATCATCATTCAAAGATTTTCCCTCTTAACACATGTAGAAAGTAAACAATTCAGTTCCTGGAGAAATTGTAATTGGGACTGCGGAGACTGCCTGCCCCCTCCCTCCATGTATCTATCACAATATGTGTAAACAGAGCGGATATGAAGGGTGCTGTTGTTTGTCAAACGATGAGTCCTGAGTGATAGCTGAGATTACCATTGTGCCGTTAAGTCCAACATCACATCTAAATCAGAAAGATAATTCACTGAAATTCGATCTAACTGCTACATAGCAGAAACTGTCACTCCTAAAAATGCTGTTTTACAAGCACTGCAAGGTTTTGCCAAACACATCAGAGTGACATAAGTGTTTCTGATGCAAGACATGTTTAAATACAGGAAGCTAACAGCAGCGATTTGATTACCAGGGAAAACTGTGCGCTCATTTTGTGCTGCAGTCGATGGGTCAGTTGGGTGCTTTCATGTCATTTGGAGGTTTTCTGTACAAACTCAGTGGGTCTGTTGGCCTACAAGGTAAAAAATTCAACTTTTCACATGTTTTAAATAAAAAAAAGAGTTGCCTATAGAGTGACAACTAGGAGGCATATTAAAGAAGTTTTTTATTTTATTTTATTTTTTTATGTTTCCGACTTGACTGCAGAGTTCAATTTCACTCCAGCTCTAAACTTTCTGTTCAATCTTTTCACTGTTTTAATTTCTTTTCCCAATAGATATTTAGTTATTCATAAAAGTTAAAAGGTACATTCAAGAAGTCAAAGCAGTTCTTTCATGTGTGAGCCAGTTATTATGACATTTGAACTGTATTTCTTTGTTTATTGATAAGCAACTAAGCAATAACAGCACTGATTTTTTTCTTTGTGCACTTACATTAACATTTAGTAGGATCCACAGACTCTAAATAAAGAGGGAAAAACCTTCCCTTATGTCACCCATTGGTTACTTTCTGAAGAGCTAAAAGTGACGCCAGTCCCACTGTCACCATCTTTGCCGTGTCACATGTGTTGTCACTCCCAGAAAATACAAGAATGGGCAAAGAGTGGCCTTGGGGCAAATGATTGACTGTCAACGTACTCTGGCCTAAATACTAACCGAGTTAACTTGAAACTAACAGGAGCTAATGAAGATTAGCTCACTAATCGGTGGGCTAAAGGCATATTTGGACTCGCTCTTAGCTGGCTGAAAAACACAGTTGTGCTACTCTGCTAAAGGCTGAGGCCTTCCTGAAAGCTAACTGGAACCAACATTTGGTCTGCCACCTGTCAATCAAAAGGACACACCCCCAATTATGCATAATTTCAAGATTAGATAACATCTAAATAAAGAGTTGAGGATGAGTTATAAAAAAACTCACCCCCCTCACAGTTGACAAAAAGGTAAACTTGACATATTAAACCTAAAATGATTTTTTTTAACTAGGCTGTAAACATGTTTATTTCTGCTGTGAAGTTGGTCTTTTTATGATGGGAGTCTATGGGGATTTGCTCTGTTTTGGAGCCAGACCCAAGCAGATGAGGACTGAACGTCAATTTTTTCAGACTTCCGGGTGGCTTCACAGTTGGCCACCGGAGGTGGCCGCTTGGTGGGATCATGCGTAGCCATCAAACCCATTGAACAGTAAAACTGGTCCAGCAATACACTAGATACAAACGTTCACTATGGTATTCATATTTGTTCACACATTTTTTAATCCCATAAATAATGACACCCAAAGGGAAACCCAAACTACAAGATACACATTTGCCAGCACGAGCTGGACACACACATACACACCATCCACTTGAAATTTATAGCATCCTCTATCTCTTCCCACTCATGAACAAACCCCACCTGCTCTCTGCAGATTGTCATTGATTTGAACAGTCAGGTTAGACAAATTGCTTGGCATCCTGAGCCGCTGCTCTGGCCCCTGGCAGCCAAGACGGCGCAGCAGGGGCTGCTGAAAAGCTGAAGACTCTTTCCCTGCCAAGCACAATTTAAATAGAAAGGCTGATTAAGCCACAAAATCATGCGGTAAAAGTTTACATAACCTATCAGGAGGGGGAAAAAAATGGATGTGACAATTCATTTGAAGCTATTCATACTATGCAAGATCCAGGTCACAAAAATCACAGAAAACTTGACTGCGGACAAGACGGCAACGCTAATGTGAAAAGATGTGACGCTTCATCACATTTGCACGCTTCAAGGCTTTTTAACTTGTCACTGTGAAAATCATTAGGGGAGTGTTAAATGGTGAGTAGTTGGGAGTGAATGAGCTGGTTTTCTTTTGTGTTTGTAGGCAGAGTGTGGGCACGCAGTCATCACCTCCTGCGTAATATACCCACAGCTCTGAGTGAGTTGCTACAGCTGCCGCTTGGCTCTCAGTTCGCACATTTTCCAGTACCAGCCGTGGGTGATGGAGGGTGCACGAACTCCATAACCCCCACAGAATCATTCTCTTTGCAGCTTGTGTGGACATACATGCGTGTGCTGCAGCTGTGCGAGCAGCTGTCTACAGTAACATGCCTCCTCTGTGTCTGTGTGAATCCAAAGATGAGTTTAGACGGCACCTTTTAAAAGGGTGTCCAACTCAGAACAGCCAGCGGCACTGGAACGGTCCATGTGGGAAATTTTTAGGGAAACCCCCTTAAATGAGTGGCTACCAAAGAAAGAAGAAAATATAAGATATCAACATCTTTTGCCTTCAGGCATTAGATGTAGCCCATGTTATGAATTCAGGAGAGTTTTCTGTGTGGATGTGCAGAGCATGCTTTGCTTGCATTTACATGTATATACTTGTTCATATGCATTTGTCTGCATGTAAATGATTGCATAAATATAATTTGTTTCAGGATGAAGCTGGATTCTAAAGTTCAGTGTGGTGATTAAAGGTAATTATTCTTCTTTCTTTGAACTTAAATGACTTCTTTGGTATTATCTAGACAGACAGTCAAGTCAGTTTGTAGACTGGAGTCATTTGGTCCACAGATGATTGATGTCTGAGTCACTTTACTGGACTTTCATGTCCGAACGGTGAAAGGAGATTACACAGAGGTTTTGCATGGAGGGCTTATTTGCAGGCGGTGGGTGAACTTTCCAGCATCAAACTTCTCATAAAAACCATAAAGGTTTTTACAGGAATGCATGTAAATTGGTGATAAAATCCTTCATAACTGGATCAATAACTGAAAGAGCAAGAGGTTTCTCCTGTATTCTCCTTGGAGATCAATGTCAGTCAAAACCCAACTGCTAGGGGTACAGTGGGTCTTATGACGGTGGCCTGTGATGGACTTATGGTTACAAGCTGCCTGTAGATGGTAAAGAAAATTAAATTGCCTCTGGAGTGTTGCAGCTCCGAGGCCTTACAGCCAGACCCACTGGCTTTACTAGCTTGAACAACTCAAGCATGTCGAACTGATTCAATCCCTGAAGATGAAGACATATTTAGATTCCCCGCAGTGCTAAAGGTTGGACATATGTGCCCTATATAGCTGTGCAGCATGCTATATGTGTACACAATAATAAAGTCTAATTTAACAGCTCTAAGCAGGACTCGGGTATGTTTGGAACAAACAGGGGCAATCAATGTAATTTATGCTGCTGTTGCAATAGTGTTTTGAATGGAGTCTATCAAATAAAGGAAAATAGAAATCAGAGGAGAGAGGTGGAAAGCTTGTTATTGGAAACCCGAGGCTTACATCCCCTCCGTCAAACCCTCAACCCCACAGCTGGCAAATCCATTTAGTATGATGTGAACATTAAAGTTGTGTGCACACACCAGACCAGGATGTTGGCACTGAAGGGTGGGCACCAGAGATGTGAGCCAGACAGACATGAAGATCTGGCATGAGAAGTCTCCCCTCGGCTTATAACTGGGCTCAAACTGGAAGACCCAGCTCCTTGACAAGTTTTTAGTTTCTAATTTTTCCTAACAAACATCTCCATCTTCCAAAATCAGTGCTTGCTCTGACCACTTCTGATCATTTTTAATCTTATATTTCTCCCTTTAGTTAGTTTTAGTTGGTTGAGAAAATGATTCTTTCACAGTGAAGATTTATCCTCATTTTACTTTCATTATGTCACTGTGTGGAGATCTCCAGTTCTGCAGATGGATTACTTCAAAAGGATTTTTAGTTATCATTAGTGAGGATAATTAGATGTGTTTGAAACTTTTTGAATAACAATTGATCATAAACATAAAAGAGATGATTTCTTATGAGGAAGAACAAGCCGTTGTTACCTAAAAAGCTAAGTTAAATCGTCGTTTGAAAACTAAATCAGCATTTTCTACTCCACTGTGGCCTCACACTTTTAATCAGAGAGTTAGACAGATAAAACAAAGCTCTAAATATGTTCCCAGAGCTGCTCGGAGACAACATCGTGTGGAGGTGTCTGGCAAGCTGTCAGTTTGTTCAGTCTCCTTGCCCTTGGCAGTGCTGAGATTTGCATCCGCCTCTTAGGAGGCCGAAAACTTCAAAGCTTCTCTGAAGCACCACTTGGTGTTTCACAGCGGGATATGTGAAGAAAAATATAATGCATTACAGGAAAGCTCTGAACTACTGTACCCACAATGCAACATAATTCCCCAAATAAAAGTAGGACTGATAAATATGACAGACAACAAAATCTCAGGATGTCCTTTAACAAAAGCAGTACAAACGTTTTTCTTTTCCCATTATGTCTCTCAGAAATACTTTTCTTTATTTTGTAATTGTGCTCTGAGGAGTTTTGCTTAGTGTCTGTAAACACTGCAGACAGATGATTGTGAGAGTCAAAGCAAGGAGCTTGAATAAAATATGACAGGCTAGACAAAGAGCTGCAGGAATCTGTGGCTCATGATTCAGAAACTGACATGTAATTACTGTCACAACAGTTTCTTGCAGCATTTGAAAAAGATTGCTTAACTTGGGTCTAAAGTAAGAAATCACATTTTCTTCTTTTGTATTTCATAGTCAGTGAAGTAATGTTTTATATTTGCTGCTATAATTACTTCAGTTTTAACACAAACGTTGCATTTGATTCAAGTTTTAACCTCTAGATTTCTTCAAATGCTAACATTTTATTCTGTTGCACTGAAAAGAAGATATACTGTGGCAATAACACACACTTCTCACCACCAAATTAGGTATTTATCATTTATTTCATATGTTTTTACAGAATCATTTCCCAAAGAGACGACACATGCAACTCCATGGATTTATTTATGTTCTATGTAGCAATCTGAATGCAAGCATATAAAAGAAGGTGCTGCTCAACTGCCGATGATGCATGACTATCTCCTGACATGGTTTAGACCACACATGTCCCCTAGCACCACTTCTGGACATGACTGAGCCTCAGAATACTCTCATTTGTCTCTGACCCGTCCTACAGTACCACCAAAGTTATAGTTATATCCAACTCACAAGCGCATATTGTCCATGTTGCTCAGAGGCAACCCCATGATTCACAGATGCAGACACACACAAACCCTGGGTAATCTTAATTCGTGTCAGACATGACTATGTTAATGATGTCTGCTGGGTGTCGCTGACATGAAAAGTTGGCAAGATGCTCCTATTGCAATTGTGGGAGCCATATTCTCTGAGGCTAACTCTGTAGACAGTGCATCATGCTGTAAATTTAGCCACAAATTGACTTTGAAATAGGTGAAATGTGCAACTCTGGCGACCACTGTTTTTTTGAGTAAACAAGGTTTATTGGACCCAAATGAAGAAAGACTGAATAATAAAACTGAACACCAAACACTTGATAGAGAAACTTTAAAAAAAAACAAAAAACATTGTTGCTTCTCCATAAATCAATCCCTGACAGACTTCATTGTCAAGCTGATATTCAACTCATATACCTGAACTACTTATCTTTCATTTTTCCTTGTAGTAAAACCAATTTATCTGGTATAGAATTAGGCTATTATGCTTGCAATAAAGAATCATGCAAAACTATGTTGGTGCAGATTGTCAATTTACAACAAAATGGAATTCAAAAGCTTCACTCACTAATTCTCCAAGCACTGAAATACAAAAACTCACACCCTATTGGACTTTTGATTGTTTTACCTCTTTCACTCCTCCATTTTCCCTCTCTCTACCAGAATCTAATGCTCTCCACGGGGGCTCTCATGCAGAAAACCTTGCTGCATTTCATAGCAATCAAACCAGACTTGTGAGCAATTACTTGAGATCGCGGCCAAGTTGGCCTGGACACTGTTACCCGTGTCAACATGGGAATTCATCAGGAAAAACTCAGACAGCTGAGAGGGAGGCTAGTTCTTTTTCAAGTGCTACGTGCCTTTGCCAGAATGTATTCCTCCCTAAAGACGCCTTCATGATGGCTCAGTGCTCATTTTAATTAACACATAAGCCTGTTGATGTTAATTAAAAAGCAGACGGACGATTCGCCATCAGAATAAGATCACAGAGAAGAGAGGGATGTGGATATGAACACCAAACAAGATTCAGCAACAGTGCTTGGCGCTTATTTGCATGAGATTTTGTGTAGTCCTCAAACATATGCATTACAACTGGGTGTATGACATGCAGAGTTTAAAAAGAGACTTTTGGAAGCAGAAAAATATATATTTGGCTGATTTACTGAAGATAGTCCAACAGCAGCCATAACAGTCATGCTGTCTGAGTGTGAACTCATGCAGTCCATCTATGGGTTACTTACTTCATAGGCTTGAACAGCGCTTGTCCATAGTTCTGGAAAGTCATGATCAGCTTCAGCTGGGTGCCTCCTGATTTCATGGCTGGGATGAAAAAAAAGTCATATGTTAGATTGCAATCTAAACCACTCAAAGCATGAAAACACGCACACATGCATGGGAACACTCAGATGCTGATTCGCTATTTACCAATATGGAAAATGCAATTTTGCATGAATTCATAATGGAGTTTGCACATCTGCTGACCAATTTACCGAGCACTGTGCAATCAGAGCTGAAATTGTGGCAGTTAGGAGCAGAGTGACAGAACAAGCAAGCAACTCCCAGCAAATAGTAGCATGAACAGCAGCTGATGGTGGGCTAGTTTTGGCTCGTTGGGGGGGCTGAACTTGAAATGAAAGTTTGTCTGAATGGAACGAAGTAGCTGCGTGTCCTTGCAACATTTTTAGAACAGCAGCTGCTTTGAGAGACAGAAACTTCATCTTTTTTTTCATAACCCCGTCATTGATTGCACACATCGCAAGTGACATCTTGTCTGGGGAAGTGGAGCCAGGGCGTATGTCTCTGGCTATCAGTCATGTCCATGGTGGCTCCCGGAGGGTGATGGAGACCGACTGTGAGCTTCCTGCCTTCCTCTGACTCAAACAAAGGGACCGCCAGGCCTGTCTAAATGCCTTGTTTCTCTCACAATGGACAGGCTTTTGGGGGATTTGCCCGTTTATTACAGCACATTAACTTGAGCATATTACACAACACAGTGATTCTGCCTAACCCCAATATCAGCATAAGCCCCCTGTAGAGGACCCACTTACTGACTGGATTGCTGCCTGAGTGGCTGGCTGCTCCGTACCCCCCTGTGTTGAGCTGTATTTGGTGTTTACTCAATCTCTCGCTGTTTTGTCTCAAGAGCTCTCAGTGTTTGCTTCTCTGTTTTTCTTCCTTTCTTTATGTTTGTATATGTCATCCTTGTATTCACAATCTCTCTGTTATGCTCTGTCTGTCTCCATTCATCTTACTCAGTGCTGGCCAGCCTCCTCTTTTTACTGTGACTCACTTTCAAAAGCTTCTAGATGTTTTTATTCACTGTCACACGGAGCGGTGCAGCCTAACCTGCGGTGCGGAGCCTTTCCTTTCTGACAGAAAGACAAAGCTGAGTGAACGCAGAGTAGTAGACCAACATATTTACCAGATTTGCTGAAGTCAGGTCAAGTTGATGGTATCCCAGAGTAATCCTTTAGAGTAATCTTTAAACTTGATGCATCTATACAGCTTAAAACCTTTAAGAGATTGGAAATCACTGAGTGACGTTTAAAAGCTCTGATCTTGGACCCATAAACCAAGCTTTCTAAAGAACTGACCCTAATGCAGCGCTCAGTGCTAGTCTTTTATAAAATTTGGTTGAAAATATAAAAGGGAATCCCTAACTGTGAGATGCCCTGGAGTAGCTTGGATGATTGTTTCTTTGGACTGTATCTGTGCTGACATCTAATCACACATGACTGGGACAACAAAGTTCAACAGGACATTCTTCATATTTGTGTCATTAACTGAGGGAATAAATCTTCTTGCCATGATCCAACCATCTATCTAAAATGCCACATATAAATCAACACGTTTGTCGTCTTACTGCTTCCCATTTGCTGGTCTTTCTGAGAGCTCCAAGCGTTGCCCACTAGCATCAGATCTCCCTCCCGTGCCGTAATGATAAATCCATCTTTCTTTCACCTGTGCCTCCACACGCTTCTGTGCGTATGATTTATGAGTTAAGCCGAAGCATGAACAAAAGACCGCGGCCTGCTCTAGCAGAGAGACAGGCACAAAGGATGGAAGAGAAGGAAGGGGGGACTTCTTTTCTTCTATTTTTTGGGAGGAAAAAAAGTGAAGGCTGCCTATAAGAGACTGAGGGACTAACAAGGCAATGAGTATTCATGAGATTTGGTAGGTAACCAATGTTCACTTGAAGAGAACACTGGGGGAAATGATGAACAATTCAGTTTAACTCAGCTTTATTTGTCCTAAATCCTAATGAAATAAGCTGTTTCTCTTAGCATTCAAGATACGATCATTAGACTCTTTCTAAAAGGAAATGTGAGCGCAACCTTTTTTTTGCAAACTCAGAAAAACTGAGCTCTTACTGGGATTTAAAGATTCATTCTTAGCAGAAAATGGTTGATATTGAAGCTGAGCACCTTAGAAATATATTTTTGATCCTCTTTATAACCGGCCAAACCAGTCCTCAGAGCTTGAACATGACAGTCAACAAATTTGTTTGGACATTTTGATACATTTTACAGTTATAGGTTCAAACAGAGATAACATCCATCAGTGTAGAAGCAACCTGGTTACTTGATGGCAATACAGGAACAATCCCAAACTAATTCAGTCTTGCCTATAAAATGTTGGAAATATGGAACCAAATGTTGAATGTGTGCTGCCAACAAGCTTTCATGAACTCTTCATAAAAATGTTGAGAGCAAAATATTGCTTATTGCTGTAACTTGTACGTATGTATTGAGTTGTTGCAGATTCAACCCCAAAGGTTGAACCCCCCCCCCCCCCCCCCCCCCCCCCCTGCCCCCTTCCATTATCAACATCATAGTGGTGTGCGATAAAATGTGGATGTTGATTGGTTATAGCTCAAGAAGAAGGCTGACTTTAGTGTTGCTGTAGGATCGAACTTGGATTATACTTTTTTTTTCTTACGTTCTACCAACTTCTTTGAACATTAATCAAATAGCTTAAACCTTGTAAAATCCACAACAGAACTGACTTAATTTCCACCAAGTTATATAACCATCATCAACAAAAAAGCACTTGACAGTAAAGAAGACAGTACATCCATGTCGCCTCAGAGTAACTAAACAGTGGATCATCTTATAAACTGCCCACTCCGACTGACTCACCCACAGTGGTGATCCTCTGTGTGGCCAGGTCCTTCAGAAGAGCATCCAGCACGGGACTGTGTCTGGGGTACAGCTCGTAGCGATTGATCCCGATGTGGAAGCGCAGCCAGTTGGGGTAAGATTCTGCTGTCCCCTCTGCAGTTGGAGAGAAGTCGTCCTCTTCCTCATTCCCCTCATCATTGTGCCTGAAGAAACAAGGGTGGGAAAGAAGAAAGGGTTCAAGGGGGATGCTGTCATGTGGGACGATGAGAGATAAAAATCTAAATTGGAATGAGATAGATAGATAGATAGATAGATAGATAGATAGATAGATAGATAGATAGATAGATAGATAGATAGATAGATAGATAGATAGATAGATAGATAGATAGATAGATAGATAGATAGATAGATGGATGGATGGATGGATGGATGGATGGATGGATATCAACAGAGAAGCAACTCAGTGTCCCAGTTAGATGAAGTTTAATCTGATCAGCTTACCATCCCTGGTTTCCTGTTGCTCTGGGATAAAACCTGATGTCAGTATTGACGTTAAATAAAGTGTCATCGTCCGTGAGGGGAGGAAGGTGAACCTTGTATAAGGGATGCTCAAATAAAGCAGAAAGCCGGGACACTCTGTGGGCTGAGACAGTCCGACCCCCGCTCGCATCCCCGATGAGCGGCTTGTGGTCCTCCGCTTTCCCCGTCGACTCTCTCATCCGCCCGAGGGGGTCCGCTTTGTCCGCGGCGGCTGTGATCTTTTCCAGGGAATGTGATGAGAGGTTGGAGCTCGGCTCGTTGCTGAAATCCTGCAGGATTCTCAGCGTGTGCTTATTAGGCCAGCCCGCTTCCGCCGCCGACCTGGCGCGCTGCTTCCCCCAGCCCTGCGACTCCCTGCCGGGGTGGTGAGCGCACTGACAGCCGCCGTCCCCGCTGTCCGCACCGGCCGCTCTCTTCTCTAGTTTTGGTAACAAGTCTATCATAATATGCATGGTGCACGCAACTAAAAACACCATAAGTATCAACACTCTGAATTTACGAAACAGTATCATGGTTAAAAATATAGACTATTTCTTCACACCGAGCAGGCTAAGCTTTGAGAGTAGCGCACCTTACGGCAGCGACACTGATGTCCAACAGTGTTATGCTATGAAAAGGTAGCAATTTTACTGTATTTTGTACGAGTATTTCACACATGATGAGCAGCAACCTAGGTTAAAAACTCCATTATGTTTGGTAGCCTCTGTTACATTAGTCCCAAATCTTCATTTCCTGACAGGTGCACAGAGGAACATTGTAAAAACTGAACACTTCACTGGCAGCGGTTAAAAAGTGCTCAGAATTTATTGCAGAGCAGGACGCAGAGACGAGAGGAAGAAGACTATAAATGTTTTAGATCGTGGAGCCAAAGCGAAGAGGGTCCCGTTTAAAGCACAGTCTTCATCAGACCTGCTTCCTCATGTTGCTGCCAGCGCAGAATGAGATGTCAAACGAGTCATAACTGTCTTCTAGGGAAATTAGAAAAAAAAAAAGTCACACCAGGGACCTAGTCCTCAGAAACGCCAAGTCCGAATAAATTAATCACCAAAAAAGGAGAAAAATTGAAATCCTAAGATAAAAAGAACAGCTCATCCGCAGCAAGGTGCTTGGATGCTGCCCCACTTCTTGACAAAGCTGCTGCGAACCTCGTTGAAGTCAAATAAGACGCAGGCTGGCAGGTGCTGGGATCCTGGTCGTGATTTGTCCTCTCAACACAGCCTTGTCTTTCTTCCAAGTGTTCATCCTGGGAGGGTCTGTTAAATATTATGATCGAAGCCATCTGAGCCCAGCCTCGGTGGCGTCATGAGGAAGAGATTGGCTGCGTCCGCACATACTAGCAGCACTGGTGACATGAAAGGCGAGCTTCAGGGATGAAAAAGCTCGGAGTTGAAACCGTCCGAGGCTGCAACGTTCCTGTGTGCAGCCAGAGGGCGGCCGCACAACCCCAAACACGCCACTACCTAAATGATATAGTCCTTTGTATGGAGGATAATGTGTAGGTATTCCCACTGAACGCCCATAATGAAAGAGCACAATAATCTAGTGGTTCTTAGAGTGGACTCTCTGGGCCCTGAAGGACACTTGAAGAGGAATTAAGGGGTCACCTGGAAAATTGGAAACTTTTACTGGGCATCCATGAAAGGTTTAAGGACCAACAAGTAAAGTAGCCTACAGTTTCTGATGAGGGAAAACATATTTTGTGAAATCCCTGGAAGCCTAATCATTACATAATTTGGTTATTTTGACTCAGAAAACTCTAATCTGAATAAAGTAAAGGATGCTATGTTGTCTCTTTACAGAGTAATGTTGGAAGGACAGTGTAATTTGCTGAACACAACCTTTTTCTTTTGCAAAATATGGCATTTTGAAACATATTGCAGTCTTAAATGTTATCGAAAGGGAATAGGATGAACTAGCAGAGTTCAGAGGACAACAAATGACAGCTAAATAGGCTACTATCACAGGCAAACGGCATCCACAAAGAGGACCCAAGAAAGCTAGTCATGACTAAGAGCTTAGAAAGAGGTCCACAATGATGAGCTGAATGAGAAGATTACACTTGATAATTACCAGATACAGGAGGCGATACAAGCCAATGGTATCTAAACAAGAACAAGCGTCATAATACCTGGAGACTTTCACCCCGAATCTAGAACCACGATTAGAAAGGAGAAAGGATGGGGACTTGTGAGGGTCAGAGAAACTATCCAGGATGATACAAAATATAACATGACTTGTATCATGTGATGAACTGTTAAGTGAATTTCCCAGGTAGCTGAAGCCAAGTGAGGGAAAGGAGGAAGAAGAGGAATCTTTTGAAAGAGAATAAACCCTTGGATGGCTTGTAGCAATGACCTGTTGAGGAAATGGTCTTGATAGCACCCCTCCTCATAACAAGTCTCAATTTATGTCCATGATGAAAGGAGCTTATTTAAGCAAATACACTGATGAAAGTCGAGCAGCACGATAAAACAGTGGGTTATTCCTTATCCATCACTGCATTGAAGTAAATTGCAAGATCGTTAATGATTGCATTAAATGAATTATTTTCATTATGTTGTCCTTTATTATTTATAATTGAAATCAGAAATCTTTGATTTTCATGTTTTAGGTAACAAAGTAGAGGATAAGCAAGCAGATCTGAAACAAGGAACAATAATCCCAATTGCAACGTGATGACATCACAAGTGAGGTAATTAGCGGATAATGTAATTTGGTAACATTTAACTGCTTTTCTTATTCCTTTTTTTGAATTAACAACACTGAAGGGAGCTGCTCATTCTTTGTCTGACATTTGCCTCGCTAGCCACTCAGCAAGCATAATAATATTATAATACACAAGTATTTCATGGTGATGTGGATAGGTAATGGAAGTTAAGCCATGTCTATAAGCAAAGCATTTCAGGCAGCTTAGGAGAATCTGCTGTGGGAGGGAATAATTACCTTTGGTGTGGACTTTAGCCTTTTTATCTCTCCAGACAATTTAAAAGCATAAAAAGCTATTCATACACACAAAAAAAGGAAAAACACAAAAAACATAATATAGCCTCTTTAAAAGTTTAACTAAGCATTACACATACTTGGACACCCATTTAGACTCAATTCTAAACAGTAATTATTTTCAGCCCTTAATAAAAATGTAATTTTAAGCAAAGGGGTTCTATTTAGTCATCAGCTATGTAATCTAATCTGCAGTTTCCAACATTTGCAGTCAAAATAAACCCACATGCCTCTTCAGAAGTTATTTTCTCTATTTCCTTAGAAAGTGGAAGCATCATTCATATAAACTCTGGGAATGCAAAACATCCAAAGTTATTACCGCAGTTGGCACTTCCAGTTGGGCTGCACTAGATTTCTCTACGAGTTAGATTAAATGAGAAACAATTTAGAGTTTCAGTTTGCCAATTTAGGCCTTTGGCCTGCCTGAGAAAAATGGCTTCATTGTTTTTCCCTTTTTTCTGTTTAGCTCAGTTTAACTGTATAAAGTACTAAAATAGGGAAATTTATTTCCTTGGCTTGGAGTACACATCTCACCATGTGGGCCCGATTGGAAAAGCTTCCCTCTGCTTCTGCCCCTCCTCCTGTGATACTGAGTTGAAGTTCATGCCACTGCCAGATTTTTTTTTCTTCTGAATAAAACAGGATCTCAAAGCTAACAAGCAAGCAAATTGTTCTCCCAAAGGCAAGTCTGTCATCTCAATTCATGCTCCAAAATAATAAAAAAATGGACATGCAAAGACATGTTAGAATCCACTTACCAAAAAGGTATTTCAAGCATGATAAAATTTGCTACAGCATAAACAATAAAAAAGAGAAATGTTAAAAACATTTGAGGGACTTTATACATATTATTTTGGGATTAGTGTGAGCCTGTGAGCATGCAATAGTTGCTTTGGCACATAGTATTGGTGTATGTTGCCAGTGAGCACAGAGCTGATCCATATCATTTGATGAAGTGGTTTTGTGGTTGTTTATTGGAAACAGCTGAAGTTTGCTTGCTCAAAAGTTAACAGCTTACCATTTTTTCCTGTCTTCTCTGTGAACAATTACAAATTAAATCCAAAAGACAAATTTGGTGATGAGATGGAAATCGTTGCATGTGGCAACAGGTAACTATGTGAAGACAGATTCAGTCTGCATGTCATTAACAACTAACTCTGGATTTACATCTGAAGGTAGAAACAGAAGAAACAAACAATATTTGTTTTTTAAATTTGAAACATATTTGCATATGGAGCTAAAACCAAGAAATAAAACAGCTTCAGAGTAGTTTTTGCTTTGACATCTGATGAAACATCAATTTATTGACTTAAGTGATGAGGGAAAAAATATTAGATTAATATTAAAATAACCCAGCTTCAGTTGACACATATTCCACTTCCAGCATGTGCAGGGACCTGGCCATGCATCAGTCAGGAGGACCTTTATGCTATCAGCTTCGATCACATTTGTGTCCCTGAACCATTAATTTCTGGCATGCAAGGTTTCTCAAACTGCTAACATCACAGCCTCAAGCAATTTTGAGATGTAATTGATTGACATTAAGATGAAAATCCAATTAAAATATTGGAGAATTAATGTAAATTTTAAGCTTCAGTTCATAGTTAAGAAATACAGTGGGGAAGCAGTCAAAGCAGAACTTAAACACAAATCCCATGTTTTAAAGTTAGACACCTCATCTCTTCATCCTCTCTTATGCCATTGGCATTACTTATTAATTAGCCAGAATTATAAAATTGTGCTGAAGCAGATCTAGTTTTTATACCATATACATTGTATAATGTAACATTTCATTATATAATCTTTAAAAAAAAAGAAGAAAAACAGTTAAAATTGAGGATGAAGACAAACTCAAAGCATCCTCTGAATTGTAGCTTTGGCCTGTTGGAATCCTCACTGGAATATTTTTGTGTCTGTCTGTGTGTCTGAACGTTTAACCTGAGGGCCTGTCTGTTCCTCAGGTTGGAAGCAGACGATGCAAAGTTCAACTTGAGCTCCCAGACCACATTGATGACAAAACTCTGCACAAATCAAGGTTATACAACTTTGCAGACCAATAACTGTAGCACCAGACGAAGGCAAAACATATGTCTGATCCAATAAATCAGACAAACAGAATATCTCCTCAGGGAGCAATACTAAAAATTACGATGCGTTTTTATCACTCCGTTCCATGAAAGGGCGTAAGCTCAGTCTCATCAAGCCCTGTTAGGCAGTTATATGAGCCTGATGATTTGTTAACAGCTAATTTCAACATGAAAGATAAATGGATGAGCAAATGTCACAAGTACAGAAATTATAATTGGGGGATAATGTGAACAAGTAATAGCAATGAAAATCTTTTGAAAAATGGCTTGTCACTGGGCATCGCTGGTTGCATAAAAGAATGAAAGTAGTGGTTAAGTGAGTCTGAACTAGTGACAGAAATGGAGGGAGGGATAAATGAATGTGGGAGTGGGTGCTGAGTAATGACACATTTATTCACTTGACTGAGAACAAGCTGAAAATGGACTTCTTTGGGGACGTGTAGGGGACATTGTGTAAAAAGGGGGCATTATTCACTGTAGTGTCCATACTTCAATATGTAATAATTCCATTTTCCAACTCTGTGAAGTCTGTTGTTTCCACACACATAAAATAATTTTGCTTCAATTGCTGCAGTAAAAACAGTTTATTTAAGTAAATTTGTATGTGAGAGGACTTGAATTTGTGGCTACAAATTCAGCGTTATTATGCGCTTTCAGTTTCAATTACAGTTCAAAAATGTCAAATGGAATATAATGAATACATTAATGTTTTGGGTCGTACTCCTTTAAATGCGTAATATGAATATGAATATAAAACACCAGCTGCATCGGTCTTTCATTTGGACAATTTGCCAACCCCAGCACGACGCAGAATTAGAATAATGAGACTACTGGCATTGTGTGAGGTCCCACTGTGTTGATCTCTTTGTTTCAAAGGCTCACAGAGTTAAAATGAGCTCAGGGAAATGAGAGGACAGCAGGCTGTGACCTTGAAGCGAAAGCACAGAAAGGGTGGCTGTGGACGCTTTGTATGATTGGGTGTGTGTCGATGGATGAGCTATTTCTAAAAGAGACATGACAGTTACAGCATCCAGCAGCCCATCTGCCATCACAGTGCTCGGATGGTGAACTCTCATCCATCCATCATCCACTCATCAGCTGACACGGTAGTTGACATCTTATTGTTACTCAAGGTCCCACTCTTCACTTTGAAAGACCAAATAATAAATGTCCATTATGATTTTCTTTTTCAGTCTCACTAAACTACCAGTTTCAAATAAGTGCAAAACAGAATTATCGGTGATGTAAAAATTGTGCAACTTTTCCGACTCCCTGCATTAAAGAACCTGCTGGCAATGCTCCTCTGCTGTCTGCCCAAATGGCAAAAATGTAGATGATGTAACATGACAAAAGTGCACTTCACAAAACACACTCATGTTGACCAACCCCACTGGGGGAAAGATAAAGAAAAGATGAAAAATGGTAGATATCCAGACTACATTTACCTATTTTGTTCTTTCTGCAAAGGGAAGGTACTGCACATTCAACACAAATACACCATGCAATTAGGAGCAATCTTTAATTAGGTCTCTGCAGCCTCTTGTAATCTCGTTTTGTAATGTATTAACCACAAAACAACAAAATTTATTGCAACTAATTAGAGGAGGTCTTGCTTTGATACTTAGACTTTAAATATGATTATCTTTCACAACCACAAAACAGTTTTTTTTTTCCTTTTGCTTTAGTTGCATAAGCCAGCTTTCAGGATGTGAACACCTCTTGGTAGATTATTTAACTATTTTATTAATGCAGATGTAGACAAATAGCACATTATCACTAATGCACAGCATTTCTTTTGAGTAAGCTTTTCATTTTGAGGATTTTTTCATGTCTGTGCAGCATTGTGTGCAGACACAGTGAAATGTGTCATGTTAAGCTAAAAATGAAGATCGTTAATCATTGATGATACAAAATGGTCCATCTTTAGGAAAGTCTTGATGTTTTCTTTATTCTTGGAAAGAAGTGTAGATGGCTCAACATTACCACTTAGTCAGCACATTTGAAAGTAAACAGCAAGGAGAAAGAAACAAATCCACAGTAAAAGGCTGAAGGCCAAATAGATGAAGCTGAAACGGGAATATTGAATAATTTTTTAATTTCATGTACGCTAAAAGAAATAAATTGTTGAATGAACTTAAAAGAATTATGGAAAGTATTTCCACACAGTTAAATCACTCCTTTACAACATAAAGCATTGTTGTTGTTTCAATGCACTATACTTTATTAGGGTCAACATAATTTATTTGAATTTGTTCGAGTTCATTTTTCCTTTCCAATTTGACCACCTTCAACCAACTTATGTCTGTTTTACTAATTTCAGATTAGTTTTATTTACACTAATACTTAAGGTTAATATTGATCCAACTAAACTTGTTCAGGTAACATTAACTTAAAGGTACAGTATGTAAAAAAACCAAAGGTCAGTGGCAGAAATATTTAATATATAATTAATTCAAAACTGTATTTCTATTGATGCGTAATTGCTGCACTAGAACAGCTGTTACATGTTTATTTTCTTAGAATGAGCCATTTATATCTCCTTGCTGGGTGGTGCATATATGGTTGCCATATTTTTTCCACCATTTTTACTATGGTATCCCTAAATTAACACAACAATGTGAGTGAAGTGAGAACCCTCTGAACTTTAAAACTGCTGTACCAGTTCTGTTTAATGGGAGTTAAAGCACTGTTTGGGATAAGTAATGCCTTAAAAGACATTAAAAGCATTTATTCATAGTACAGTCATAGCTACACCTGAGACCACTGGATCCACCCACAGACAAAAACATCTATATGTCTGGGAGAATTTTGGCCATTAACAGCCACCATACATTCAAAATGGTGCTTGAAATTTGATGTCATTTGAAAGAAATCATCTTTTCTTTCAAACACTCATCTTTACTTTATCTTTAATTCTTTCATACTGTACCTTGAAGATTTTTGTGCAATATAAACTCATTAAAAACAAGTTGAAGCGGCTTATCTAAATAAAAATATAATAGAACCAATAGAACCAATTGAGACCATGGAACCATAGAACCTATGACTCCCGGCAGTAGCTAGTAGCTGGATGTTGGGAAGGGTTGGACATCCAACAGACATGGACAGATATGGAGGTTATGGGTTGGGGATAGCCATTAGGATGAGCCAATCAAATGGTGTGTGGGCCAAGCTGGACATCCAACTCCACTCAATATATGACTCCACCCTGTCCTGCAGGTAGAACCTGCATGACATAAGAATGCTATCACTAAAGTCACCAAAATTATATCAACACTGACTACAGCACTATTCTCCAGTTCATGTGATACTTGCAGACATATTCATCTTTCTCTAAGACTGGCTGACTCTCACTTTCATGACATGGATTGTTTTATTTATATATATATATATATACTGTACTAATACTGTACTACTTTACTAATTGTTAATTATTTACATTTAATTAGTGAGCCAATTAGGAAATTCATTGTCTGCATTTTCACCCATCTCAGGCTGAACCTGAGAGCAGTGAGCTGCTGTCCAAGGTGCCCGGGGAGCAGTTGGTGGGGGGGTTAGTGCCTTGCTCAGGGGTCCACAGTGGTTCACGTGAGTGCCATGCCAGAGACTTGAACCTGGGTCTGCCACACCAAAGCCCGCGACATTACCTCTATGCTACCCACTCCCCACCACCGTTGTCATTATTGTTGTAATTAGTTGCAGTGTTGTGGCTTCAGACATTGTCTGCTGCTCTTACTATGGCTTTACTGCTAATTTGCCATATTTCTAAATGTAGTGTGTTATTTGCACTGATGGAAAATAATGCATTTATTTAAATATGTAATTAATTATAATATATAATTAATTACATAACTGAAAGAACTTTTATTTGAGTTTCACACTTATATCTCTGTGTTTGGCCTGCTGCTGTACCTGTAAGAAAACAAAATGCCACCTGCAACATCTTCAGCAGAAACAAATCTGACAATCATTAAGACCTCTGATAGACAGACAAGCTGGAACAGACAATAATAATCATAAAACCAGACATTGACCGCACAGAGGAAGGAACAGCTGTAGTTAGTGGTGATGTCACCACATGACATCACAGTGATATTATCATCATCATGTAGGTTAGTAAGTGTGGGACCAGGTTGTTAGATGGAAGAATGAGGAGTGATCGGTGACGAGTGATTGTGTGAATGTGACCAAGCCCCCACGAAAATCAGGGCACCAGGACCCAGGAGACCAGCAGCCACCCAGGAGCACAGACCCCAGCCAGTCCACCGCAGAGACCACCACACATCCCCCCAGATAGTATCAAAGGAAGGCCCCAGCCAGGGGGCCAAGCGGTCATGAGGAACAGGCACCCGGGGACCAGGGACAGCAGTAGTTAGCCCCGGCAGGCACCAGCCCCCCAGTGGGAGGCAGCACCCAGGGATCAGGGCCCCAGGAGACCAGGGGCCACCACCCCCCCACTCCCCCTCCCCAAGGGCAAGGGCCCGACACAACACCCTGGAGGGCCAGGCCCCCCAGGCAGCTGCCCAGTGTGGGTAAGACCGGCCTGTAGCCCCAGCCAGGCACCTCGAGACCAGGGACCATACCATACCCCCCCCCCCCATCCAGACCCCCCCTCCCCACACACTCACACGTACACATACATACCTACAGTATTCATAAATGCACACACACGCACTCACACCGACACTCACATCCACACCCACTCACACACCCACAGCTCCCCAAACACAAATGTACCGCCACACACACGTGCAAACCCACACACGCACTCTCACACACACACATCCACACCCACACAGCCCCTCAAACACAAACACATCGCCACACACACGCGCAAACTTATACATGCAAACCCACGCACACACCCTAACACCTCCAACACACCCACCCCGACATACACCCACTCACAAACATGCCACCCCAGACACTGAGGATTTGATCTTGATTCCTTCATATTAGCGCAACATGAATTAATCAGGTAAATAATGAATTGTAAGATTTTAAGTTAAAATAATCATGTACATCTTACTAACATATTTTGTGTAAGTAGAAGCTATATGTTAGATTTTAGACACTTAAACAAACAGATAGTTTCACTTTCTGAGTGTATCTTGCATGTTCATGTTGGACAGAATTCAAAGATGATTAAGACATCAAACACGTCTTGTGTGTTTGATATCTGACTGAAATCAAACACATTTTATAGGCCACTAGTTGGTGGTCTCAGGATTTATTTTGAACTCTGATTCAATAATCTGACTAATACCAACCAAAGAATAACCTTTCCTCCTTGATATGACTCACTTTGACTTTGTCAAATTTTGGTCTGGTTGCACCACTTTAGTATTCTTGAACACAGGTAAATGCATCAATATATTGTTTGTTCTGCATTGCTTTAAACAGGTGTCAAGTGGAGAAGATTTGGGATTGGATCCTCAGAAATATTTATAAAAGAATAAAAAGGTCATATTCCATCCTCCCTGGTTCTTTAGATTTACTTGAATGTGTTGTAACGTGAGTGTGTATATGAACGTGCATTTTTGTGTGGAAACGGCCTCTTATAACAAAGAGTTGTGAATCTAGCTGGAGTAGGCAGCCTGGGTCTCCAATTTAACGGCTGACAAAGGAACAATGATGAGGGTGAAAAAGAACATGGCTGCAATAGAAACTTGCTGGCTATTATGCTTATCATAGAAACCTGTTTTAATGTATGCACTTTAGGATACAATGATTTTCATTATTGCAGTGGCAATGCCTCTTTCACAATGCATATTGTTAACATGAAAATAAGAACTGCTGAGAATCACATTCAGTGACTTGGAAGGTTAAATGATCACTTTGTCGTCAGCCTTGACAACAATACCCTAACAGCAAAAGCGAACAGACTTCTGATCAGCCACTGATGCTGAGCTGAGTATTATATTTCAGTGAGGTCATTGGTTAGCTTGGCTGCAGTGGCGGTTTGCTGTCATATTAGCTCTCTGGATGTCAGAATGTGATGCCTCAGAGGCAGATCTCAGGCTGCATCTTCTCCAGTAGAGCTGAAGCTGGATTGCTACTCAAACAAACAAAAATGACGTGCATGCGTGAGTGAACAATGTGAACGATATATGACTATAACAATATATGAGTGAACATTTTTAACATCATTGTCATTGTTGTCAAGAGAGTCTGTTAGTGAGATGTCACCCCCTAATATTGGATGTTTAGGATACTACCCCTTAGATTGTTATGACCAAAGTTTATACACTCATAAAATTCCCGTTTTTTTCTTTAAAGAGGAGACAAATCTAAAAGCAAAATTAATAATTGTTCCTTATGACCAATAATAGGAAATTTCACGAAAAATCAAATTCTTTGTGGGATTTGGGTAATCAAGTGGCCTTGCATAAGAATACATTGGCAGGGATAAAAAAAAAAAAATGTGGATGGAGGGTATAAAGATATTCAAAATAAGCATAGCCCCTTTTACAATATATAATATTCAGTCACATGACTTGCTGGGAGGACTGGCGGGCAAAAGAACATTTCAAGATGATGGTGTGTTGGGGGCTCTCTGCTGACAGACTAGAGAATAGTTATTTAAATCACCTGTCAGGCACCAAGAATACAGAAATAAGTGTTGGGCATTTGTGACCCATATAGAAAACTGATAACTGTACACTGTGAAACTAAAATGTGATTGAACTACATTTCTATATACACATTTCACAAGTGCTTTTCTTGAATTTTTATAATTAAATCAATACATGAACATATTTAATACATTTTAATATCTGTAGACAACAAAACATTTTGCGAGTAATTGTCTCTTTTTCTGTTTTTCTGTGGGCAATTGTCATAAAATGAGCCAAGCTGAAAGACTGGTGTCAGTTTTGCTGCTGAATTTCTAACTTTGTACAACAAATAAAATCCTAATACATCAACTTGAATGACATCTAATTTGCTCTCCTTCCTCCTCTTGTTTTAATCTTGCAATGAAAGATTGAATAGCTAATGAACAAATTGGCTGTGTTGGATAGGAGAAAAAAGGGTTGCATCAGCCAAGGTGAATCAGTGTCAAAGAGAAACTGCTTAAATAGAGGAATTTTGAAACTTTGTTGTGGTAAAACACTGTAACGGAAGTGAATCATGCTGCCTTGTGCGGCAAGCTGCGCAGCTCATATTTATTTGTCCTTAACTAAAGTAGACAGGGCTAATATGTTAAGAGACATTTCTTGTGTGGTATCACATAATACCCTGTATTTGCAGCATTATTTGGAACTTGCCTCCTATTGGGATGAGACTCTCACAAAAAAACAAAAAAAAAAACAAACAAAAACAATCACTGGGCAATGGGGATGATGTGGCATCATCTCCATAAACGTGTACATGTAGCACAGTAACTGTGTGCAGGATATCCACTGGCTCTCTCCTTTTCTTGGCTGTGGCTGGTCTGGCTGTTTGTTGCACAAGAATTTGGCATTGCTGTAACCCCACTGCTGTGTTGCTCATGGGCCACATCCTGTCACTGCTCTGCCCCTACTCGCTTGTTGACACATAGGTCATTGCAGGGCATTTGCTATGATTCTAAAACCCAGACATAAAAGAACATGACAGACACACAAATTTAGTGAGAAATTGGCATTCCGCTTCTGATTACAGTGCCAGTGTGCATGTGTGTAATGGCGTGTCTCCTGTTGTGTTTGGCTATGACTTTTCGTCCTGTAAGCCTATAATTAGACAGCACCGGATTTTGCCAAGGAAGGATGAGGTTAAGGAGTGGGAGCGATGGGCCTGTTTTGCTCCGTGGTTTTCATGAGGAGTGTTGAGGCTTAATTACAGGAGTGACACCCCAGCTGGACCTTGATGACACATTTCCTGTGATTATAGCGAATGATTGGTATTGATGAAAAGAAGAGAGGAAGAGTCATGTTTAATTGCATTAGAATAATTGTGTATTGATGCCAGGGGTGAGTCCTGTCCCTAATGATGAAGCTGCAGTTTGTCAGGTGTGAAACTTGTTTGCACCACATTACTCAGAAAGTTGGTTAACTCATTAAAGTCCCACCCAGTATATGCCACCTAACACACATGAAAGGAGGACCATGTATATAATTTAGCTCAATCCAAGCTTGGTCTGCTGTATTACTAAGTCCTCTTTGTTTTGAATAAATCAAATCAAACTTAAAGTTAACTTTGTCTAGATTTCACAAAACCAAGCATGAATGTCAGCAAGATCAATATATTTCCTGGTAATTGTTGGGTCACCTTGTGCAGTAGTCAATAGTTATTTGAGGAAGCCAGGGCTGGCTCTGCAGTTTCTCTTGCATTATGAATTCATCGATCTTTCACCTTCTTCTCAAGACATATTAAAAAAAAAAATCCAAATCCAACTTATACAGTTTGTTCTGTTGACTTTGCTGCTGCTCACAAAATTCATCATCCCACACTTGATCAGTTTTGTGCAGAAGCCTTAATTCACAACATTGACTTCATCCTTAATAAAATTTAAAAAATAAAAACAATGACAGACTATATATTTGGAAAACAAACAATAAAACAGACATGCCCTGAAATTTCTAACTATATTGCACAAATACTGTAAATAGCTATAGTGTATGATTTATTAGAATTGATAGAGTGGAGGATTTGTGCGTGTCACGCCGGACCTCAGTTACCAATAAGGGTTTTTTCATTCACTAATTGCAGTGTCAACAGCATCCAGTGTTCCTGCCTCATTTACTTTCTCCATGTGGGCAGTATTTGGGTCCTCGTCTCACACTGGTTATGTTTTAGAGCAAACCCAGACAGCCTTGATCCTCAGCCAGGGACAGTGGCCACGGGGCAGGCACTGCTACAGAAAGTTGCCCTGCTCCCAGGTCACTGCGGTCTGGAAACCAACATGGGATCACAGAGTAAACAAGTGGTTTTAGTCAGGGGGCGGCTCAGTGTAGCCAGCAGAAGGGCGTGTATTAGCATGGGTATGCATGCTTGTGTGTTTCTCTGCCAAGAAGACTTAGAAATGTAGTTGTGTCCACAATATGCTGTCTCCTGGAGCCTTTTAGGAAATGTCTCAGCAGAGGACAAACATTTGGGTTATATGGATGGTCTTTAGGCCTTTATTTGCTGGGGGATGGGAGGGCTGTTTAAGTATATCTCATCAATATTATTTTTCTGTATTTCTACTGACAAGCATTAAAGTACTGTCGGAAGATATTACGGCATTAAAGTGTTCCTCATGTAAATTCATGCTCATAATTTATGATGGCAACACAAACTGAGCTTGGTATCAGCAAATTAACATGCAACGCAAACAGACAGAAAGAGTGATATAATCAGCTTAAGCATGGCACAGCCAACTTCAGGAATTACTATATGATGGCTTATTTGCATAATGCATGTCTCCAAACAAATGTAATCATTTCAGATGGTGTCAGACTGTTTAAACATGATGAAAATCATGACACATCCCGCTTTTCACCACGGGACACATATAACATGTTATCAACATGATGAAAAAGTCGTCCATTTCTAACATATATCAGGCGAAACAGATTTCACTGTTTAGTCTCTGAAAAATTGCCTGCTTTGATTGTTTGCACTTTGCGTAAAGCTTATTTTGATTTCCACTTTAAAGAGAATATAACATAGAAGCTTGGGGGGAAACGGGTAAAATAGTATAATTAGAACTATTATTAAAAAAAATAGTAATCATTGGATTGTAACAATGGACCTTGCAAGTGATTTAACATAGATTTTAAGATCTTTCCTGTAAATGCATCATACAGAAGTCTTCAATCCAACCTGTTCTTAATATCTGGTCTGCAGTATGGTAAATATCAGGGCTCACTTTACTGTTTGACTTCTTTTCATAGCTGAAATGTCCCAGGCCAACTTTTCCCTGGCTCATTGCTTTTCTTCATTAGATCACAGGTCTCACAGGACAACAGCAAAATGTTAAGCAAATGTACCATCAGCTCCCGAGAAAATCTCTTCATCAGCCTTCACCATCTTATGAACTCATTGTGTCAGCTCCTTCTGAGCATGAAAATCGGGTTTTTCTCTGAAGAAGGGAGTGAAAACAGGTTATTGAAAATGGTTATGATGACAACATCAGGTAACCAGTGTTTGCTCCTAAGTAATTAATTATACCCCATGGGGGCTGGTGACCACAACAACAAAAATAAAACAAACATATTAAATATTTCTCTCCTGTTGCCCCTCAAAACAAATCCTTAAATAGAGTGAGATAATATTTGAAAAATGAAAATAATGAAATGCAGTAGATAATAGCTGCGGAGTAATGAGGAACACACTGCATGACATGACTGATCCTGGGCTGTGAGCAAATCAGGTTTTCTACCACAACAATGATACTAATGTAATTATACTGTAGAAATGAGAAAATTCCTGCTAGTAAAGAAATTAACACCTTAACAAATAATCCTAGAAACAATGAGCAGAAATTTCAGTTTTTTAGTGTAAAGTTTTGGTCCTTAAACAAAATAAAATAAAACAAAACACGACACGACACAACAATAAAACACAACAGCCCCAATGAATAAACTAAAACAATTTGCTTACACAATTTATCAAAATGCAACATTGGATTAATTTTAAGCATAAAGTGGGAAAAGAGACTGGAATGTTGTGAGATCAGATGTCCTTTCATCAACATATGTATTTCAATTTTCGTTTTGGTTTATTTAATTGTAAAAGTCAAACTACAGTATAAAAGAAGCAACAAGACAGTGGTGCAGTAAGCTATGTTATTATTTTTCTGCCCATCAGTTTTATGCTAAAGGTGGCTGTTTATTATCAGATACTGTGTGAGAGGCGGGTTCATGCTACACAAGGCTAACACAAACAGACAGCCATGCCCACTCATACGCATTCCTGAGGCCAAATTAAAGTCACCAGTTAACACGTGTGTCTTTGAACTGTAGGAGGAAGCCACGGCACCCGAACAACACCCACTTTTGGAGAGGAAGAACATCCAAACTGTGCACATAGGCTCTGCCTGATCAACAGAGTAGAACCTTGAACCTCTCGCTCTGAGGCAACACTGTTGACCACTGTACCAGCCCACATTGTAACCCACGGCAGTATATTATTTTTGATATGATATATATGGACTATTCATTGCATGTATATTTAATATTTCGTACTTAACTGCATATCATAAATATTTCATGTACAACACTCACTGAAGCAGTGTAATGTCAAGTATCTCAAATTAGCTTTATGCAACTTGCTGAGAGTGTGTGAAATGCCCTCCACCCACAACCATCCCTGAGGTTGTGCTACAGAAATATAGCCTTAAATTCCTTTATTCACCAGCACTGTAGGCTGCCCTTATGATCCGTGTCCCATTGCTTCTATCCTGTCGCCTCTGGCAAAAAGCTGAGTGAGCTGTACTAATGTTTCCCCAGTCCACTGGGAGTAAATTTGATAGACTGAACAAGGAGTCAGGCTATAAGAAAATGTGTTTTTGTCCACTCTGAGAATAGAAAATCATTAAACGGACTGACATAATCAAAAGAGTATTCCATAACATTTTGCAGAGTAATGTTATCTTGATATAGAGAGAAAATAAATACAAGGAGAACACAAGGAGAGCGAGAGAAGAGGAGATTTCCAGTAAGAGTTGAACTTCGAATCATTTTTAGGAGGTCATCCTGCCACAGAAAAGAGCTGGGAGGCTTATAAAGTTGTGTTTGTTGAATAAGGGGTATTCACCAACTCTAATTAGCATTTATAGATTCAGTGAGAAACTGCACTTCAGCTTCTAAAGTCAGCTGATCATAATGCTGCACTAGATAGTGCAGACCTTCAGTGTGTACTTCTGCTACACACTGACTGTTCCATGATAGTGGAATAATGCTGGTCGCTTTTCAACTGGAAAACACTGATACCTTCAAGTTAACCATTAACATCAAGGTCAATGTTGACAGCGAAAGCAGTTAAAGTGACCTGCAGAAACTAATAGTGTTGTACATTAACATAGACTGAAAAAGCAAAACAAACCTATTGATAACAAGCTAAGCGTTGCAAAAAAGAAATGTTAGACATTTTTATAGAATAGGCATTTGTTGTTTGCTTTATCTTGTCATAGCCCATTTCAATCTCCACTGGGGCCAAACATTTCTGCCCTTTGGTGATACTGCACATTCATTTGGGCTTTCGTCTCTTACAGCAATGTAATGAAGACCCACAAGGTCAAAGAAGCAGCATAGATCTGTTCTCACTCCAGGCAAATTTCTTTAATTCTTAAACAAGATGTGTGTGACAGAGAATTAATTTCCAGCATAAACAAGTTGCACTTTGTTTCCCGGGGATGTTTGTTTGGCTTTTAGCCAGGAGCGGCACATGATTAATAATGCTGTCCGGCACCTTCTGCAGAGGGAATCGACAGGAAGTGGTGAAAATGAGTGCGGGTGTTTAAAAGTAGACTGGGTCGCATGTGTTTTGTGTGAGAGCTTTGTCAATACACATACAGTTTTTCCCACTGCTGACACATGTGCCTCTGCGTACGGTCCTTTTGAATGTCACCATGGTGCCACGGACCACGTGTCCCTCCATGCTGCAGATAATGAGCATATTAATATGTACATACCCAGCCAGGTTAATGCCTGCCTGGCACTCCAATTTCACGGCCCAGTCTCGGGTTGCGGCAGCTTTCACAGCACCAACAGGCTGTGATTTCTCTTTATCAGATGAAGGAAGAAAAAATATAGTTCTGAATTATTGAACAGATACATGACTGACAGGCTGGCTGATGAAACTGAAGGGAAGGTAAGAAAAAAAGGAGGAGAGAACAGAAATTGTTGTAGTGAAATTGATGGATGCCAAAGATAACTTTAGCTGAGGGGCTGATACTAAAAAATACTGACACAAAATATGGCTGCAGGGGCGGCGGTGGTGGAGTGGACAAAATTGCTGAAATTGTTCTTTGGTGCTCTATTTTCTCCTTTTCAAATGCACTAAGTTATTTCAGGCAACTCATCAGAAGCAAAAATCCTACTTATATTTCACTTTGACTCATTTGGAGTTGATCTGATCACTTTTGGTCTTCACGATGATTAAAAAAAATGAAGAAAATTGTCTCCCATTTATAAATGGTAAACATTTGATGTGCATTTCAGTAAAAATCTGTTGGTATTTGTCAGCCATTAAGCATCAGAGAACATTTTCAGGTGAAAGTCATTTGCAAATGTCAGACAGATAAAGAAGCTCAGATCCAATGAACCGTCTGACAGGCAGCTGTGATCAGGTTGAACAGCGGGATAAACCAGGAGGAAGGATTGCACGTTTGTGTTAACCTTTCTGGTTCCGTCCATTTGCAGCATGCGTGTTATTTTCCAAAGCTGCATTCGCTCTATAAAACCCTGGATTACCTTTTCTTTTTTAAGTCAGACGTCAGCATGAGAGATACATTTGAACCACATTGTCAGTCTCCTGGTGCGCCACACAATGCACAGTGACAACCTGATTCATTGCCTCAAACTCCTCACTTGATTCATTTTCTCATTAAACGGCAACACATGCAATACATTCTGAATCTGCTTTAGTGCAGAGTGGAAAGCTGCTTTGCTTTGCATTCATCATTTCATTGTTATCATTCCTAAATAAAGTTTTCACAATGCCATGTTGATAGTATGGAAATCCTTGGCTGGAATAAAAGCAAAAGTATGTTTTTTTGTTTGTTTTTTTTTTCTCAAATGAGGAAGAAAAAATATTCAAGGAAATGTATTGAAATTTTGCAGCATTGTCAACATAGGCAAACAAAAGTGAAAAGCGATGTTTTTGGTCCTAGTACAATATCCACCTTTTAAAAATGAGTTGTTTAGGTGCATTGTGTAAAATATATATATATATACATCATCCCCATCTCAACAGAGCAAAAGACACTTCTTGCAAATGCATTAACCCATTCTCATTAGTTTGACACATTTTCCCCACCCTTTTGCAAAACAGTGAACGCAGATGTCATTCAAGCAGTCCAAACTCCATTGCTTTAGCTGTGGTAGCCAAATAGAAACCATATGTTCCCAGTTCTTAGAAACTTCTTTGATCGGTATGAAATCGCTGAAGCACCTGTTTGAGACTTCTTAACACAACTTTTCAATTTGCATTCAGTCTGCAGGCCTTTGTTATGTGTTGTTCTTTGCAAGCATGGATGTGTAAGGCAGATGAGAGTGCGAGCAAGAGGTAGAGGGCTCAGGGGAAGAGGAGTCCGTGTGTGAGGTGGAGGTGTAGCTGGAAGGGCTCAAGTTTCAGATGAAATTCGGGCAACTGTGATTGCTCATGTGGTAAATCATGGCCTTTCACTTAGAGAGGCTGGACAAAGAGTCCAACCTGTTCTCAATAGAAACATGGTTGCATCCATTATAAGTTTTTTGACTGGAGAACAGGTAATGTTGGGACAATGTGGCATTCCACCACTCTTGTGTAGTGAGTGGTTTGCGGCGCACCCAGGATGATGGTGCAATTTCTTCCTCCTCACCCTCCATTTTTAAATCTTACAGAAGAATTCTTCAGTGCATGAAGATGGAAGGTATACGATCACCGCCCCTATGAGCAGATGCCCTTGTCCAATGCAATGACCGACCGCTGCTGCCCAAGAAATAGATGCAGAGGCATGTCAAGGATAGATCAGGCATGCTAGAGGAGTTTTCCCTAGGTGCATCGCGAGAAAAAATATTGAATGTGATGTAGATGAGGCCATGTGGCCTATTTATTAAGAGAGAAGAG
Source organism: Atherinomorus stipes (assembly GCA_023101725.1). NCBI lineage: Eukaryota > Metazoa > Chordata > Actinopteri > Atheriniformes > Atherinidae > Atherinomorus > Atherinomorus stipes. Next base: position 119,907 of record JALJCO010010682.1, on the reverse strand, counting down.
ACTAGAAGAGTATCACTTATGGCTATCTCTTACAGTGTACTCTTATAAGCCTACTTCTATAGTCCTATCGATTATTTTTCTTTATTGTACAAATTTTGTATTCCCTAATTTCTTACACAGTGATGGATTTTTATTTTTATTTCATATTCTATATGTATTTTTTTCTGTTGGAATATTTCATTTGTTAGCTACAATCTGAAAAAATAAGTCGCCATTTCCACATTTTGATGCCGTGGAAAATGTTTATGTGGGTCCATCTAGTGTAGTCTTCACTTAAATTTACTCCAGTTTTTGCTCTTCTCAGGCCACTCCTCTTCTGAGACTGATAATATCTCTGAGGCTCTAAAGCAGCTGCTTGACGTGCCGACTCCACTGTTTCCCCCTGTACCAGTCTAACTGAGCCCAACATCACCACACAGAGATCGCATTTGGCAACCCGCAATGGCGCGTGTATTGGCTTGTAGATGTAAACATAATGCCATTGTCAAACCCGTTAAAATGTATTTTATATTTATTTTCAGGCTAAATTTAATTTTTAAGCGAATGTTGTACTTTTATTCTGCAACCCTCCAAATGACTTGTGGAGGTTTTTTCTTTTCTTTTTAAAAAAATATATATATATAGCTTTTACTAAAAACATTCCATATTTAACCTTTAATATCACTGTAAATGAAATGTTTATTTTAAAACTTTGTTGAGAATCCTTTGCAGGCAGTGATGAATTGAAGTCTTAAACCATGACTAGGCTACCTAACACCATGTCTCCTCTGTGATCTGTTGCTCGACCTTTACTGCAGCTGTCTTCAGTTGTTGCTTGTTTGGAACTTTCTGCCCAGGGTTGAGATGTGATGACTGACTCAGTCATGGCGGAATGTTCCGCTTACTTGCCTTTAAAAAATGCCTGGGTTGCTTTTGCACTATGTTTTGGGTCATTTTCTAACTGTACTGTGACATCCAATCAGCTTTACTTAGCAGAATGTAGATCCCATAGCTTCAGATTTCATCCGGCTGCTTCTACCTGCTGTCACATCATCAATAAACACCAGTGACCCAGAGCCGTTGGAAGCCATGCATACCGGCACCATTTCACCGTCTTCACCATGTTTTACAGGATATGTGTGCTTTGAATCATGATCTTTTCCATACTTTGTTATTCCCAACATTTCGGTTCAGTTTTGGTTCATTTGGTTTCAGCTGTCCATAGAATGCTGTTCCAGAATTGAGCTGTCTCTTTTTGTTTTTTATTTTTGATAAAGTCTAACCTGAACTTTTTATTCTTGAGGCTAAGGTTTGCGCCTTCGAGTAAACCCTCTGTGTTTGCCCTCACAAGGTTTTCTGCTGCTGATACACCTACTTTCTGGAGAGCTTTCTTTGCTTGGGTGGATGTTGTGCAGAGGTTCTTTCATAACTATGGGGAGGATCCTGAAAACATTCACCTCTGTTCTCTGGGTGTCCAGACCTTTTAAAGTTCCCAAGCTTACTGGTGCACTCCCCCTCTCTTATAATGTACCAAACTGTTCATTTTGTCACTCCTCCTAACATTTTAACAATCTCTGATGGATTTCTTCTTTTCTCTCTCAGCTGAATGATGGTCTGCTTCACATCCACTGAGAACTTGACTGCATGTTGTGGGTTCAGAGGAACAGATTACAAACACCACACCTGAAATCAACTCAAGGCCTTTTATCAGCTTGAATGATGATGGATGAATGACGGAAAAGCCAACAAATCCCATAGAATAGCTTTAAAGTTAACTGTCTAATTAACTTTGGCCCTTGAGGGGAAAAAAGCAGCTATGTATCAAAGGATTGTAAATCCTAAACTTTTTCTCCAATTTGGATGGGAATATCCTCAAATTAAAGCTTGAGAGTTGACACACTATGTCAGTATTCATAACTGTAACTTGAATATGTTTTGTTAAATAGCTGAATTTGTGTCAGTGTCCAAATACAGTATGTGTAGACCTGACTATACTGAAAGTGTGGTTAATATAGTTAAAGATGATTGCAGATGAAGGATATGAAATATGTTTTGCAGAGTAAAAAACATTTTAAATGTGACTCCTGAGAATATTCCGATGCACAAGTGAGTTTAATATGAGGCATCAAATGAATAATGTACAAACATAAATATCAACCAAAAAGCATGTGGTTTTAGCCCAAACATATTAAGTCAGTGAGTCAGAATCCCTGCTGAGTTTCCTCCTGCATACCACCCAGTCTTTGCTGTATTACATCATGAAACAAAAACAAACTTTGTCTGTAGCATCATTAATGATGTCAAAACTTTGCATAACTAAATGCAGTTGACGTTATTTCTAGCAATAAAAAACAAATAAATAACCCACTCCACCCAACCCCCCCCAAAAAAACAAAAACAAAGTACAAACAGACTCAATCGCTGTTAAGAAATTACTTACTAAATACGTTTTTAGATGCTGAGACATATTTCAGATTTAAACATTCCTGGTACTGAGGTACAGTGCTACTTCCATGCTTTACGTTTTGACTGCACTGATGTCACAACAAAGTTATTGACAAATAACCAGCATCCAAGTAAAAAGAAAAGCTTAATAAACCATAAATTAATACCTAATTTAGTTTCTAATGATAAAGGAAAATCATAAATAGCTGTCAGTGAAGTAAATGATTATGATTATTTGGCTTTATAAAACAGACAAAGGGAATACCATCAGTCTGTAAAATATTACTGGATATACATTTATTTGAATGTGGCGCATTAGTATTTAATTCAAACAATGTTTCATGGTGAATTTCCACATTCTTTCATTGCCACATGCAGCATGTGTGAGGCTATTGTGTAAATTATGTAACTGATGATTGCATATAATTGTATATTTAATTCTATAGGGTGTCTAGTGGTAGGTGCCACATAGGGGACAATACAGTATATTTTATACAAAGGAAATATGAATTTGATTTAAGAACATCCACTATCTCAGCCATTCCCACTGAAAAAATCAGCTGCAGGGCTTGAAAATGCAACAATGAAATTACATGCCTTAAAAAATATCATTACGGTGAAAGATTTAATCTAAAAACAAAGAACATGATATCTATGTTAATATAAAACATATGATAAGAATGGTTTCAAATGTTAGCAATAGGTTGCAAAGTAAAGCGAAATGGTTAAAAAGACTAAATGAATCAGATGTAACCCAGTTATGAAAGTGAAGTGGTGTTATTTATGTTTCATAGACACCACTTAGAGATTGTACTCTAATACAAACCTAATGATGCAGTAAACAAATACACAGTTAAAAACATCTGTTTTACAGTATATCTTCAACAATTTTAGTTTACTCATATCATTATATACATCAACTAACACCATGTTTCCCTGAAGTGAACTGCAATGATGCCTTGGGTGTACATTTACATCTTTGACAACACATTTGCATATCTGCTGTGTGCATTTGCAAATTATGCTTTGCACATTTGGGCTTTTATACAGCAATAAACAACAACAACAACAAAAAAAGATATATGATAAAGGATGTGGATGAGATGGTTCGATTTCTGATGTCATTAAATATCTTTAAACAATTACATTTTAATAAAGAAGGCATGATCCTGTACATTTGAATGCAATAAAAGCAGAAACCCAAATGATGATATCATCTGTCTGTGCCATTCTACATCTCAAAGCATCACCGTGTAGCGCCTCTGGCACTGACCTTTCAGGAACCTCCAGTCTAGCGCATGTATTTTACACTTCAAAGCAAGCAGTTAAATTATTCCAATTAGGCCTGCAGCAGTTTTCTGGTCACACCGAACTGCTGATGAGAGAACTAACCAAGCCTATCCTTCTCCTTCAAAAACTCACTGCAGTTGTACAGTACATTGTATGTATTCAGTCATTTGCTTATTGGTGGAGGCCTTTGGTTGTTTTTGCCACGTTAATAATTCTTTCAATGGTTTTTGTGCCAGATATATCTATGATTCTACTAAGGTTAAAGAATGAGAGGAAAAGTTCAGACGAGTTAGAAATTGACTTACTTTTGATAATAATATGATATTTGCAGAATGTAGTACATATCTTGAAGATGGAAACAGTGTGAAGTTATGCAAATTTGAGATGAAATCAACTTAAAACATAACATTTCTGCATCTATAAAAAACACTTTTTCAATATTTAATGGAGTTGTAAAGGCAAGCGTAAGAGAAAGGCATCTCTGTATACAACGATTTGCATTGAGTTGTTGGCAGTGCATCAGGTTGTATTACAGCTGTTGTATTGCTGGGAATCTTATATCTAAAGCATCAAACAGCCTTTTGAATATGGCCAGATGGAAGCTTATTTGCATTTTACCCCTCATGGAGTTTTCAACCGCTCTATTGATTTTATATGCATTGCACCATGGCTGGTTGAATACTGCGTATACTGTCCATGCTAGTGGAGAGGATCTTTTCATCCAGTGAGCATTTTACCTGCCTTTGAAGCAGCATAACCAAGGGATTTATGCTGGAGAAAATTGTAGATTGAGACTATTATGTCTGCTGTAATATCCATTTCCCAAACAATAATGTCAGGGAAGGAAAAGTAATGAGAGGAAAGGACTATTACCCCAACATCTGCGACTGTATCTTTCACTGCTCTGTCTGTTTCTTCCCTGGACTGCTTTTTATTTATTCTATCAGGTTCATGAGCTCTTTATTTTATTCTTTTACTCACTCAATCCTTTTAGAAAAAAAAAAATTCTATTGTCTTCACTGTTGAAACTCTGATTTCTTATACCTTGTATAATATTCAATATTTATGTATTTCTTGCATACAATCATGTAAAAAAAAGTTACATATTTGATTGATATATTCAGTTTTTCTATGAATTATTATAGGCTGCATTTCAAAGAAGATCAAATTGTTAAAAATGTCAGAAAAGAACTTTGCATTTTCTAAGAGAAAGCTGAAGTACTGTAAATAATAAACTAAGGTTTAATTGCCCCCCCTTCAGGTTTGAAAAGGTGAATGTAAAAAAACTGCGAACACTAATGTCCTCATGTTTAGGTGAAATGCTTTTATAGACCATGTCATTGCCAAAGTTCCATATTTTAAATACTTTAATTCATATAATTTCCCCGTCCATTCTCTCCTCTAAAAGCACTTAATGCTGGATGTTGAGTGGGTACGCCAGCACTTAAGGTGCCCTGCTGTCTCACCTCTGTGGAGAAGAAGCCGCGGTGACATTTAGGCCTCCGTGTTCTGTAGGTCAGGGGCCAACTGTGAAAGCCAGTAAGGGAGACTTGATGAAGGATGGAAATGCCAGCAGTCAGTCAGGTGGTACGTCAGAGTCTCAGAGTTTCATTGTCATTAAGTGGGACCGATCTCCTAACTGTCAAACTCATACAGCAAGTGCTGTCTTGCTCTTGACTTCATAAGGTGAAACACAACCATATGTGCTTGGTTAATACTTTAAAATGGAGCTCCGACTTGAAGGGACCAATAAATGGTGCAAGTTCTTGCACTCTTTCCATGGAAGACAAAACTTGAAAAACCTAATCTAATCTAATTTCCCTATCATTTGACATCTTGTCTTAAACCACCTTTACAAGTCTGTTGCATGACTGGGGGGTGCTTCCAAAGTCAACACTATATCAAAAATTGCTGGATATTGGCAAAATGTGATAATCAAAATCATGTTTTGTTTTTAAAATAGCATGGATAGAAATGTTTTTTCGCCTACAATTGTGGAAAATTACAACTTGCTTTGCCACAGTCATTTTTTGTTGCCAAGTGCACACTGAGTAGAATGTTATGAACATAACAATCAGGGTTTTACATGTTTTTATGGAATAAGTAAAGTAAATCAGAAAACAACAACAAAAAACAGACAATACTTATACTTACTAATACTTTGATGGATTGAAGATAACAATATGTCGAATGTCAGCTTGGGTACTGTGCCACGGTCAAATTAATATAATGGAATAGAGGTTTGTAACACACAAGATCTTCTTTCCATGACTAAAACTTGATCAAACATAATATGGTCAATATGTGAAAACTGACAGCTATTACAGTACTGCCACATGTCAATAAGCTGGTTCTTTCAGAAAATCTCCACAGCTGAATCTGGTGGATCATCAATCAAACATGATGCAGGCAGGAGAGTTAGCAAATGTTCACAAATGGTTTGGCATTTTGGTTATAACCCCATTTTGTAACAGTTAAAGTTTGTTGGGCCAGTCAAGTTAACTCAGTGAATACTTGCCTGTCTTAGTTCAATTTTGTTGAGTCAATGATTGCAGTTAGAATAAATGCCATTATTCTCACCTTTGTAAACAGACTCCTGTTGATTGACAGGCTGTGATTGACATCAAAGCGGGTTGTGTTCAATAATCAGTGATTGTTCGACTGAAGCTACACAAACAATGGCTTAAAAATGTGTACTTGTTTTTGTCAAATGGTGAAAATATATAATAAAACACAACGCCTTGATAAGGCATTAGCTCCCCTTTGGCATTTAAACTATTTGCTACTTGAAATGACAATGTTTTTTTTTCTTTTTGTCCTTATAGAATTTGTTTCACATACACCACTTTGAAGGTATTAAAAACTTGAGGTTTTTGGGATGTACATCTTAATAAATGCGGTACTTCTCCCTACTGGGATTCAAGGACATTCTTCATTGAAGAGCTGCTCCAACTTGGATGGGCTTTGCTGGTCTGCAGCAGTCTTTGACTACGTTTACACTGCAGGCAAAAGTGACACAAAAGTGACATGAAACTGATTTTGTCCAGATCTGAATGTCTGTTTACATTACAGATAAAATCCGACCTTTTTCAGATTCCAATTTAAATGCTTGCAGTAAGTTTTTGATGACGTGACAGGCGGGCCGGCGGCGTACGGGTGGCTCCTCACCAGGTGGTGGTGGTAATGTGCCATTTTAGTTGTTTACCAACCGCCAACTAAACAGCACAGGAAGAGGAAGACATTCGGGCTAAAAACGGGCTAATGGGCTAACTGCTACTGGCTCGGCTGCTACAGCATCTCACCTTATAAATTACTTTGGTAATTATAAGGTAATATAATTATAATTATAAGTACTGGTAATGGTACATACCAGTGGTACATAAATTTGTGCTTTGCACAAATTTATGTACCATTACCAAAGTACAAAAACTAGCATGTTTGGCTGGTGTTAGCTAACTTAAGCTGACGTAAGGGATGTTAAAGACAACTTTATATTTCTTTCCAGCAAAGTGACAATATGATGCTTCAAATACGATGTTGCCTTGCCTTAGAACAGATGTAGACTTCCTTGTTAATTTTATCCACATTCAGTTGATGTTGTGGTCTACTGCATAACTTTATCCAAAGCAGACACTTTTCTAGTTTCAGATGTGGCTCGGGAAAGGGCAAAAATACACCCTGTCATCCAGCCTCTCAGGATACCTAGTGTCGGAGTTGCATGTACCCCATGCACACCGTTTGACCATTTTAAACAAAAAAAAAAAAAAAACATGAAAACTCATAAAAACGAACAAAAACAGACTAACTTCAATGCACTTCAATGGGCGTTCAAGCAGAGAATGTCAGAGTGTATTGGGTTAGCTGTGTGCAGACAGTGATTGGCTCATCGCGTTTAGGGGCGTGGTTTAGCCATAGGTCAATTGACAAAACATTTGTTGGAAATGTTTTAATAAATCGAAATAATTCTAGATAATTGCTGGCCATTTATGATTTATTTAAGTCTTGGAGTAACATATTGGAGAGGATTGTCTTTCAGACAGATAGTTTAAAGGGAGGGTAACAAGCAAAATTTACTTTTTTTTTTTTTTTTTAGCTTTTTATCATGTTATCATGTCATTCCCTCCTCATAAAACATGCCCAGGGGGTTAATTTGAGAATTTGAGAAATCCCTGAATCTCCTGTGGAAATATAGCTGCCAAAACGCTGCTACTGCATAGCACTACCAATACCACAAAGCTCCTCCCCCTCCCTTGCCAGGCTCTGCTCCGCCAGAGCATGAGAGTGTTGTGATGAGTGGAGTGGGCGTGTCAGCAGGAGGCATCTGAAAGAGAACGCACAAATTTTTAAGGCATCAGATACAGACATGGAGAGATGTCACATTTCTTCTAGGTTGTTGTTGTATACTGTATTTTCAAAACAACTGAAGGTAATATATTGTTTGATTGTACCATAAATGGAAAATATGTGCCCAAGAATGACATGAGACTCCCTCTTTAAATAATCAGGTGACACCTTTGTTGTCATTGAGGAGCAGCCGGGTCATTATGAAAAAATAAAACAAAAACACTTGCACAGCTACAGTAATATTGCGATATGACGGTGTGTAAATATCACATCTCTCGTAGTCATACTGGTATATCGCCCAGCCCTAGGAGGTAGTATGTTCAAAAATCATGAGGTTGTGTCTTTGATGGCTAAAAAAAAAATCAGTTTTACTTTCATCTGACTTCACCTTCTTCCATATGTATGGGGAGCCTCATGAATGCTATTTTGGTTAACTTAAACAATACTTCTTTTTAAGTAACGTTTCTTTGATGGAGCTTGCTGCAAACTCTTGCATATGTGTAATGAAGAGACTGACTTTTCACAATAGGTGTATTTCTACTGATCTTGTGACCCTTAGCTTGCTCAAAGGCAGAGTTAATTGAACAAATTTAGTAAGGTTTGATTATGACATTTTTTTTTTTTTTGCAAAAAACAAGGGACAACAAAAACATATCTTTGTGTAACTTACATTTGTTCCACTGGAAAGACACAAAAATTTTGCAGCATGAAAATTATTCTTACATAAATGCTGAGTGAATCCTAAAATAGAATACGGAAATAGTGATGTGCTTAAATGTAATGATGGTTCAATGACTGCATCTTTCTTCCCATGCAACCTACACAGGAAATAAAGGAAATAGTGACTGGCTCTTGCACTGCAAGAACTTTTTCTTCTCCTTTTCCTTTATAGTGGCCAGTGTCCAAGAACAGTCATCGCGGTTTCTGAGCAACCCAGGTTGGCCAGAACCATTTCGGGGAAATCCACGTTCTACCACAGCTGACCACACACACCCACTCGTCTGGATTCCACAGTTTGACCTCAAACAAGTCGGCACAGACTTGTGACTGCAAGTCACACAGTCCGGCACAAACAGCACCAACCTGCCACCCACACAAACCCACACACTAAAGGCTCCCATTAGGTCATATGTCTAAACATGCTCTCCACACATGCACATGCAGAGACCTTCATGGCATATTCACATACAGATCAGCAGAAAGACCAAAAACATAAAAGTAATGTTTACGTTTATGCAAGCCATAGAGCATGTGGATTCTGTCCTACCAGTTTTTGCTTTGCACTCAAGTCCTTTGGCACAGCTTTGGTTTCTTCGCCATCATCCACATGCAAAACAGACCTTATAGTCCTGTTGTTAAAGAGGGTTTTCCATTCTGTTTTGTTCTGTTCAGTTACTTTTGTCAACAACTCATAACCTGGCCTCTGTCATAGAACTCCACTAATCAAGAACATAAGTAACTGGTTAAATCTTATTTTCACTGCTAAACAGTGTAAACATCTCTCATATGAAATAAATGTGAAAAATATTTTTGGGTCAGTGTTAGAAGTTTGAATTTTAGTTGATTTGTTGCTTTTGTGTGACTCAGTCTAACCTGTGTTTTCTGCTTCCCCATCCATGTGCTCACACTTTTTCCACTCCACTGAAGATGCTAATGCTGTTATCACAGCTGAAGTGTTTTGTACTCCTGCAAAATGCCTCGTCACCATGATCCCCCTTGATTTTATCCCATATCCCAGATTTGGAACAGAGTTTTCCCCTGTGCCTTTTTGACTGAGAGTAATTTGCAAAGCACAAGGTTCAAGAATGCAATGAACAGTGAGAAAAAATGTTGTGAGCTTAGACAGGGACTAATACACATTTATTTCATTGAGTAGCATTGCTTGGCAAAGCCACCGTGGCACATACCCAGGGTAATGGCTTGACAAATCAGATCTGTCAGACTATCAACACTTGCCACTTCTCCTTCCTGTGCTGGTAAAGAGAAAGCTATCTCACCAGGGTACAAGAGGAATGCAGGCACAGGGTGGTAACAGTAAGAAAATGTTTTATCATGATTTCTGGCTATATGAAGATGAACAAACTTGTTCCTCATAGCTCAGAGAGCCTAAAGAATCCAGGATCCTTGTGGTCTGCTATAATGTCTGCAGAGAGCAGGGTATTGCTAACATTAGCTGTTTATAGCTATAATCTACAGCATCTCATTTGAATGCATGGAGAAATCCAGCTGTCAGTGTTCAATGAACCACTGAGGATGTGCAAATTGATTCTTCATGGGTAAGCAATGCTTTGACTAAAGGTCAGTTGACCACTCGAAAAAACAGATTACACTTATTGAAATCTATTTCGGCCAAAAATCATCAGATATGATATGCTTTATGTCTTGTTAGTTTCAGCAAACAGGAGCTTTAGTTCATACAGCTTACTGTCAGCTTATCTGGGCAATACAGTTTGTACTGTAGCAACCATAAAAGCAATGAACATAGACATTTAAAACCCATTGGTCTTGTGATTTTTTTCCCTTTAAATTTGGCCTTAGACAAGCATTGCTTCAGCTCACTGTACATTTGGCAAATTGCGCCATTGTAAAAGATTTAAGTTTATTAGGAAAATGACAAGAAAGAAAATCCCCAGATATGCAAATCCATATAACTAATATCATGTTAACATTCATTCTTTTGCTTTTTTAAATCAACTGCTAAAATTGACTTTACTGTATACAGACTAGAAAAAAATGAGTGTTTTAAGCTTAGCCAACATGTGCAGATTTCTTATTAGATTCATTAGATCCCACTCCACCTGTCAGGTTCCAATCTGCAAGTACAATCAATATGCTCACTTGAGTTCCTTCAAATCCTTAACACCACAGATGGTGAAGTTAAAAGGGACGAATCAAAGATACACTGTTCTATTTATTTTTTTTAATGATGCACACAAATGCTGTGCCTACAAGTACTGCATGGCTTGATGTTACTTTTAGTCTGATATATAATCATGAATTTCTCATTTGACTGCGTCTCTTATTTACCTTGCATCCTTTCTGGGCAGAGCTAAGATGTAAAAAACCAAAGCAATGAAGGAAACGAGGAGACACAAGCATGAAAGCGCTTGTTCTGATCAGTCACATCAGAACTGGAGAATATTTCCACATTTAAAGCTCTTGTGGGTGAAAAGAATGTGATGTTCTTTTGGCTGATTGATGAAACCTTGACTTGAATCTATGGTTATGTGCAAGTCAAAGTTCAGTTTAAGTAAAAGAAGAATCCTTTTTAAATCCATTCATAGGAATTATGTTATATTTAATTAGTCTGTGTATAGTGAATATAAACTAAATACAATGTGCTTAAACAGAAACACCAGATGCAGTGATGGGACAGCACTTTGCTCAAGGGCACTTCATCCATGAATGGCGATGGAATATGACAGCACTTATCATTCACTGCCCCAGTGCACATTTTTTATTGCAGGTCAGTGAAAAAAATCCAGTGACCTTTTGGACCCAATCCACCTCTCTGACCTTTAAGCCAATGCTCCAGCAATTCCTTAGTATCATCTTTTCATAGCTCTGTCATTTCACTGCCAGATTTCAGCTGTGGGAACCAAATAATGCTATTTCTCTCTGTACAAACTTTTACTGTATATCAAAATTCATTCTGGAAAGGTCAGAGTAAAGATGGTGAGACTTCTTCTGTGTATATATATATATATATATATATGTATATATATATATATATATATATATATATATATATGACCTCTTAAAATTTACAATCTGTTTGCAAAACCATTCTTGCCTGAACAAGTAGCAGCTTCTTTCTCCTAACTGTAAAGATTTCTAAATACCACTGTGCTCCATCCAAATGAAATATAACTGGGTGATTCCTCCAGGTTAAGAAAGTAACCTAATGGTAATTTGGTTTTGGCATTTTTACAATATTTAACATGATCAGGTGACTGAAACATTACGGTTTGCATGCCTCTGATTTCAACAGAAGTTCTGATCAAAGCTTGCCAGATAAAACCTCTACAGCATGTTGGCAAGCTCAACTGGAAGCGGTCACAGCTACCCGTCAACCTTTTCAGAGCAGCTGCTCACTGTCATTTACCACTTTCACAGCCTTGGTGTTAGTTTAGTGCTGGCTTTGTTTGTAACATTGTTTGCTGCATGTACTCTGGGGAAAACTAAAGTTGATGATTCAGGGTGTGGACTGAATTCTTTAACAAGCGTTATAAAGCTCACTGCTTCCAGCATTGGCTGGAATAGAGTGTGGATCAAGATGATAATGATACATGTGTTATTGGGAATGTCTTAAATAAGCAATATGTACCTTTTCCGCATTAATTTGATGACACAGTGACATCTTTTGTTAGCACTAGTCTAATGACTCAATTTTAGAAGACACTTACCAGTGAATACATGCATGTAAAATATTATAAATCAGCAATCAAATGACCTTTTAAACAAATCTTCAAAGTACTGTGGGAGGAGGAGGAGGGGGAGTTACCGGGGGCTCATCTCACATAGCCACTAATGATGGTAGACGTCAACAACTTATAAACACGAAGAAACAGCTTTCAGAAAGTGAAGAGGCCTTGTGTAGAAGTAAGCTGTAGTTTTTTTCTAACATTAAGCTGTGTCCAGCTAGAGGCTAGCAAAGTTAACATGAAGCAGTTTCCTCATGATGCTGCTGGAGTTGCTGTGTAACTGGACTGGTTCAACGTCAGATTCTAGTGATGCAGAATCACAGCTGATGAAAACTGATGGTGAACACATTAAATTTTAGTCTGGAAGCTGCAGATGTCTCTAGAAGTTGCTTCGGAGGTGTTTTCTCCATAGCTTCATCATCACTATTGTGTATGTAATCATTACTGTAATCACTGTACTTGTCATTTTATTCCCCCCGGCGGCCCGCCGCCCCCCCCATTGGGAATGTATCCACTATCCAGACACAGCTGAAAAAGTTGGGTGTGGTATAATGTTCTCCCACAGATGAAGTCAGGGACGTATATTCGCTTTCCTCAGCTGTGCGGTGACACTTTCCTGGGTTATCACAAGATTATTTTTCTTTTTGTGTTTAAGAACATTTTTTTAGATTTGAGCACTTTTCATATGGGTCTGTATTTTCAAACCTACAAAAGAATGAGTTAAAAGCATTGGGAAGCTCCACATCATCGATGCCATTGATGCTAATGGGCTGTTTGGGCTCATAGTCAGAATGATTAAGTGATGTCATGGATTTAATGCCCTTCCAGGCTGCTCTGATATCTCCTTTGGCATACTGATTTTCAACCTTATTTTTATACTTAATTTTAGCTTTCTTTATTTCATTCTTAACTTCCCTTGAGACGGCCTTCCTCTCTAAAAGATCACCCGAGAAGAAAATTCTTTTTTTTCTTTCTGTTAATGACAGAATTGAGTTCTTTGGTCACCCAAGTTTTATTGTTGGGATATATGATCACTTTTTCCGTATGAATTTCAGAATCAACAAACAGAAGGTGATATAAGAAGAGATAGTATCTGTCATGTTGTCAATTCAACATGTTGTCACAAGCTTTGAAGAAACAGTTCCAATCTGTGCAGTCCAGAGAGGCCTGCAGTCTGGCTGCATTCTCATCAGACCAGACTTTCACCGTCTTCTCCTCCTTCTCCAGGCGTCAGAAGGTTGGGCCTTACACAGGAACCGAATACACACTGTTATGATAAGATGCACCAAAGTCAGTACCCCGTATGCACCCGGCACCGAGCCATAACAGAGATCAAGGGTAGTATTGTGTAGTTGGACAGGTGACATACTGCTCATGGGTCTTTTAGCGTTTTGGCCAGAGTACACTGGTTTAAATCTCACAGTATAAACTTGTTTGCAAACAACTGAATACTGTTGTTTGCAAACAGAAATGGGGGGGGGACTTCGGACTCTACCTTTTATTAAAGTTTAGCTAAACAATGTTTACGACACGAGGTTGAAAAACACTTCAGACTGACTGCAGTGATGTTAATGTGGATGTGGTGTCTGAATCCAGCTACCAGTAAGCCAACAATCAGCAGCCGCTAACTTCTGTCAGTACAGCAACAGTCATGTTTCTCATGTCAGTCTGACCAAATCCAGACACATTTACAATTTAATCTGATAGTTACAACTCTAATAATATTCACATCAGACACACATGCAGCTGTGATGTAACTTAAAACATGCAGGCCTCGAAGTATGTACAGTATGAAATCTGTAAATTATTTCCACATAGGACCATACTGCATTTCATGATATTTTCTCAGGTCTTCTTTGGCTGCTTGATGTCATCAATCTGATATTGACCAGAATGTATCAAGACAGCTCTATTTAACAAAGTTCATATTGTTCAGGAAGAACAAAGATAAAGAAACGGGAAGGCAACATGGTCTAATACAGTACAAGGGAAGTGAAGGTACAGCCACATGATTCCAAATGATTTTTCAGTAGTCTTTATGTTGAATAATTGCATTAGATGTGTAATGCATTCAAAGCTAAATAATGTTTGTTTGGCAATATTGATGGAGAAGAACTAGCAGAGAGATGGGAGGTCAGTGATTGCTTCAGAGACCAGTGATGACATCAGGTGGGAAAATGTCCAGTATGGTGGGGTGGGGCGCCGTGTGGTGTGTCTGCATACCCTTTAGAAAGTAGATAGTTGCACCCCTGCACCTGAGTTTCACTTTATCGTAGGCTAGCAAGCAGACACAAACACACTGCCCTTTTTAAACATGCAGCCTGGCTGATTCAGCAAAGAAAGGCAAGAAAACATTATCGGAGAAAGAGAAAGAGAGAAGGGGAAAAAAGTGGGAAAGGGACAGAAAAAGAGATAAGACAAGTCCAGATAAGACTCTTACTGGCTGGAGAGAGTTCAAATTAGCTGTCAATATAGGGGGGATGTCATAAAGAAAATCTGCTAAAGTTCTGCAGTGAATCCTTAAAGTGATATTGCTTCACCACTATGAATATGTGTTTACTTTGACAGTACTGATATATGTAATTTATAACTGTAAAACCACTTAATAAAAAGATAGCAATGTTTTATAAAGTACAGAAGATAATCCTTTTAACTTCACGGCTTTACGTCACAAATGCATTTCCTTCCAGTTTGTCGTGAGAGTGCTATTTGAATAAATCTTCAGTTTAAAGATCTACAAATATTTACTGTCACACATTGCTTTATATAACATTTACTCTGTGTGCCAATGTATAAGAAATTTAAAATGCTATTCAGTTTATAGGCTATGAAAGAGCACTATGAGAAGCTGCAGCGGAGAATGGAGCTCCCGTGGAGAAACTATATTTGGCCACAGCAGAATCTGCTTTGAAGCTTCTGCTCCTCTGACAGCCCAAACACTCCATGATGTGTTCGTTTTTAGATGTGGCCCCCTAGACATTAAAACACCATGTCTGCTACAACAAGAACTCATATAACAGTAGCTATAAATGTAGGCAAATGTACAATAACTTGATGATGATTGGCATATGGATGAGAAACTTCCAGCTAAGCTAATAGGAGCGTGATATTTATTAATGTTGTCAAAGCTACATGTTTATGTCTAGCATAAACACTTTTACTTACATTTCTGATATTCAAAGTTTCTGCAGTGTAAGGCATAAGGCATATTATGCACTTTGAGTTGAACATGATTCGAGGGTTAAAAGTCATTCTAGGCACAGTCTTTGGTTGACATTTTGAAAACACTGCAGTTACTTTTTAAAGACAATGTCTTAGGAACACTGTTGAATATGTTGTTAAAATAAAATTAAAAATGCAGAAGTCTGAAAAGACCCTGAGAAATCAAATTTAATTTCATTTAATGACTTGAAAAATGGCAGCTGATTTGCACTGAATGCCATTTTTGACAAGTGCTTTAACCTGATTACTCTTCCTCAAGGCTCGTTTATTAAAATAATTATGAGCTCATGCATCAGATTCGGTCTGCATAAGCAACATCCAGTCTGCACACAGTCGCACTGACACGGTGTTTCCTCCACAGTTCCACAGTGCGACTTCTGTTACAGACCTCTGTTACATCATTCACCACCACAACAACTTGCTGTCACTCAGCAGAGTGTTTTTGTGAGGCTCCAACTCACCAACAAGCACCTCCACTTCAGTCTCTGCGAAGTTACGTTTCATTGTCTTTTCGGTTGCCAGGATTCAGCTTAATGTGCCTCAGATCAGCTGGCTCATTTATATGCAGAAACATCCATAAGGTGCTTTGCATTGACCATTTATTGTGGAATGTGGGCGTGTAGGGGGCGGCATATGAGCCAAATTCGCCTGTGTAAACTTCCTGGAAGAGTGTGATTTATAAAGGGGAAATTGCTTGAATCTGTGAGTACGTACAGTTTTTTAAATCTGAATGTTTTTTGGCGTACTGAAACTGTTGGTTTTGGGCGTATGTACACTTTTAGCAAGGATCTTAGGCTTTTAATGTTTTTTAGTTTTATAAATGAGGCCCCTGGCCTTTATGTCAGATGTTTGCGTTACTCTGCTTTATACAAGCTTTTTAGGTAAACTCAGAGTGGTCCATTGACTTAAAAGCACTGGGTAAACTATGTGGGAAACAGCTGTCACAGCTCAGACAGGACATTACAATCCGTCTGCCTCGTGCAAAAGAAATAGTGACTGGCTCTTGAGTGGAAGGATGATATGAAAATATGTCCAAAATTAACATACAGTAGCATTTTTAGTTACTCTGTTGCGTATGACTGTGAAGCAATAAACAATATTAAAAGCTCTAAGGCTAACAGTACCTAAACAACAACAACAACAACAACACAACGGATGTCCTAGTACGGAGTAGCCTGCTGGAGCAGCAGCATCACAGAGAGGGAGAGGAAGAAGCTGGACAAAGTCATCAGGAAGTCCAGCTCTGTCCTGGGCTGTCCTCTGGACTTAGTGCAGGTGGTCGGAGACAAAAAAATCCTAGCAAAACTGACATCCATGCTGGACCGTGGTCCAACCCCTCGGACACCCTGTCCGGAAGGAAAGCACAGGACCTGATCTTTGGTTTGAACAAGAGTCTAAACTAAAGTTTAAGCCCTTCTAACCAAGTTTTCAGGCAATTTCAATGAGGTCCAACCCAAAATATCCTGTTTTAACAAGAAAATGCCGTTTCCGGGTGTGACTCCTTCTAAATTAGTGATTTTTTTATTCATCATCAAAACTTTAACATTTAATTTCCCATCTCTGTGTTTCGTCAGGTTATTTACCTTTTTATGAATGATATGAGTGTGTGTTTGGCCATAGACTGCAGTCCAAACACAGGCTTTTTGCCCCCTGGATGTGCACACAACTGCCAATGTTTGTGAATGGGAGACCCATCTATAGAGCTCCAAATGCCTCGTGACTCGCTGTGTTTACACTGTCATGGTGGCGAGGAAAATGCTCTTCACTATGAGTGGTGCCCGCTTTGCATTTACTCCGTCAGAGTTTACGTCTCATTTTAAATCAGAAGATGCTTTTCATTACACGAGGATAGAATAAATATATCTTACCCGTATCATGTCCCCGGGATACTCGAAACATTGGCGGTGATCGGAGTGGATTCCTTTTCCTCTCTCTTTCCCACCGGACCTGCGGTACCCCCACATACATACATATAGTTTTGGATTTTTCCAGAGGTGGGTACAGAAGTAATGCGCTACATTCACTCCGTAACATTTACTTGAGTACATTTTTACATAAATTTTAATTTTAAGAGTAAATTTACTTGAGTACATTTTTACATAAATTTTAATTTTAAGAGTAAATTTATTACGGTATACTTTTTACTTTTACTCAAGTATATTTATGAGGAAGTAACGCTACTTCTACTCCGTTACAATGGCATACATCCGGCTCGTTTCTTTTATTTTTGGTCTTATAAGTGCACAAATCACAGGGTTTTTTTTTGTTAGAGAGACACACGTGAACGCCTCATTAAACAAACATAGCTGCTGTTGGCTATGTCACATGCTATGAATTACGTTTCACTACGTACCACCAGTCAGGTGTCGCCAGGTAGTCACATGACAATGTGGCGCCGGTCCCCAAAGCTGGAGCATACAAACGTAAGAGGGATGTATATGGTAGTCATGAAGACTGAAACAACAGCGTGTAGTTCAGAAGTTGAGACAGAAGCCGTGGAACATTCCTAACTCCACATTCCAGCGATGTTTGCCTTCCAGACAACATAAAAGTTCAGCAGTACAAGCCACGTTTCAGGTAACCTCAAACTTGCGTTGTAAGGTTGTAATAAGTTTAGTTTTGTGGACTGTTTGTAAAAGTTTCATTGGTTAGGTTTACAACAATTTAATTTTTTGTTGGTCATAAAAGAGGAAATGAGTGGATGCAGACATACATCCCATCCTGGTATCACATGACCAAAACAGGCTTGCTGCAAATATGTATTAACCCCGGGAGCAATCTGAGTCACCCGTGTGTACTCCCACCACCCCTGAAAGAAAGAAGAAGAGGAAAAAAAGCATCTAAATCGCGGCGACTTTCTGATCAGTCGGGGTGGGCCTTCTTCCTCGTCCCTCCACCTGTTTTGGCCACTGTGACGGTGAGCAGCTGTCTTGAGCTTCACATCCAAATTCATGTCAGACTGCTTCTTATTTCAGCTTTTGTGCGCGACTCTGACTCCACAGCAGCGCGTCACACACTCTCCTCACCACCCCTCTTCTGTTTGTGGTAAAGCCAGAGGACAGCTGCCATAGAACACATTTTTGCCCATTTACACTTAGACAAGTTCATTCTCAGTTAAATTCTTCATTTTAACAGTGTGTCATGTGTTGTGTCCCCAGCTTTACTAGACTGGTCTAGAATCTCGTCTTGACTCTGGTCTCAGAAGTTTTGTTATAAAAGACCATAACAGCCAGAAAACAGTATTATGAAGAGAATATTTTGTTGGTGGTTCTTTATGTTATTTAAAAAAAAAATAATAAAAAAAGCCTATTTCATTTATTGACGTTTACTGTCATTTGGAATAAATCGGATGTTACGCGTAAAGTACTCAGTACTTAAGTAGTTTTTTCAGTGAGAACATTTTCACATTTTGAGTAATTATTTGGATGACTACTTTTTACTTGTACTTGAGTTATATTTCCTAACGTAACAGTACTTCTACTTGAGTATAATTTTTGGCTACTCTACCCACCTGTGGATATTTCATTCAGGATTCACTTTGTCAGTGCTAAGTTTCCTGCTAATTCTATTTCGTACTCTTTTCAAGTATACTTTTGGTGATTTAGCATGAGTGTGAATTTATTTATCTATGTTGTTAAAAATGACAAACCATGACAATGCATTGCTAAAATACAGCAAGCGTCAACTGGATCAGATAGATAGGCTGTTTATAAGCTTCTAACAACTTGTAAGCTTTTATTTCTGATCCTGTGAAATCTGTCATTTGATGAAGTAGTTTTAAATGTCGTGGTAAGCTAATAGGGCAGCAAAATGTCTGCATCACACCTGAACATGCAGAGATGCTTTGCTTTCTAAAAATAAAACAAAAAAGGCCACTCACTTTTCTCTATTAATTACTCAGAGTGAGATACAATCTTATTTACTAAAAAGCAGATGTAGATTTTTTTTAGTCCCAAAATGTGGCCACTATGTGCCAGTCTTGAGCCCTGCAGCTACACCTTCTCAACCGATGTGGATGTTCTATCCTCTTGTAGCCACAAGTTTAGCTTTCACAGGTTGTACAACCACGAACAGCGCAATGTTCCTGAATCGTGCAAGTACATTTTTCTTGAGGAAATTGTTTAGAAATGTTGTGAATACTCATGTTGAAATGTTGGGATGCCTGCACATTCAAACTGTTCACTAACAGAAATGACAACTTACACTGTGAGTCAATGGCTAAGCACTATTTCTGGTATCTCACAGGAAGTTGATTGCACAATCGTCTCAACATTTGCTTGCTCAGGAATAAGTTGGGCAAGTGAATGACAGAGCAAACTTGCATCTTGCAAATGGGATTATTGCATGAATGCTTTCATTTGAACATTACTTTTGAGTTTTCCTGGTGAATTATAAACTGTTACTTGACATACTTAGTATATTTTGATCATTTCTTCTGGCAAGATGAACAAGTTCAGAAAAACTTCACCCATGTGACACTTAAGGATGTTGTCCAACACCTCCACTTCCTCTTTGAGGGAACTGTCACAACTGTTTCAAGCACAAAATATAAGATGGGCTTATTTGGAACTAAATAATGACACAATCGCTGGTGAATTGCATAATTCAAAGTTTGATAAACCAGTCTGCATAGCAGTTTAAGTTCTCTCCATCCAGAATTTTGCAAAAACGTCTCTAAATACAATAGAACCAGGTGCAAAAATCCCTGTATCCATACCTTTTAAAACCTAACTCATCACTGAGCTTCTAAATAGTACTTACAGTGACTTTTTAATGCTTAAACAAGGTTAATGCCCCTTAGGCCAAATCTCAGTTCACACCCTTAGCCCTTCCCATCCGGTTTGTGTGTTCATGTGTAGTGGTAGGGGTGTTTCAATCCTGTTAGCACAGAGAGGTAGGGGGTAAGTGGTAAGGGTATATACCGCTTCAAACGAAGGGTTTTCCAATGCACAGTTTCAACACAGGGGTATGACAAAATTTGTGAATCACCGGCAAGATGGCTACTACTGTGTCCAAAAAAATCGACAAGTGTAAATATTTTTTCAATAGATAAAGATTAAAAAGTATGAAAACTGTTGTGTTGTTTAGTTTGACGCTGTTTAAATGTTTAATGGTCACTTTCTTTGTAAAATGCACATGAAAAAATCACTAGCTTCAGTAACATACAGTAAACGTTATCAGGCGGAAAACCAGCGGTGCTCTGTAGGCAGCCCTATTTATCTAGGGTTAAAGTGTGATCAATAAAAACTTTGGCAACACCGCTGCATGTGTGACAGTGTGGGGTCCTGTCGCTATGCCTCTGATAGATCATGCGCCCTGGCTACTGGGCCACAGGGATGTCCCTTTGGCTGACTGGTAAGCACGCATGAGTCTCACCCGGGAGTCTGGGGATTGAATCGCGCCCGGGCCCTGGTTGCTTGCCTTGCCACAAGGTACTGTACAATACGCAACGAGGGCCTGCGGCAGCACTGCTGAGAAGTATCAGTATGTTTTCTGTCAATACTTGTTGTTACATGGGTTTGTCCATAACTATCCCTAATGACAGAGACAAAGCAACACATGGTTCAAAATCCAATTGTCTCTGTTGGACTTATCAGAGATTTTATTTGAACCAGATGATATTTCTGTAGCTCTGATGGCAAAGTAAAAGCGAACACCAACTCCAGCTTTCATGTCACTGTGGTGTCAGAGATACAGTTAGTTATAACTGAGAGAATAGCAACACACAGGGAAAAGCCACCATGCTGAAAAGTCGCTAAATTGTTTTTGAAGTAGAAGGCAGAGCCGATGACAAGTAGTTTCCACAGAGAGAGCTGGATGAAAGCTGAGAGGACACATTAAATTGCCTTGTTAAAGCAGCACAATGCAACCACTGCTAGCTGCTGTTAAAAACGTGTGTCATTGTGTGTAAGTAAAATAGTGAATACAGGGGATGTGAGAAAACAGTGACAACCGGAGTGATTTTTTAAGATTTAATGACCAGTAAGCAAATGTGACTGTAAATGATTGTGGTTGTAAAACCACAGGGTTGCTATAGTAACTGTCCCTCTCCATCAGATTCACTTGTCCGTCGTTTCCCTCTCTGTATTCTGATCTCCCCTCATGAAGCGCAAAGGTAATTGATTTCATTTGCGCTACATAAGTTAATATTCAATCACCGCCAGCTCCTGACCTTTGGAGTGTGAAACACTTAGCTGTGCTAATTCTGTCACCATCCAAGCAGTGTTGTTTTCAGAGGCCTACTAGTCTTCTGCCACCAGGCAATAATGGGCTATCTGCTTAGCTTGCTAAATGAGGTGTAAAATGAAATGGAACATGGTTTGTTTTCCAGCTGAGTTTGCTTAATGAATATCAGTTTCTCTGGCCCGTGTCATAACTGCCTGAAAATAAGTCACTATTTGTTTTAGAGTAGGGTTAAAAATGTGATGCACTTGCTGACCTGTATTTTCAGGGGTTCTCAAATTAATTAACAATATGCTAATTTTTTTCTTGTGCATCATATAAATATGTTTGAAAAAAAAGTTTTATTCTAAGAGAAGAGTTTAAATTAAAATGTTGATACAGTCTTACTGTTATTAAGGTAAATTAGCCATTAAATCCTGCATACAGTACCAGTCAAACGCTTGGATACACCAGATGTGTCCAAAACATTGTGCAGTTTTGATAGGATTCAACACATGATGTCTAAAGGAAATGGAAACTTTTTGTCCCCCACTATTACATCAGCAAGGTGGTGCAGTAAAATTGCTGCTATTGAAAAGTCAACATGGCAATGTGCAATGAATCTGAGATTTGTTTAATATTGTGTTGGGGTGGGACAACTGTGGTCATCTGAAGATGAGATTTTTTTTCTACTTTATATGTCAAAGCTGTTTAGACAGGAAAATAAGAAACACCCTCAGGTTTCCATCACCTGAGAGAAAGCTTCCAACAAATTGCCAATGTGAGTTGGTGACATGTTGAAAAGAAACTATTCTATTTTATCTGAAATTAAATAATTCTCAACTTGGTTGCTTGGTTAGGCACTTTATAGCCCGTAGGCCACATTCAGCCTATTGTCCATTCCTGTTCAGCTGTGTAAGGCCAATCATAGATTTAAAAACACAACACGCAGCATGGGAGTGGGCATGTAAGACGAAGGAATGATGGTGGGGTTGTGACTATTGTCCTGCTTTAAAGGGATACAACACCTTCAGAATGATGTGCCTTCATTTTCTACTCACCCGCCCTGATGCTGAGCAAGACTCTGAAGCACTTTTTTCTCAAATGCAGCCGGCCCGGAGATCCAGGGGGGATGGGGGGGAGTATATCGTACTTATGCGTCGTCCATGCAAATTCACGACACTATGGAAGCCGCGGCATTCACTGTGTACTCTGCTGATAATGCAAACGTAGAAGAAGAAATTCACTGTTACATTGTTATAAGAGCGCCCGAGCTGCAGACAAACAAGAGGGGTTGACTATTGATTTAAAACAAAGAAAGAAAGAAAGAACTCGCTATCTCGTCTGTCGCAGCTTCTGTAGCGTCGTTACAACTATGAATGCGCATCGCGGAAGTGCAATGTTCTACTGTTTAGGCTATAAAAATATACTAAATGATGTTGTTTCGAGTAAATTATGGACGCTACCCACTCAGGACACTTGGATTACATTGGACAAGCAGTGTGGAGAAATATTGCCAAGTTTCTGTGGACTTTTATGGATCTTTTTGTTTCAGGCATCGGTGAGCCCTATTATTTGAATGTCGGTGGATTGGTCGGACACAACTACCAACCAGCCTGGTCAAATTCAACCAATAGTTTGTTTTAACCAATTTGTATTTAGGGTGTACCGTATATACATGCAGGATCACCTAGTTATGTCTAGTTTTGATTAGTTTGTTTTGATTAGCTTAATAAATATAGGTCTTGGAATCATCCTGCCATTTATGTTTTAGATGCTTTCTTGCTCCAACACAATAAAT
This sequence comes from Atherinomorus stipes, assembly GCA_023101725.1. Classification (NCBI taxonomy): domain Eukaryota; kingdom Metazoa; phylum Chordata; class Actinopteri; order Atheriniformes; family Atherinidae; genus Atherinomorus; species Atherinomorus stipes. The sequence continues at coordinate 96,240 of JALJCO010010682.1, read as the reverse complement.
GCATATCAACAGCTCAACTCATTATCACACTTTGCAGAAACCTAACAATGGTACATTAATTTGAGTCATTTTGTTGGAATGGGAAAATCTTTTTTTTTTTTTTTTTTCATCGAATTTTAATTTAATTATGTAAGGGCTATGCCCTGATACTAAGTGAGTTTGTTAACATTTTACAATACAGATAATTATGTTGCATTTCCTTGCAAAATAAACACAGCAGAATCACATTGGTTAATATTTTCTTGATGAGGCCAATTTTTTCTGCCTCGTGTCCAAAATGACATACCCAAAATAAATCAAGCATATCTTCACAAGTGCAAGGGCTATATGATCTTTGTCTTAAAATCAGTCTAAGATGTTAGAGATTAACACAGAGGAATCAGAATCAAGATTTGTGTTGCTGGGTCAGAATAAATTCACCTGGAACACAGTGGGAAATTGAAATGTCCATCTCTGTTGCACTGACATGAACTGGTGTTGTGTGTGGTGATTTCTGCCTCTAGCTCCACCAGATCTCCACTCCACATGTGGAGGGAAGCACATGCTGCCTGAAAATTTGGGTGTCTTTGGAAAATGTAAAGTCCAAATATTCTCTCTTTTTACAGTGAAAAGTTATTAATAAAACAGACTTTCCATCACAGTCTAAGTACTGAAATTGCAATCCTGCTTTTTGTGCTGTAGCAGGGAAACAAACGAAGACTGAAAATGTAATTCCCTCCTTCCCTGTTAACAAGGAAGGTAGGTTCACACAGCTTTGAAATTCATAATGCTGACTCATTACCTTTTAACAAATAAATCCTGAAATTTTCATCCTTCTTTGTTGTAGATGATTTGATTAGAAGATTATTACAAAAATATTTTCAATTACAAGAAATATTTGAACTGCAATTGTGTAAAGGGAATACTGCTGTTAAAAAGCAGAAAGTGTTTAGTTTCTGCCTTTTTCTTCATATACAGTAAAAGTGGAAAACTGTGCAGTGCACCACTTTTGAATTCATTATTGAATATTGTGAATAATTGTGTAATTTATTGTGATTCAATATTTTAATTGGAACATAGCACTAATATCAAACTCCTCACAAACAAGTGCCTTAATCCACCCTCTCCTCCCGTGCCTGGTGTGAGTGGTGGAATGGCCGTCCTCTGTAAATAAAAAGGATAATCTGGGATTTCTCAAAAAGAGACAGCCGGGCTGTTTGCCAGTAATGTGATGTGTTGCTCAGCTTTAGTCAACATTCCAGGCAAGCTACTGAGTTTTTATTTTCAGTCACACACCAAAACAGCCTGATATTTGGTTTCAGATAAACTGAATTCCAAACCATGGTCCAATAATATGAAGTAATTCAACACCTAAATAAACTCCTGGTTAATGCTGCCAGACAGGCATTGTTGATCCAGGGGAAAACAAACTTCATCTGTAGTTTTCATCTAAATGCAAAACAGACTTTAGGGAGTGTTCTTGAGTCAGTTATCTCGAGATTTAACCTTAATTTAAGCTTTAAATTCAGACAAAAGCTGCAAGTCTTATTTGTTTAAGCTAAAACACACAGTCTCACGATAGTTAATCAAATCAACCAGTTGCTATAATGTCTACAGACCGTACATTTCTAATTCACCTGGAAAATCCAGTCAAACCTCCAGTCGGACACATTTACAAATACTCAGGTTGCTGTTTTTATTGTTTTGTTTGGTGTGTGTTACAGTATACAGTATTTTTGATCTATTTATTACATATCTGATACTCCTATATCTAAATCAGATTTACCTCTAATTTGATTCATATGGTTTGTTATTTTTATTTTAGTGATATTTATTCTATTTTGTAAGTAATTCAATCAAAACTGGCAACCTAGAATACAATAATGCACTCAATCACTCTGACAGTGTTCCCTGTTGCTGTCAACCATGTGTATATTGTCACTGATAATCCACAACATTGTCTTGAAAGATATCTGTCAAGGTTTCTGTCACAACAATAAAAAATAGCCCTGCTGTTCTCCCTCACTGCCTCTGGACTATTTTACAGGCAGAACTGAATACTTCTTGATAAATAACTTTTGACCAGAGAGAACATCTTGCAAGAAAATATATTTTTCTTCAACTCTCCCTTTGCCAGCTGATGTCTGATATTTTAGCCAAAAGAGAAATATCTATCATAAGGGTCTACTAAACTGTTTTTAGTGCCTTTCATGCCCCTTGGTAAAACACAGAACCCAGAATTAGCTTAAGTACCTTCACTTGGGAATGAAGCATCATTTGTGAGGCACAAACAAATAACAGTTTAGGGCTATCCAGGCAATCACCTGCTTCCCAGTACCTATTATCCTCAGGAGGAACCTGCACTGCTCCTCTAAATGTCTCCCAGCAGCATTGCTCTCCAACTGCTCCCATATTTCTGCTCCACTGGACGATAAAATAAAAAGCCTGCCAGCTGCGTGCACGTTTGTGTGTGCATGCACATATACAAGCATATGTACACATAGATATACAGCACTAAGTGCCTTGCAAGAAGGATTTACAATTAAAGGCACAGTGAGTCCTCTTACTGAATGCAAAAATGGGCTCTTGAGTGATGAATTGCCTTGCAGTGGTACAGACTCAGTCAATCATAATGGCAGACAAAGCTTCAGATGTCTTGCTGTAGGCTGATCACATTTTTAGCTGGGCTGGGACATGAACTGTTTAGTTTTTCATAAATATGAACGCTGACATATTCCAACAAATCCACAATCAGCCATTCAGAACCGAATCTTGTGACCTATGTTACCAGGGATATCAGAGAAACCTTTTCATGAATTCATACAGATCAGTGACACTGAATGATAGACTATATTCCGCCAGTGTCCAATGAGCACGGAAAACAGCAGCTTCTTTGTCATAACAATGTAGCATTGATCTCCCATTGACAGAAGAAAAGGTCCTATCATTAGAAGCCTGTTTGGATCACTGCTCACCCTCACAGCAGCCATATTGGCATTGATTTTTCTCCAGCACACTGGGTGACTCCAAAGTGGTCTACAGAACAGATCACAACACTCATGAACCATCGGTTTGCCTTAGCTGGGAGGAAGCAAACATGGGCTGTGAGTGGTTGGGAGTGTAGCCAATTAATTTCAGTGACCAGAAATGCAGGCTGGAGGAAAACATTGTTCGTGTGCTGAGCAGCAGGGGATGTTATCAAGTGGTGGAACTCAGTGGACATCAGCAGACCAATCACATCAGCTCCCCGTGTTCCCTTAAACTGCAACAGAAAGTTTTAACCCGAAGCCTGGGAGGAAAATCCAGCTGGGTATTTGAGGGACAATTTTGGAGCATCTAAACTAGCAAACGATTTTTGTCTGCTCAATGGAAGTGTGCTTAAAAAGTGCAATATTATTAGTTCTTTAGTGGGCACGATGATTCCTTTATTTATGTAAAAAGAGTAAGTTATATTAATTAAAGGGACATTGTGTAACAATTGCATATCGCAAGTAGCTCCCTCGTACGTTTCATGCTGCGTTCGCGTGAAACCGGGCAGACGGACGACAGCTGCTGCATGTACAGTAAAGGCATAAACAAGCCTCTATGTGAAGACGTGGTCTGTCAGTTACAGTGACTTGAGTCCAGATCTGATAGGTTGTCATGGCGGTGTCGTATTGTTTTCCATGACCCATGTTTTACCATCTTTCTCTCGGCTTCTGTGATTAAAACAACATCTGTTATGCTACCAACGGCCGTCTGCCCGACTGTACATGAACCCAGCATCAGTGTGACGCTGGTTCCTCCTCACTGCACTGCGGTGACTTCAAAAACATTACAGTACCTCGAACTGAGCTGACAGCTCCAGTGTCTCTGGTGAGTTTCTGTGGTTTCCTATTGTCACGCTTCTACTGAACGTAAAAACATGGCGATGCGACATAGTCGCCACCACCAAGCCGACCCGTTCGATGTAGATATGAATGATACGAACGGCAAATTCAGATCTTAGAGGAGCACTTCAGTTTGTTGATAAGAGTGATTACTGAAAAATGGAAAAATATTTTTGAACGAAAAAATTTATTTTTGTGAATAGATAACAAGAGAACTTACACAATATCCCTTTAGGTTCAGATGAAGAAAAGAGAGGACTGTGCATATCTTGAACATTTTATGATATAGAAAATACATTTATGTAAACAGTTTTCACTTGGACACTTTTATTTCTCTCATAATATTGCACCAAAAACATGAAATTCCTGAAGACCCACAATAAAACTATTGAAAGAAAAACAGAACACATCACCTTTATGTTTGCTGATGTCGGACTTGTAATTTTACAGAGCATATGAACATTTTTTTTTTTTTCATCTTATTACGTCAGATTCAACGTGACATAATGTGACATAATGCGTAATGATTTTTCAATATTTGTGTAACACTTGAATCAATAAATATCTGGGGTATAACATTTAATTTAGTATTCAGACCCTTTATTCAGTTGAAGCACATTTTGTTTCTCATTAAACAAGCATCAATCTTGTATCATACCTGTACTGTGATTCACTCCAGCCAGTAAAAGACAGTCTTATCCTGACTCTTGTTCTTTCCCTTCCTTTCTTTCTTCTCCTCTCTTCCTCCAGTAATGTTTCCTTGCATTTCTTTACTGAATCTGATGTGATGCGCATTCAAAACACCTGCTGTGTTCAAATCTGGTTCATATCCGTTTGCTAGTAAGTGACGCGGTGCGCAACCAATAGTCGGCTGCGTCCCAGATACAAAACTTACATAGTGCAGTTTCTGAGCCTCGGGACGTCTCTGGGCAGTGAAGGCTTGGAAATGCGCATGATGAATGTTGGTGTGCCATAAAAACGAGTAAGAAATGCATATTTTTAAGGTAAAAAAGTTACGTTGTGTGGCTTAAGCAGAAATATTCCTAGTTTACATAGTTTGCATTGAGACTAATGTACTACAGAGATGCTCAAGTCGGACTCTGGCCGGTTAACATTTAACTCATCCGACACCCTTGACAGGTTGTTTTGTGCTTTTCCCACTCTCTTTTTTTTTTGTGTCCCCGATCTGGACATCTCTAAATGATACTGCCATTATCATGTATGCAAAATCCCCAGTGACCTGTTTTGTCTCTGGAATGCTTTTGTACTGGCTGTTAAGTGAGAAGCTGAGGGCACTTCACTGACGGTTATCCCTCTGCAAGGTTATCTCATCTCCACAAAGGAACGTTGGATCCCATTCAGTGACCTTTTGGTTTTTGGTTACGTGTCTAATCAAGGCCCTTTGTCCCTGACTACCCAGCTTGGACAGATCTAGAAAGATCAAGGAACTCCGTTGATGGTTTTCAGCTCAGAACATTTTTGAATGATGGAGTCTCTTATGTAGTTTTAGTGCTGCAGGGAACTTTTTTTCCAAGTGTGTCTCTACACAATTCTACCCTACAGAGAAATACAATCAGCTGAGAGACCTGATATAGATAAATCAGTGCAATATTAATTATGTCCAACGAATTCACAGGTGGACTAGATAGATTGAAGCTCCAGAGCTCAATTACCAGTGTCTGAAATGTAAGATCTTGTGTAAATCTCTGACAGGTCTGAAAGTTGTCCATATGCATGTCATACATAATGAATTCATTTGGAGTGGTTGTGATTCAACACGTCTTTATTTGCATACGATAAAAACAATGTCTACATGTGTGTGTACAAAATACAATTTATAGTTAAAAACAAAACTAAAAATGAAAGAAAGAAGTCGCACTGAGTGGCTTTTGATATCATATTTGACTCTATACCACGTTGCTTATTTCTCTGGTTTTGAAATGTTTTTTTCATCGGCTGGGACTGTGCATGTCACATCCCTTTGTTTGCAACCCAGATGTTTTGTACATGTTCTCTCTACTTGAGCCCTCTGCTGTCCCCGGAGCATAAGCCTCATTTCTGAGTTATTTAAATCTGCATCCATCAGTGTGTCTTCATCTAGAACTTGTGTTTTGCTTGTAGTTGAAGCCTTAAAATAAAACAAAGCACCCTCTTTGTTCTCTGTTGAGTGGCACATAAATTCATGAAGTAGATAAAGGCCAAAAGCCCCAGCAGCTACATTGCTTTTTATGAGTGGTTGTGACATGTTTACCAATATTGCTTTATATCTTTGCTGAGGTGCACCCATTGTGGTATGAATGCATTTATGTGTGAGTACACATGAATGAGGCTGTTTTGAAGAGTACAACAAAAGGCTGTACAGTCAAAATGACTTTGCAAGAGCTTTTATCTTTTGTTTGTCCTTGAATCAATTCAGGAATTTGAGTTACATCATATGTTAAGTGTCATGTTTTGAGAGATGCCCCCAAATAAAAATGTGTTTTTTTCCATATTCTTTTTTTTTTTTTTTTGCTAACCAGCAGCTTTTAAAAAAAGAAAAGAAAAAAAAAAAGTTATTTAACTTGTCGTTAGTAGATTCTTAAGGACTCAAGCACTCTCAACAATCTCTCATGTAAAGGTAAGTGTTTTAACTTGACAGTTCAGAGCTACCTTGTAAGAGGTTAAATAATTGTGTTTCAGAGGTCATGCTTTATCATACAGACGCCACTTTCAGCCCACAGCTCCCTCAGTTGATGGAGACAACAACCTCCATGTGACCACCTACTCAGGAAGATTGCCGGCGGATAGTTGTCCATTCATGTCAGCGCACAGCAGCTAGATTTTGATGCACCATAAAGCCATTATTTCTTTGGGTCTGATAGGGACTTAATTAGAAACATAATGAATCCACTGCACATCTGACAAGCATAATTAGGTCTGTCTGAAATGCAAGGATAATTGGGTTTTCAGTTCAGACCCTGTTCCTGAACCCCTCCTCCCCTTGTTACAGGTCCCTAGGCTGCTTACTCCAACCAGACACGATGGAAGGTCAGCATATTGTTACAGGAAGCAGAGAACATGTTGACTGTCTCATTTGGTGCTCGCCCTGTGTATCTGTTGTGAGCTTCGCAATTCATGGAGACTCCTCTGATGCCCTTTATAATCCCATTAAAACTATTGTCTCCAGCTTATGGCTCACTAGAGAAGGGGAACAAAAGAGGAGTCAGGCTACTGGAGCAGGGCAGACATGAGTGGTTGAGGTGTGTTTGCCAAAAGGACTCTTCTGTTATGAATTATGCTGTCACTCTTCTGGACTTTTAAACATGGAGGGAGCACATGACTTTCAATCCAAAACCTATTACGCCATCTTAAACAAGTGCTTATCATCTTTCTATTCCTTATGATGATCAATTTTATGGTAATTCTTTAACTGTCCAATTACATGACAAGGTGGAAACATCTTTTTTTCATTAAGGTCAATATTGTTATAGTGTTTTTTTTTCTCTCTTTTTTTAATCTGTCTTTTTAAATCACTGCTATTAAGCCTGTTAAGTTAATTTAAGCAAGTGTAGCAAGAGTGTCCTTAAGTGCCACTATCCTTCAGCTTTTTGTTGTTTCCCAGGTCCAACTCACCAACAGTAATTTAGCTCAAATAGATCCAACAGACTTTTTTTCTGCTTCTTCCCAATGAACCACCCCATGTTTTTTATTATATGAAACCTTTACTTTGCAGTATCAGATTTACGTGATTCACTAAACTTTGATGTTGCATCGCCCACTTTTTTATGGCTTTTTTAAATTCCAGGTTCTCAATTGGAATGATGAGGCATGATGAACTCTGTGTGGACGTGGTTTCGTCGTAAGGCAACAAAACAAATCTTCAAACCCTCCTGACCAATCTCAGTAAAGTGTTTTCCCACTAGGCTCCGTCTGGTTCAGGCAGGGCCGTTGCAACAAGGCAAGCAAGCCAAGCAATTGCCTTGTGCCCCAAGCTGGACTGGGGCCCCAAGACAATAGGTGGCCTGGTTATGAACTGAATGTAGCAACAAACTGTGTGATCTCCCCTTTAATTCAGTGATTGTCACTGCAGAAAAGTTCAACAATGCCATTATCGGAATACGCTTCAAGGAGGCCCCCCTTCACTTGCAACTGACAGTATGTCAGCCGATGGTGTAGGGTCAATGACAGGGCCCATTTGGATACGTGTCCACTCCTATTTCTGTTGCGTCCATCAGTGTGTTCCCCCGCTATGACTGACCATTTGTTAAAAAGTGGGCCTATATGTTGTTTATTATGGTATGGGGGTGGTGGTTTCACAGGGCCAACAAAGAGAGACAGACAAGCACACACTCTCCTAGGGGCAATTTAGAGTGATCAATTAACCTAACATGCATGTCTTTACCCTTTTGAGCGAGTACAGCCATGAGTCTTCTTGGGAATGATGCAACAAGTTTTTCACATCTGGATTTAGGGATCTTCTGTCATTGTTCCTTGCAGATCCAGTTCTGTCAGGTTGGATGGTGAATGTTGGTGGACAGCCATTTTCAGGTCTCTCCAGAGATGCTCAATTGGGTTTAAGTCAGAGCTCTGGCTGGGCCAGTCAAGAATGGTCCAAGAGTTGTTCTGAAGCCACTGTTATTTTAGCTTTGTGCTGAGGATCATTGTCTTGTTGGAAGGTGAACCTTCGACCCAGTCTGAGGCCCTGAGCACTCTGGAAGAGTTTTCTTCCAGGAGGTTTTCTTCAAGTACATTCTACTTGGGGCCGCCAAATTCCTTGAAGCAGCCCTGGGTTCAGGGTTAGAGTTGAATTGGTAAACTCCAGCTCGGCCATCAATGCGTTCCAAGGCTGCGATCCTTAGTCAATGTTGCTGGAATGTCAAAATGAATTTTTTTTTAAATTTAGTTTTCATGTTGACTTGAGGTTAAAATATTTCTGAGTGGGGGAAGAAGGAAACTGGTTCCCTTCTTATTCTTGAGCAGACTATTAGCAGCAGGTGGGACAAATTATTACCAGCTTCTTACCTGGAAGAAAAACAGCATTAGCCATGTTAGGAATGTGACAGTGGTGTCTTATTTCCATGGATTGTAGCTGTAACCACACATCACCTTCAATCAGAAAATAATATAACAACAACAATAATAATGGTAATGATAATGATAATAATATTCACTAACAACATTTGATTTAGAAATACCTTTTTATGGCCCATAAGGACACTTAATGACATTAAAAAATAAACATAGTCAACAAACAGTATTTGTGATTTAATGGTTCAACAGGTGGGTTTGAGTCTGAATCTGAAGATGGAAACAGTAGCAGAGTTCTGGATGTCAAAAGCTGCAGGTCTGGGGAGCAGGCTCATGGTCTTCATGATTCATGGTTGTCTGCACCAGGTATTTATTATTTATTTATAAAATAAGTTATAGATTACTCCCAAGTAATGTGAAGATGTGGTGACAGTAGAGATGTGTTGTAGCTGCAGCAGTGGGTCACAACACAACCATAAATGCTTTGTGGAAAGAGCTGGGAGCAACGTTAATAAGAGATTCCTATTTTACCTAGTTTACATACAGTAATACAAAAACAACTTGGTGGGCTCATCAGACTTAGGAGGAAAGCAAATGTTAATTTGCATCTGCAGTTGATCTGATAAAGTTATCTGTGCTTGCAAGTAGCCACTATATAAAGAAATGAATATAGACAATTGACCTATGGCTAAGCCACGCCCCCTCCACTCACTCGGACAAACAACATTCGGTGACAGGCGCTATGTGACATTTCGGGAGATGACAGCTGTCAACACGGACAACAGACGCGTGATCAGACAGAGAGACCATGACGAGATAAATTAAAAAACATAAAAACAATACAAACAAACAAAAAGAAATTGTTCAGAAGTCTTAAACTGGGAGTAGAAATCAGCCTGTGAATCTCTGAATGTGACTCGTGTCGCTCCCTCAGTTTCTTGCACAAACTACTGCACGGCTGCTGTCGTGCCAAAAAGTGATCATCTGACAAAAACTGATCAAACAGCCACGGAAGCGGAGCAGTCTGGCTGCAGCTTGGAAGCCAGAGGCGTGTCGTTATCAACGTTACTACACCACACCTGTACTACACGACAGCGTCTTATGTACCGTTACCACGTACCAAAACTAGCATGTTTAGCTAGCGTTAGCCAACTTAAACTAACGTTAGGGAAGGTAACTTCATATTTCTTTCAAGCAAAGTGACAACATGTTGCCTCGAATACGATGTTGCCTTACCTTAGAACAGATGTAGGCATCCTTGTTCATTTTATCCACGTTCAGTTGATGTTGAGGTCTGCTGCATAACTTTGGCTTGATGTGACTTGGTAAAAGGCAAAAAAATACACCCTGTCACCCAGCCTCTCAGGATACCTAGTGTCGGAGTTGCATGTACCCCATGCACACGTTTGACCATTTTAAACTAAAAAGAACACATAAAAATGAACAAAAACGGACTAACTTCAATGCATTTCAATGGACGTTTAAGCAGAGAATGTCCGAGTGTATGGGATAGCTGTGCGCACTGTGATTGGCTCATCGCGTTTGGGGGCGTGGTTTAGCCATAGGTCAATTCATTCAGTCATAATTGAAAACTTGAATGCTTTCACACTTTTTAGCATATTTACGACAAAATTATGGCACTTGGCGCACTCTGTGGCGTTCGTGACCCCTTGAAGCATTTTCCCAAGAAAAGTTTTCCTTTTTATTCAGAAAAAAAAACACATTTACATTAATTGTCGCTTATTTCCGTGATATTACACATTTATAATGAGAAACGTTTTTAATGCTCAATTCCATGATTCCCTGATCACAGCTTTCAAAGGGCTCTACCTATAACGAAAATTCCAAGCTTCCCCTGTAACTAATGCTTTGCTAGAAGTTAATTATCTCTTCCCACTGTTTAAGTAATCTGTGGCCAAAACTTAATAATGTGTGATCATGTGATAACATCTTGTCATCATGCATTATTGAATTAATGTCACCAGATGGTCTCTGTATTTTTGTTGTAGTATTTTCACAACCCATAGTAAATCCATTAAAGATATTTGCTGTGGCTCTTATACAACAACCACAAGTATGCAAATAGATAATAAGCTCTCATTTGGTACATTACTAATCCAATCTCAACATGAAAATGTGATTTCAATTGTGAATAATCCTTTCTTTACTTCTGATGTCAAGAAAATACTTGTTCTAACGTGTGAACAAAAAGGTTTTCCAAAGATTTAAAATGGCAACTTGTTCTTCTGGCTGCAATATAATATGAATCAAATTGTTTCTAAGGGAGAAAAATAACTGTATTTCAGACCCTACAGATGAGCATACAAGCATCATTTTCATGTTGGGTGCATTTGTGTCACACTGACCACACAGACCTTTGTATCATACAGTACCTCCAGATAAGTGGTGTTTGGATGTCACGGCTCTTCATCTAGTTGAATGAGTGTAATGTGAGACTGATTATAGACTTCTCTGTGGTTTTCATGAAAAGGATCAGCTTCTAAAGCTCCCTGCTTCTCACTGTAAACTTGATTGTTTTTCCATTATAGCGGAATTGAAATTGAGCATATTGGCCCTCATTAATCAAACAATCGTACGGCGAAAATCTGTGCGTACGACCATTTCCATGCAAGACGTGATCGTAGGATACAGTACAATCAAATCTCACGACAGCAGAGTTTGTGTACGCAAGTTTGAGTCTGTGGATTTGTGTTGCAGCACAGCAGAGCATGAAAATATTTAATAAACAAACCCCAAATTGTCATTTAAGCATACACGGCCACATAGTCAGCACCAAGAATTACCCCCCCCCCCCCCCCTGCAAAAAAAAAGAAGAAGAAAGAAATAGGCTAGATTACAATGGATTCCCAAAATGAAATGAATAAAATAAAGATAATTGAATTTTTTAAAATGATTTATCTATTTTGTATTTCTTTATTTAACTTGTTCAAATCATTAACATGTTACAGATTTAGGTGACAAGTGTTAAAAGTTACACTATCAGAGCATCTTATCACCCTGCTGATGAAGACTGCCACAGAGAAGGAGCACATCAGTGGGCAAACACGCGCATGCCACTGTGGAGCGCTTCTTTGGTCAAACGCACATGTGAATTACGATGGACTTCTGTCGTGGTATCAAGACTCTTTTTGTTTGTATGACGAAATTGGTCCGATATGAACGTTTTAATAAATAACACGTGGGTCCAATTGTACGATCCTATTTACATCAGATGTGTGCTCATTTCTATGCTCGTTTGATATCTGAGGGCCATTGTGTGTGAAGATTTTCAGAATATCGGAGATGTATGGATTGTGGACCACCTGTGGATGGATTGATGCCATTTAATCAGTCTTACATTGTGCAGAAAATATGATACCTTGTCATAGATACTGTAGTAAAGTAATACAGGCAGACTTCTGTGTACAGCAATGCACGAAGAGAAGAGAGTTCTGGTAATTCAGTAAATTTGTGCTTAAAAATCACTGTTGGTGTGTTTAAAACCAGGTATATACACTATATACCCAGCTGACTGTAGATCTATCTATGAATAATGCTTTGTGCCAGCAGAATGAACAGGGTTATCCACAGATAGAGGGAGTAGCTGCCTCCAATAAACAAAGAAATTGCTAAACATATAGCCTACACTTTAGCCAACATTCAGGCTGAAATGTAATTAAACTGAAAGTGAGAACTGACAGACAGTGGGAAGTGAGGCTGTGAAAGGCCTGAACTCAATAGTCCAAAACAACAAAGGCGGTCAGACAGGCACAGGTAAAAAGAGATGTCCACACACACAGAACACTTTTACAGTGTGAGGACGATGATAGCAGCAGCAACAATAGAAGTCAGATAATCATAGCTGCCTTGGTGACAGCACGGCATGATTAACACTAATGACCCTACACTTTATGAGCCTCTACAAAGACAATTAGTCCTCCCACTCGCCTCCTCCTCTTCTCTCTTGGGCAGTGAACATGAATTTAACCCACATCTTGCCCTCCTACTCCATCACACTCCTGCTTTTTCTGTTTTACTTTTTGCTTTTACAGCTTTTAGCCAGCAATAATTTCAATCCTTTCTATCTGCAGAGGGGGAGGATTTGCTGTATGTTCAAGACATGGACATCTGCATCTGTAAATATCCTTTTGTTATGTTAAACAGCACCTGGAAACCTGCCGTGCACTTCTGTTTTCAAAAGAACTGTATTTAGAGTTTTGCCTTTTTTGTCCCATCTTGGAGGACTTTTGTCAGATATTTCATGAACCACAGTTCAGGAACACAGCAGGCAATTATATATGATAGATGATCCAATAAGGCGACACTTGCTAAGGTGTAGTTGACATGTGATTGATCACAAAGCAACAGATTGATGACTAGAGAGGATATGATCACCAGTCTCTCTAATGTAAGAGGCCCATGGGGCATAGCAGCATTTCTCTGGAGTCAGCACTATGAAAGAAATTGTAATGCAGTGTTTCAACAAGCACTGGAAGAGGGTGATGACATCAGCTACGATGATCATGTGCTCAGAAGATATTTAGTAAAGGTAACAAAATGTATGATTTTAACTTTCCTACCCACACAAACTAATATGTGTCACTGGTAAAAGACACAAAACTGGCAACACAATACTTGAAGACTTTTTTTTTTTTTTTTTTTTTTTAAGAAGCACATCCCCACACTTTCTGTCTTTACTAGTATGACTTCTTGAGCATCAATTGCTGTTAACAAGTCTATCCTAATATTGTGCCTCCAAGGACGGTAACATTAGTCTATCATTTAATTTAATTTGATTTAATTTAATGTTTATTTGACAGGGACAATGCAATCAGACATAGTAACAAACACTGTTTATTGTTGATGAAATGGTGCTAATTTTCAACTCCTGTCCCTGGTTTGGCCTTTCTACATATTATTATTAATTAGCGTGATGATGGCAAAGTTGGGATGTGGAAAAATACGAAAATAATTGGATTGTGACGCAAAGAAAAACAATTATGAAGGGAAAGTGGTCCACATTTATCTTATAACTAACGTGGAGCCCATCAGTGCCTCTTTCAGATCAACAGCTTCTCTCACTTATAATTCATTAACAGCTCTAACACATTAAACTGTAATATTTTCATTTCAGATACGACACCCAGGCTGTGAGGATTATTGAACATTGTGCAGCTGGATGGAGTGAGTGACATAATTAAGTAGCTTAACATCACGACGATGAATTAAAATCACAATAGAATAGCCCAAAATAACAGTAGAATACTATTAATGTTTTGTTTTTTTTTTAATCGGCAACATATGTCTGAAGACTAAAATGCACAAAGTCCACAAATCAGCAGTAGTTGGTCATTTTTTTCCACAGACGCAGCTGAGTGTAAACACTTGTTCACCACAGCAAATCTATGACACACTGTAGATAGTTATTTGTAGACTGAGAAGATGCACAAATAAACTCTTGTATTGTTATAGTGCCAGTTTGATATACTGTCTGGATGTGTTAGAGCTGCCCACCCTTCAGGAGCTGTAATGAGGATTATCCAGGCCAGCTAGTTGGAAAGCAGCTGTCACTAAAGTGAGATACATCGGTTAAATCCAAACACCAGAAATAAACGCTGAGGTTTTACATCTGCCAGGAAAAGAGGGAGCAATGCAGTCAACACCAGTAGTTTCTTCTATATATGAAACCAAAGACACAAGTTATTGCCTAACCTAAATCAAAGCACCAAATGTGTATATAGCTTGTACGTAACAGACCATTACATTTATCCTTTTTACAACTAGAAAGTAAAGTGGTCTTGATACCTACTACTCCCCTGTGTTCCCAGGCTCTCTGGCACTCAGAACTAATCCCTGTGTCAGGCCAGCATGCCAATAGATCTGTAGTGCATGGGGCCTCCAATAATGACTTCCAGCCAAACTCACAGTGCCAGACCTTGGCTTCTAACACCATGTAATTAGCAGACTATTGACTCTCTCAGACACCTGGCCTGAGCAAGTTGAAGAATGACTACAATTAATCTTCTACTCTCAAGACTGTAGTGTATTTGGAGACATGACAAGTGTGCATTTGTGGCAGGGAGGAGTACTGTAGTTTCATGTTAACGAGTGCATGTGCCCGCTGCTTTAGGTGTAAAGCTGTGATGTAAGCAGTCATGGTTTAAGCCAGTCATTTGCATCACAATTAGCTATAAAGAAAATTTTCTGTGTGATTGATTTGGATCTCCTCTTAATTAATTTAAATAATATTTTCCTTTATGGGGTTTAAAGGGACTACAGGCAGGATTACGACATGAGACTCGCAAGTGATGCGACTGGCACTGCAGGTAACTGCAGCCACAAAGCCAAACCAGCGAGGGAGTGCACACAAACGGAGCTATATCATTGTTTTCTATGCTGATCAAGTCTTTTTCTTCATAGCGCCACTTTTATGGTCTTTCAGTTGATCTGGATCGTTTGCTGATGGCAGAGGAATCCAACTATCCCTTGCAGTGTTTGAATTCACCGCGACTGTCTCCTTCCTGTATCAAAGCTGTCAGGGACGCATATGCAGCGTCAACTGACGTCACATCCGCAGAACTGCACGGGAAATTAAACCACTGAATCGCAGCGCATAGTGCAGTACACAGCCTGTTCAAGGCAACAGAGAGAGATGTGGGTGGGCCAGCAGCACCTGCAGAAAGTTTTTTGAGGGGGTGGCTACAGGGTGGCCAGCGAAAATAGCAGGGTGTTCAAGGTTATTAAAGGATAACTTGTTTCTTACAACCTGGACCTTATTTCTAGGAATTTATACATGCATTCACTAGTAACATTTACAGTATATTCATATAATGGATGTGAAGGGGGCAGAATGAATGGTCCAAGGTATTATCTGCAGAAAAACTCCTTCATTTCACCAATACTTAAAGTAGAATGAGTGAGGGAACGAGTACTATCATCATGTGAGTTCAGCTTTGGCTTGCTGTAGTTACAGGGGGCGTTCTCCACACGTCTACCAGCTGTGTGACCACAACACCGTAGTCAACGGCGTTGATAAAACGAAGAGCAGGTAAATCAGATCATCAATCTCAACTTCCTCAACCAAATGACTTCACAATTCTTCTCCATGACGACTTCATCCACACTGAAAACCATATATGAAGATGGCCTCAATTGCCCTTAGTTATAATGTGAACAAACTAAACGGGGGTAGTGTGGTGTCGGGCCAATGAGGGCTGGGCTGAGTAGGTACTGTTGTGAAAGGGGCTTAGAAACTGGTTGGGGCAGTTCTGTGTGGCACCTTCCTGGATGAATTTGCATAAGAAAGGCCGAGTTAATTAGGTGTGACAGACCCGCAAGGGACTACGGCAAAAGAGCAATGGTAGAAAATGGTGGGTGTAGTGTAAGATTTTTATGTATTTTATTTTTATTAGCTTATAAATATTGTGACATTCAAATATAAGCAAAGCATGCTGTGCTGTGTTAATAGTAAATAAAAGTTGATATAAATGAAAAAATTTAATTTTTGCTGGGGTGGCCATGCCCACCCCTGGTCACCCCCTGGGGGCACCATTGGAGTGGGCTCACTCCTTTTTTTTTTAACACGTCATCACCCTTTAGTGTTAAAAAACTGGACATGCATGTTTATTCTTTCACAATTCCTTTAAATATGACTAATCAGAATGTGCCTTAAACAACTTATCCCATCTTACTTGGGAAAATGGTGTGGATTGATAAATTTTAATAAATAATGAAAAAAAATTACCCAAATAGCAAAAGAAAAAACAGCTTATATCAAGGTGAAATTTGGCAGAATTTTCTACTGGCCAGAGAATCTGTAATCATGCCTCCTCCTTGTGATAGCTCTGATAATTTCTGCCTTTTTTCACATTAAAAACAAAACAAAAAAATTATACTAACACATAACTGATGGGGGTGTCTAATTGAAACACCAACTGTGGAAAATAAATGGTGTTACTAAGCATTCTGACCACATCTGTCAGACTTAATTGCCACACAAAGGGCTTTATTCCACAGTGTGATGAACAAAGGACAGACACAGTACAAAAATATGTCTCTCCCACTGTCACATCCAGGCTTTTATTCTCACAGCTGCAGCTCTAACAATAGCATATGCATATCCATTCATCAGTTACATCTGTGGTGTGCACATGAACATGCTGGATTATCTGCAGCATTGCATTTCCATCTCTGTTTTCACCGCTGCTCACAGTGTGGGTCTGACAGAACTGTACGCATCTACATAGGACACAGCACCACGACTGCGATAGCACATCTTCAGAATACTAAATATTTCATCCTTTGCTCTGTTTAACTTGCCATTCTCTCTGGACTCAGTTCAAAGGGGGCTCTGAAGTCAGAAGTCACAATCATATGGTGTGCAATAACAGTTCAAACTGAAATCCAGCTGCTTTTCTTTTTTGGGAAGCATTTTAACTCCAGCATGCTTTATCAACCTATCACTAGGATTTTTAATGAAACATGTAATTAACTTCAAATGATTATATTTTATTCCAAATGACCATATTCTGTCAAAATTGTTATGCAAAAAATATGGCGATAAAAATAGATAATGGAAATATAAAGCAGCAAGCTCTGCTGCAAGTCAACATACATTTATATATTTATATCTTTGTTATTTTGTACATTTTATGAAATATAGTAAAGTCTGTTCTGGTTGATTCTTGTCATGTTAACACAACCCCAAGAGAATCATCTGCACGCTGCATGTTTGTGCTCTCTGTTTGACAGAGTGGGAAGATTTCTTATCCTTATAGACATTATCACTCAAAACTTAACATTAACAGCTGAATCCAAATCTTTTTCTAGTTAAGTTTCCATAATAACCCAGCTGTGACATTCAATATGTTGTTTCTTTCTGCATCATTCCTTTTCCACCTTCATTCTTTGTAACAAGTAAAAGTTCCAAGCCCTGTCTCTCTTTGAAGGAACCCACCTGAAACACAATGGAAACAACAACAAAAAAAAAAAGCAATGAATGAGCTCAGCTTGCCTGCTGCTGCTGAAATTGATGCTCTTTTGTGACAGGGAGGCCAAATTGATTTCTCCTTTTATTCCAAACTATGGGCAGCATGAAGCTACAAGACTATTGAGACAGTGGTTGGAATACAGGCTGTTTTAGTTGTATTTTCTATTTAGTTATTTACAGAGGTAGAATTGGCATTTGTTATATGGTTGTGCTCTGATTCCAAGCTGCAGTGTTAGCCTCTGCATGTATACTTCAAAACATGACCAACATAATGAAAAACTGTAAATAAATCAAGGTGACACATTTCTCTGGACACCTGTCAGAGCAGTGCAACGTTGACAACAATGAAACATTTCTGTAGGTGTAATCTCTTGTGTAACATCTACTACAACAGTGGTGCTAGAACAACGAAAAGAGAGAATGTAGATGAAGAAATAGGAATAAATTAGTTGTTATTAATTGAATTAGACTTTTATCTTATAGTGTTACAAAACACAGATTTCCTTCCTTTTAATCTTGACTATCCTCTCGTAAAGTGAACATACAGTATAAAACACACAGAAAGCTTTGGTACATATTGTATGCTCTGAAAACTTCTATTCTATTGCTATTTCTGCATGTACATGAGGCTTTGAGTCTTAAAAACTCAAAAGAAGCTCATCAAGTAAAATTTAGAGCATATATAAAGTAATTTCTAATGAAGTTATTTTCCCAGGAGATGCAAGAAAAAAAAAAGCTAAAGGCTTATTTCTAACATTAATCAGTGAAACTGATGTTAGCATGCAACATCTAATCACAGAGAAATTCTTTGGATATTACAGTATTGTGCATAAATTTCCTGCCAGTGGTAAAAGATTGTAGCTTATATTTAAATGCAGCACATAATTTCATCTAACATTTGGTGGAGGACACTTGCTTCCTGCATTTAAGATATAGTATAACTTTGCAATCTAAATAGTCAGACCACCATCAGTGTTTTGCATTCTGTTATATCTTTTAATTCTTCCTCTTTACATCGCTGTCCATTTGTTGCTCACCTGGCCTTTTGTCTTTCCATTAAAACTGAACTGAGAGGTGAATATTGATTTAATTTTTTTTTCTGATTAATGAGTGACATGTTGCATTGATGAACATAAGTAAAAGAAAAAAGTAAAAGTGAATGTGTGCAGTGTTATCTTTGCTACTAATTTTCATCCATTGTCCCTTGCAGATCACAGAGAAACATCGCATTAATGACACACAACAGAACTTTTAGCAGTTTTCTCAGCCCCCTATCGGCGGCTAAACTAGCATCCATCTTGTATCGTACCTGTACTGTGATTTACTCCAGCCAGTAAAAGACAGTCTTATCTTGACTCTTGTTCTGTCACTTCCTCTCTTTCTTTTCCTCTCTTCCTCCGGTAATGTTTCCTTGCGTTTCTTTACTGAATCTGACATGATCTGCGTTCAAAACACCTGCAGTGTTCATACAGTATCTGCTTCATATCCGTTCAGTGACGTGGTGCACAACCAATAGTCGGCTGCAATGTCACAGTCGCGTCCCGGATGGGAAACTTACATACTGCTGTTTCTTGGGACGCCTCTGGGCAGTGATAGCTTGAAAATGCAACAAATGAATGCTGGTGTGCCTTCAAAATGAGTCAGAAACACATATTTTTAAGGTCAAAAAGCTCTGTTCTGTGTCTTTAAAGTGGAGAGTGATTGTTGATCTAAACAGAAAAAATTTGAATGTGAGGAGTTATGCTGTGGTATGTTGTTACCTGCATACACAATTGTTGTGAATCAAGAGGAAAATGAAAAGTCTTATTTTTGCCAAACTGAGTCACCTACTAACATGGCCTGAAAAGAGGTAGCGGAGTTCATCAGGAAGGCCCCAATTTAAGCATTGTCTTTGCAAATAGTCAGAGGAAAATAATGGCTTTGGGTGTCTTTGAGCCTGACAAAAGTGATTAAATATGCACATCACTGCAGATAAACTAAGTTAAGTGTCCTGTGATGACAAAGTATGTGCTGAGGCTGAGCCCAGAGAGCCTCAGCCTGCTATATCCTGTGGTTATTTAGCAAACAAAAGGACATGACTGTGAAGTAGTTATGAGGCACACAGAAGGGGACTGACAGATTTGGAAACATAAAGAAATTTGCCTGTAGGGAGGTACTACATAATCCTGCAAACTAGATGCCGGAGGTCCAGAGGAACTGGGGTTAGTGGTCTCTTGACAATACTCAAACACTGACACACACAAACAAAAACTGCTTGCTTGTGTGGCTTAACATGGAAACAGGAACTGATAAATGTATTCTCGTGCACCTGCACTGTGAAGCATGTGATGACAGCGACATTTAGATGAACACAAGCATGTTAAACTAACTGCATGTGGTCAAACAGGAGTCCCACATGGCCATGCCATGAAGTGGAACACAAGCGTTAATGGGATATTCATCAAGCGAGGACTCAGCAACAGACAAGGAGAAATAAACAAGCATGTCTGACCGGGACAACCTTGGATATTATGATAAACAAGCACATTATTCCAAAGACTAATGACCGCAAGTTTAAATCCACAATGCACCACCCAAAGGCTTCAGTAACTCACTAACAGCTTTATCTTATACAACTTAGTTCTGAATGAGGAGTGGTATTCTACGTATGCTTGGTAAAATATACACTGAATGAAACAAAACACAGTATATACTGTATATATATATGTATATATATATATATATATATATATATATATATATATATATATATATATATATATATATAACTGTATATATATATATATATATACACACACACACACATCTATATAGATAGATAGATAGATAGATAGATAGATAGATAGATAGATAGATAGATAGATAGATAGATAGATAGATAGATAGATAGATAGATAGATAGATAGATAGATAGATAGATAGATAGATAGATAGATAGATAGATAGATAGATAGATAGATAGATAGATAGATAGATAGATAGATAGAATGATTGATTGATTGGCCAGGCAGCTCTCTGGGTGCTCAGCACACCTAAACCTCTGATCAAAAAATTTTAGAAAAATTTCATTTAACAAAAAACTCTGGACATAAAACCAATATAGATACAGTATAGAATACAAATAAGGTGATATATCTGACATAGTTCCAGATTATTTTCCAGTGTAATATTAATCCTATATACAGCACTTTTCAGGCACAAATGCAACCCAAAGTGCTTTACAGAGCAAAAACAAAAGCCTGGCACAGTGTTTTTACAAAATGTACATATTTACAGATGAGTTCACATTTAATGTCCATAAATCCCTATCGTGTGTTTTTTATATTTTTTCGTTTTCTTTCTCTTTCTTTCTTTCTTTCTTTCTTTCTTTCTTTCTTTCTTTCTTTCTTTCTTTCTTTCTTTCTTTCTTTCTTTCTTTCTTTCTTTCTTTTTTCTTTCTTTTTCTTTCTTTCTTTTTTTTTTTTTTCTTTCTCTCTTTTTTTCTTTCTTTCTTTCTTTCTTTCTCTCTCGTTAAAAATCAGTAAGGTAAGCATCAACAAGTTGCTACTTTTTTGACAAGAGCATGTTCAGCACATAAGTCATGTAGGAGAGCAAATGAAACCAGTCAATAATGAATATATCTAATTTAATTTTCAAATTCCTTTTACAGTTTTTCTCAATTGCTAAAACACAATTTTTGAAATGTCCCCTCAGTTTTTCACAACTTTAAACACTAAACCCCAAACTCAAACTACTTTCCCAAAACCTCTTTTTCTTGCTGCAAAAGGAAGTTACTGACTCAAAACAGCATCACCTGGCCTCAAAAAGAGACACTATTGTCAAATCATAACCCAAGCACAGCAAAATGTAAAACACTACAGAGCAATCAGGAAACACTAGAAGGAAAAAAAGGAAAACATAGTTCTCAGAACATCATGCTGTCAAAATGTATGTTTTTTTTTTTACATCAGGCCAAATGCATCATGTCACAACACAGAGAACTCATAACATAAAGTACTAGAGTGCAGACCTCTGCCAAGCAGAACTCGCAATGATAAAGAATCCTTCAAAAAATTCCTGGGTCCAGAAGATGATCTGAATCACCACCAAAATATAATGGGTTCGTTTTTGGGCTGAGCCTCATGACTGGTGAAAATTTCAGGTCAATCCGTCCAGAACTTTTTCCGTAAAGTTGCTGACAGACAGATAAACAAACCAAGGCATCAAAAACATAACCTCCTTGGTGGAGGTAATGCTGTAACATGGCAGATCACAGTTGCACGGATTTCACCTGAAATGAAGGCTCTGCGTCGGACCTGATTTTGTCCCCTTATGTCCTCACCGTTGACCACCTCTTATGCGTACTCTTCCTCTCTGATTTCCTCTATCCATTGCAAAATCTTGACCTCCCACAGCTTCCTCAATTGGTTTATATCGGTTCCCTCATCAGCCAAAGGTGAAATCAATTTTGAGTCACTGTGTTTACCTGTTGACACCTGTGTCTTAGTTGTGATCAAAGTGTGCAACATGTGTTTATCATTTTGCACAGCAAGTGCATCACAATGCAAATGTGTCTGCAAACAGTGTCTAATGATGTGAAAGGTGCTTTAGGTTTTGATCACAAGAGGACCGATTTGATACCTTGGTTTAGGCTTCTGAAAAATTGGCTTTGAGAATGGGATTTAGTGTTTTAGCAACTGAGAAAAACTGTAAATGACTTAAATACACATGAATTCCTCACTTGGTATTTTGCATTAGGTCAGAACAGCAGAAGATGAAAACTTTGCATCGGGATGTAATGCATACTGTATGTGACTGCGTGGGGTCCTGTCACTATGCCTCCAAGTGATCGTGCGCCCGAGCTACTTGGCCATAGATATATCTCTTAGGCTGACTGGTTAGCATGTGTGACTCTCACCTGGGAGTCTGTGGGATCGAATCCTGCCCGGGCCCTCCACTGTGTACCTTGCCACATTCACAACAACAGGATGTGGCAAAGTACACAATGGAGGGCCAGGGCAGGATTTGATTCCACAGACTCATGCACGCTTACCAGTCAGTCAAAGTCAGATATCCCTGTGGCCAAGTAGCCAGGGTGCATGATCACTTGGAGGCATTGTGACAGGACCCCACGCAGTCACACTTATATTTAAACCAGTGCTAACGTGGAAACTGGCATGAATCCAGTAAACCACACAATACAGCTGATGTGGCATGAAGGAAAACAAATTTCAACTTGCATAACAGAAGCAAAAAAGAAACATTAAATATTGTAAAGAGATGAGACTTCCCAGACCCAGAAAAGTTAATTAAATCTTGAAAGTATTCTGCTTTGAGCTGCTGATTGTTCATGTAAGAGATAAAAATATTGACTTTCATCTAAAATTATCATCAAACCTGTTTCATACTTTTAAAAATTCTTTTTAGTGCAATTTAGAGTTACTTTGACTAGACTTATAAACATTATCTTTATAGCTTTATTAGCTGAAGCACAGTTAACCCTTATTAACAAAGGTACATACAATATTTGACCTCCACCTCCCATTTGAGCCCAAAAGTTAAGCACATTAGCTTACAGTAGCTCATTAGTGTTGAAATGCTAAATCTCATTTCATGGGCCACCACTACCAGCCTGGAACATAATCATCTGTAACTGTAATTGATTCAGTGTATACCAACATGACCTTTGACCCTCGTCTCAGCTCTTCGTCAAACATAACAGCTTTCCTTTGCAATGCTTAGTCTGTCAACCAACAAAACAAGGTCAGTGATGATTACTAAAAGCTAACTGCGAAGCACTCAGAATGTGCAAAAATGATGTTCCTTTAATAGCACTTCTAGTGAAATGGTGTATAAAATATATAAGGCTGTATACACATGTACAGAAATGGACTGTTTCAATAAGCTTATGTTGTATCACAACATTCGGCTGCAATAACTGAACACATGATCCGGCACATTTCAGTGATTCTCATTGAGGTTAACATGTGGAGTCTGTACTAGCCAGCTCATGTTTTAAAATGATCTCATGCTCCCTGAACCATTTTTCACAATTTGAGTATGAATCCTGGCATTGTCATATTAGAAAATATCCATTTGGGAGGAAAAAATAGAAATACAGAAATTAAAAAAAAAAAAAAAAAAAAAACTGTTCTGTACATTTATGGATGTGAACTGATCTCTTTTTTAGACACATAACATTGCTACAGTAAACCTAGAAGCAATCCCAGATAAAACTGCTGCCTCCCCAGGCTCGTAGAGTAGACACTGGCACCAGGAGTTATTTGTTCTAATTTTTCATTGATGGGAATTGAAACAATTAAGTGAGCTACGGATTGTTACGACTGCAGTTCTTCCTCAAAGATAATCGTAGATTCAAAAAACAAGTAAACAAAAAATAGATTATTTCAGTAATCTTATTGGTTTATTTGCTTGGACCCATTTGAAACAAAAGAGCATATTTTGCAGAACCACAGGGTGTGATTTCCAACAAGGAAAAGAAGCCACTCGCTCCATAAATCAGATAACTTGATGACAGCTTAAATAGAATAATCAATACAGTTCTTCCCTCCTCTCTAGTTAAATTCAAGAAGAGACTTTTTTTTGGCAGTCTCATAATGAGGACTACAGGGGAAAAAAAAGGCCTACCATTTCCCCTTATGGCTTAAAAACATAGTTTACTGAGCCTGTTGCATATGGAAAGTGGGTGGTCTTCCCTCTTACCCTTTTTTTTTCACCATCGTCCTTCACGAACACTTAACACACTTTGTGCTTTTACTAGGTAATTTTCTCTCTCCAAAGAGCGGTACAGTAATTCATTTGCATTCTGATGTTTCACAATGCAAACAGTCAGATTCTGATGGGTTTTTCAGCAAAACATTATTAAATTTCATGCAGTTGTACATTTACGTGCTCTCTGAGAGCTGTCAACATTCTGAGCAGCATGAACATTGATTTGACTTTAAATCTTTTTTCTAAAAGAAAAGCTGAAGGCAGTGTTGTAGACATCTGTTCATGCATAAAAAGCACTCAAAGAGAATTTTCACACTAACATGGACTGTCAACACTGTGCACGAAATAAAGGCACTATGCTCAGTTCTCTACTCAGACTCAGATTGGGATTTAGAAATTAATGTCCTTTGTGGAGTAAATTGAATTTGAGTGGGCCTTTGCTCAGCATACCAATCCCATTGAATCTAGCATTTCTTTCTGATACTATTGGATGCGACAGCTCATCTAGAGGCCCCTGCAGCAGCAGGGGAATGGGGTACTCCATGCATGGCCTACCACATATAGACCTAATGAGAACAGCAACAGAGAGGTTTGGATATTAGTTCTGCATCAAGCCTGTAAAAGTGCATTTAAAGTTAAAAAAAAAAAAAAAGAGAGAGAGAGATCAGTTTGATCTGCACCTCTAAATTAGATTCCAGATATTCAGCGAATGATGACAGAAGTTTAAGCGTGTTTACTTAAAGTATAAGTCTATATATTTTTGACTGGTTCTTTTATTCAAATCTTCACTGTGGCTTAAAATGATTGATGTGTACAAAGTTCAGCAAAGCAAACTTTCGATGCATCTACGACATAAATCTGAAGTCTGCAAGAAAATACAAAAAAGTTGGTGAGATGTGCAGAATAAAATGAAAAGAAAAAGAAAGAAGTTGTGATAATGGCCAGGTTTTATTTATGGATGCCTCTCTGCTCTCAATGTGTCATTCCCTGTCTGTGGGGACAGGGAACGGTGTTGACATGTCAGTCATAACTGGTGTTGCCTTGAAAGACAAGGTGAGGCACTCCCTCTAGGGATAGTTTCAGAGGCGTGGCGCTAGTTTGTCATTTTATTTTAATATACTCAGTCAGAATGGAGAAATGAGCAGGAATCTGTGAGAAAACACATAAAACCAGTTGTCTCTTATTATCCTTTTTGTTGCAGACATGATATTATTTTGCTTTAAAATGCCTTTGATATGCCCTTTATTACAAGCTTAGCGTGCATCACACGGGCAAAAAATTGAATTATGTACGGTAAAAACAGAGAGTGGTAAAACATGAACAGAATGTCACAAATGAAAAAGAGAGCCTGGGAGAAATTACATTAGAGGGAAAGAGGATAAAGGATAAAAGGGAGCTGGAGTTCTTGCTGGCAGCGTAGTCCTGCTGGTGTGTGGTCAGTCCGTTCCCTGATGCCTGAGTGATGCCATATTAAGAGGCTGTCAGTGCAAGTTAGTTTCCACCAGATCAACTTGCAAGCACACCACTTAAGGATCTATATAAATAATCCACTGCCTCTCTTGTGCATTGCATTGTGATGGCGGATTTTACAGACATATGCAATAAGGATTGTTCAAAGGGCGCAGACTTCTGTAAGTTATAGGAACTGATGGCCATTTCAAGAAAGCTTAAGTATTTCTGACCCCCCCCCCCCCCGAAAGAAATGTTGAAGGTTATGAGGACAAAACCTTTTACAGTGGAGTCTTGAAAAATATTAGATACACATAAATGAATCAGTTTTACATGTACATCATTTTATCATAAAAGCTTTTCATAAAAGCTTTACTGTACTTATTCACTATGTTTTTAATTTGACTGAATGAAACCTATAAAATGAATGTCCTTCATTTATAATTTATGATAATATATCATCTTTTATCTATAATACATCATCTGTTATAAAATAGCTTATTTAGAAATAATAAAAGAAAAAAAAAGCAAACAAAAAACCCTAAAAGAAGGTCCACGAGTGCAACAGAAGTACAGCACTGACAAACTTCCTACTTTTTAAACAAACATTTATACCTCGATCAAGCCTCTCCCAGTTTGAGTTCCAGATCAAAACCACTTTTCTGCTTCTAAGAATAATGCTAAAAACATAATTTCTTTCAGAATAGAGCTTTTAATTCATTTGTTTGTTTGTTTTAATCTTAATGTATTTTGAGCCTTGCTTTTATTATCAATAACTTCATAGAACTATCACAAATTGTTTTCTTGGGGGATGTTACTCCACTGACCTGTTCCTCTGTTTTTATGACTTATTTGTTCATTTAAGCACTTCAGGTTGCACTTCAAAGGCTTCAGACTGAGCTGAGCTGAGTTTGAGGTCTTGTCACTGTCACTCTGCTGCATTAAAATATTTCTATGTCATAAAAATACTGACTGGAGTTAGTTTGCAGCCACAATGTGTTGTAAAGGTAAACGGTCTAATAGCATTACATATGAGCTTTAAAAAAGATACAAAGCTTACATTTCAAAGCGTAATAGGGAGCCGAAGTCACGCCCCTCTACTTCCGGACTTATTGCTGCGCTCCATTTGAACTCGGTAGTCGGAAATTCCCAGTTCTGAGTCGGAAGTTAAAACTGGAACAGGCCCCCGAAATCGGATTTCCCACTCAGAAAGTGGAAAGATCCTCGCAGCTCCGAGTTCAGATTTAAAGATGGCCGCGTCGTGTTAACAGTTTTAGAAGCTCCTGTAATGTTACATTTATTTACAGTTCTTACTAATATTTTGTACCCGGTTTCGGTCCCATGGTGCAGAAGTAGAGGGGCATGACTTCGGCTCCCTTTAAACAATTCATGCAAATTCTTTAAATATGAATTAAAGCTTTAAACTACTGACATTTTAATTTTTAATACCACTGCAAATGATGACTTGTTTTGTGAAGTTCCTCAAGTGGAATCTATGTGATGATTTTTATTTCCTAGATGGATATATGATGAGAAACTGGTCTCTGTTAAAAATTATGAACTACGTATATGTAGATGACAGATTAAGCAGCCATGAACCCATGGGGGGCTTGTCTCCAGCTGTACTTCTGACCAAACTGCTCTGGCAGAAGTGTTGTGGTGTTGCATACACTGGAAATTATTTATGCCCGAGAGACACATTATAAGCAATTTAAATGTTCATTATATTATTTCAAGTACACCCTGTCAAAGGAGTTCACATATGACCTGATCTTTATCGGTGGCTCTGTGTGGACCAGGGGCTTGTGACCTCTTTGCTCTGCAGTGAAAATAGAGGAGAATGTGATAACAGTCTTCACAGAGACAGCTAAAGGATGCTTTTGACCTGCAACACTATATTCCTGTTGCCTCTTTTTCACAGCTTTCTTACACTTTGATTGAATAATTTTCACACAGTTGCACCATGATTATACATCCATGAAGGGTCATCCGTTGTTAACCTCTGCTGTAGTTTGCACAAAAGAAACTAATGTGAGCATTTTCTCCAATTCATCATGTTATTAACTTCATTTTGACTGGAAGAGAAAGCAAGAACGATAACACAAATGTCGGGACTGTGTTCAAGTTGGTGAGTTTTGTTTGAGATGTTACATAAAGAGCCGGTGGTCTGTTAGCAGCACAGCTCCTCATATCTGTCAGGCTTTTCCCCCAGGGCTGTGGTCCAAATTGGCGGGATGTACTGAGGACAGAATGGTGCGCACTGGAGCTTTGTGTTTGGCTGCTTTAAAATGGAGTCTGTGATCATAGACGTGACAGAGCTTGTGAACTCTTCATTGTGAGAACTGGACTGGAAAAGTGTCTTTTTCACTCCTTATTATATTTAGAAAACCCGCCAGAGATGCACTCGGCATAGGATGGGTTCATTCGAGATAATAATGGAGCACATGTTTGGCAACACTGAAGTGTGCAAAATTAACAGTAGTTTAAGTGAGGAACTAATCAGGGATTTGAGCATGTGTTAATCATTCAAAAGTGTTTCTTGAGTATCTCTAGTGACTAATAAATACAGTAAATATAGATGAAGATGGAGTTTTAGCACCTGATCAAACGTCTGTCAGGGGCATGTAATTGAGAAAATGTTAACCTAACATTAATATTAGTACATTGTCCTTCATGGTGCTTCACTTTTATTTATTGCTAGTTCTTTTTTCACTAGTAAATACAATAAGGGAAATAAATAATGGAATGTTTTAAAAAGAAAACAAAGAGTGACAAACTGTACGGCCGATTCCTGTATTTATGGATGTTCCAGTGTCTTTAAATCAACAGAAATGTGACCAGTTATCATATACTGTAATACAACAAGCTCTTTAATACTTCCCAGTTTTATTTAAAGAAATATCATTCTCACTTTAAGGATTTTAATTGAAAAAATACCCTGTTCGTTTGAAAAGAAAGAAAGAAAGAAAGAAAGAAAGACAGAAAGAAAGAAAGAAAGAAAGAAAGAAAGAAAGAAAGAAAGAAAGAAAGAAAGAAAGAAAGAAAGAAAGAAAGAAAGAAAGAAAGAAAGAAAGAAAGAAAGAAAGAAAGAGTTAGGTGGTCATATACACATTTTTGACCATTTTCCGCTGTTTTCGACCAGAAACAGAGTCAAAATGTTATCAAATGTAAAAAATAACCATCCCATTGAATTCCTGGAGTCAGAACTATATGTTGTATACGTCAAAAGTTTTGCCTATTTCTACATCATATTTTTATTTTTTGTTTTTGGGTTGGGTACAACGAAGGGTTAAAAATGAAGGCTTTTGGACATGAATTCAGCTTGGTACCTGGCAGATTCTGAAAGTAGACACTTTTAGGATTAAGAAAAATCAGGTGGCATAAAAAATTCTGGGGGTGCGCCCCTCCTTCTATCTACATTCTGGATCTGATTTCAGCTCAGACAGACACTGCTAGACATGAGGTGATGTCATTCTCAGAAACGTTCCACACTTACCAAAGTTTTCCTTCATTTAAGGCTTGTGAAATCCTGCTGACTGGCGATGAGAGTAGTGCTTGTTCACATGTCAGCCTCATCCATTCTTCCCTCTATAGTACAAACCTCCAGGAATTCAACCAAACAGAAGACACTAACCCCCCAAATCCTCTTCCATTCAGGGGGACTTCACGAAGAAGAGAGCTCTCCCTTCTTCTGCAATAATTACAACATATTTTGAGTTAAATGGCTGCAAAGCTAAAGCTACACAAGATTAAGAATTAAATGAGTTGAAATGAACATGTCAGGTCCGGTTTAACCATCTGGACATTAACATATCTCCATATCGTGATCATTTCCAAAAACCTATTTGCAAGTACGCCAGTTTCTTACCAAATACATGCTTCATATACATTTTTCTAGTTTTCCACAGCTATTCATTAATATGAAAATGGCTTTCCAGTATGACAATACTGGTAATCTAAAGGCTGATTTAAAAAGCAATATGAGCTTAACAAGCTGAATACAAATCCTGCTAACTTCATTCTGGGCTTAGAAGTGATTCTATTCATATGACATAATAATGTCCATTCATTGCCCGAACAGAGCTTGGCCAGCTAAAATATTCATAATAGCTAGTGCAAGATTTTTATGCTTACACACATTTTACATTTGAATGAACAAAGAAAAAAATATGGATGATCTCTCTTTACATTTACAAAGCCTGTATTTTGTCACAGTTATAAACTAGCTACTTTTTCCCCAATAGCAGCAATGGATCAGACACATTTTGGCTCAACATTGGGTCTGCCTTTTCTGAGGTTGTACAGTACAAGTACAAAAAGTCATTGAACCTCACAGTGACAATACTACACAGAGACTGGTTTTTAATAAGAATATGTCCTGGAAATTACATAAGAGTATTTTCAAAACTGTTTTTGAGCATATTTCATCATAATATTGCATTTAGCTGTAATTACCGCCTATTGAGGACAACTTTCATTTAAGGAGCATCAGAAACCTCCGTTAATACTATAGTATCACAATGAAAGAAATAGAAGGGTTAGATGGATAAATGATCAACAACAGAGAAATCCCTGCTGGGTTCATTATATTAACTGTACATTAGGCCACAAAACACTCGTTTGCTCTGTTGTATAGACAATTACAAAGTAAAGTTTGCTTTCACTGACTGCTTCGCAGCCCCAGAGAGCAGCTTGGTTTATGAAATGGCTCAAAACAAGAGAACACACAAAAAACTCGGCGCTTAAAAGTAAACAGTGAAGCATGCCTGGTGACTTGTTTAGATCTAAAGAGAAATGGCTCTGTGTTGATCTGGAGGAGGTAGTTTCAACATGCTTTGGAGCTGCTGAATATTTAATAGCTGGCACAATTTTCTGACGAATAGAAGAACTAATGAGGAACAATTGAAATCAAAGCCTTCCGAAAGACAACAGAGACAGCACACAATGAAGTGCCTCTCTCTGAATAAAGCCCCAGTGGCTTCAACAGCAGTGTCTGTACAGACAGATCAGTCCTCTGCATATTAATATGCTCTTAGGAAGAATATACTACATGCAATATTTTGCACATTGAACAATTTTAAAAACATTGTGAATGGGAAAATTTAAACCACATATTGGTAACCTTTTCATTAGATGTGGTATTTATTAGGGCTGGGTATTGTTTAGAACCTCACGATTCAAATTGATTTTGATTCTTTGGGTTGCCATTCAATATAGATTCAATTCAATATTGATTTAAATACTTTGATATTGATTCAGTAGAAACCTGCTGTAGATTTTTGAATGTGCATCATGCCCATGTGATCGTATGTAGTGTGTCACCTTACAGTATATTTTTGAGTAATAAAACATCTAAAAATAATAAATAGTTGCCATTTTGGTGTTGTATAATCTAACATGGCCTTTGTCCATACAACGTAAACAAAATGCACAGCGCCCCCCCCCCCCCCATGTCAGGAGGCGAATCGCTTCAGAGGATTTGAGGAATTGCGCAGGGAAATATTTCGATGCATCGATTAATTGATATTTATACCCATCCCCTAGTATTTATGTGGTGTTAAAATCACAATTGTTTTGCATGATGCAGAAGCTGCATATTATTTCAAATCTACTCATTTTATTTGCTTTAGCTGACTGTTGCTCTGGTATACATCAGGTGATTTCTGTATACAAATATCCCTCACTGGTTGCACTCTGACACCTTTGAAAACAGTCTAAGGCAAACATGTGGTGTATCAAAATGAAAATTACAAGCTGTAATGTAAAAATGCTTAAGAAATGGTTGTGGATCCTCTCCAATATCCTTGAAATCTCTGAGGGCTCTCAGTTAACAAAAAGACGTTGTGCCCTTCAGTGCATGTCTCTAAGAGACAGAGTATTTCGTGTTATTTACATACATATATAAAGCTCTTCACTGATTTCATTTGAATGTAAATGTTAGAGGTTAACCTAGCAAACACTGTATTGAATATTCACAGATGTACCATAAGGTACTGGATATTAAAAAACATTTTTATCCCCGTTTGCTTTGTGGCAAGAGGACACAACACACGTAAGCTGCTTGAAAGCACGAATCAGGAGTGAAAGACAAAAGGCTAAGAAGAGCATGTGCCCACCGCTGTGTAAATGTCAACCTATCAGGGATGGGTTTCCTTTTGAAGGCCATTACAGATTCACTTTCACTTTTTGGCAGCTGTTGTCAGTAGAGGCATTTTATAGTAAATTCTCATGTGCTGCCTTTGGACACCCACAAAGCGTGGCTTGTTTACTCCCATCACCAATACTCTCTCCAAGACAGGTGCTGTACAAATATAGAGGCTGTGATGTGTGAGAGGTTGGTGTTGCCTGCATGTGTGGGCCAAGGGGAGATAAGAAAGTACAGTATTGAATACTTGGTACCCAATTGAGAGATGTCTCTCTCAACTACAGAAAACCTTTATGAAGAAAGATAGGCTCCTTTTTCTGCATTAAACAAAACAGGCATGGTTGTTAACCACTTCAAATGTGTTGAGAGGACTTATGCAGAGCGTTAACAAGACTCCAATAGTTTGCTCTCCTGCAGACATGTAGGATGCCCCTTTGCTGCAAATCTAAAAGAGACAAAACAATAATGAGAACAGCCACCTCTTCTTCTGCATACTGTTTGGCTATTAAGCTGATAGGAATACTGTGGCAACAAGAGATGGTAACGTGTGGGGTAAAATGATGCAAATTGAGGATAATTGACTCATAACTGAGAGCTGTGCAACATGGAACATTAATATCAAAGTATTTTGTGTGAGAGCGGGGCATAGCTAAGTCTGAAATACCTGCATTTTGCTCTCTAAATAATAAATGCATCCAGAGAAAGGTGTGAAGAAAGCTGTGTGAGAGCAACCTAGAAAATAAAGTTAAGAGTTATAATGAATTCTGAAAGAAGAGCACACCTCCGAGAGACAGCATGATGCAGAGGCAGCATCGATAAAGAAGAAGACCCGAGTGAAGTCAGCAACAGAAACAAGAAAGAGCCGTAAGTTTTAGGGCTGATGAAAAGCCTGTTAAAGAGGCATCAGCTGAGCAGGGTGCGAACCGCATCTCAGCCTGCAACACACAGACTGCTGCAGCTAGAGGAAAAATAAGCTACATTGTTTAAACTATAGATGTCTCCAAATGTAATAAAATAGGCTTACTGAAAACTGCTTTCTTTCCCAGCTTCATTAGAAAAGCAAAATCTCCTTTTCCTGTTGGGTATCTTTTGATTAACCTGCTCTGTTTGGTCGTCTTCAAGAGTTTGGAAAAATGTTCATTTTTCTGCAATTGTCATTGTTTCTCTTCCTGCTGCAAGGCTATGCAAGATGTCAGGGTCAAAAAGGGTTCACGGTAATGAGTGCTTACTGACGCTAGAGTCTAGCTGGAAATGTCACGCTCTCCCAGAGGACAAAGATATTAGGTTAAGTGGTCACCAAAGAGAGCTAACCACAGAGGATCATAGTACTTTAGAGGTTCACCGCTAATGTGCCCTCTATAAAAAAATATGTTTGCAATATTTTGTTCACCTTCTTTTTATACATTTACTTAAAATTCCTCTTTACAAGATAAGCCTTATTCAATAATGCAACATTGAGATTTCCTAATATTGTATTTCAGGCTCTTATGCACATGAGAAAATCGCTGCATCGCAGATTGGGTCGCTATTTTCAATTCTAGCTTGAATTAAAATCATGTTGAATTAGATAGTCCAACCTCTACATGATACGTGGCTCAGGTACCACTATGAAAGAGGGGGCCTCTTTATTTCACCTCCAATCTTTGTCTCTTGAAGAAAGCTTGTATCTGCTGATAGAAGGGAAGAAAGACATAAGAGTGAGACGGAAATTAAAAAGGAAAGCTGCTGTTGTGTCGGCTAATGTGTAAAACACAGATATAGGAGATGTCTGAATGTGTGTATGCGCATGCATGTGGATATGTGTGTGTCTGCAGTACGTCTCACAAGCATGACTGAGGGTGTCCGTGGGTATGGAGCGTTAACAGAGGAACACACACTGATTGCAGCATGGCTCAGGGGGATAGTGAGATGGAGAAGAGCTTAGAGTGTTCCCATTTAGTGCCTATCTGACGGGGTCCTCATTTAGTTGGAGTGTTTAAGCTCCCCTGCGGGTGCCATGTGTTGAGGTCAACACAATCCCCTTTTACATGAGTTGCCCTCTGCATGCCTCTCTTTCCTGCCTCAAGAGGTTGGCAGAGATACACAACCAGCATCAACAAAGTCTGTTTTGGAAGAGCTCTTTGAAACTGAACTTAAAGGTGAACACGCAAAAATATTACATCCCATTTTAAGTGAGAACTCTTAGGAAAGGAAAGCAAGCAAATACGAGCGTGAGAGACAAGTGAAATGGTTGAGATGTGGCACCATTATAATGCTCAGTCATGAATCACTGTGCACTGTAATCACGTTCATGTACAGTACACTACTGTCCTTGGGCTGCAGAAGTTTCACTCTCAGGGTGCTTGCGCGTTTGATTGCATTTGTGAGTATGCATTAATTTTATGCTGAGGTGGCTCAATAACAGACATTAACAGGCAAATGCCATATGCTAAGTCTCACTTTCCCTCATGCTGTGCATATAATGTGGTGGTTTGGTCATACGGAACTAAAGGTATGCTGGGCAGAACATTTTCTCTATTTACATGCACTTATTACCACATAGATTATGTGGTTGTTGAAAAAGAAGAGCTTCTTCAGTTCATGGCATCATGTATGAAATTACTATGTTAATTTATTTTCTGTATGTACAGTATGTAACACCTGCTTCTTCTATGATGTGTTTCTGAAAATATGATACTGAAGAATTAATATATTATTGTAGCTCTTAGTCATACAGATGTCTTTCCACCTTGACTTAAAACAGGACTAATGGGATGAGATGTTGTCTGGTAAAAACCTACAAGTGGTTGCCTGTGCAGGACACCTTTTCATCATTTGACATTCTGTATAGATAGGACAAAGTTTTACTTCAACAAAAGTAAAATAAGAATTTCCCCCCATCACCCACTGACTCCTTAATTTTAATGCTCTTTCTTTCATGTCTGTTGAGCTTGTACATCACAGAACTAAATGTACCTAAATGCACTAAAAGAAGTTTTTTTTTTTTTATCATATTTGAAAGTTTTATAGGTTTTAATAGTGTCACATGAATCATCGTCTCATCATTGACCCTCTCATTATAACAACTTTTAAGGATTTCAACCTTTGAAGTAAGCTTTCAAACTCCCATCTGCTTGGTTATTTTAAGTGTAAAGGCAGTCACAACAGAGACTGACTGTAAGCTGTAATACGGCTCAGAAATTGCACAGGATTGCACGATTCCACTTCAGCTGCACTTGAGACTTTGAGTCGAAGAGGTACTTGAAGTTTCCCCCTCATGGGCTGGCAGAAAGAAAGGAAGAGACAGAGTGCAAGTTCTGTGCAAGGTCCTTATGTCTCCGTTGTCCCTCAAGATATATGGTGCCTTTCTCTGCCATTTGCATCTGTGGCAGAGAAGGGTGATGCACATCCCTGCAAGAAAACTCTGGAGCTTTATTGGTTCTGATAGATACACAAATAAATTTCCCTTATACCGTAAGGCATTTCCTCATTTGTGCCTGTTTTCCAACAAATAATCCTGAATTGTAATAAGTATTAATTCAATAATTTGTGTTTCAGTACAAAAGGAGATAAATCATGCACAGCATGTGGGATGTTTGCCTCCAGCATCTCA
Organism: Atherinomorus stipes; assembly: GCA_023101725.1. Taxonomy (NCBI): domain Eukaryota; kingdom Metazoa; phylum Chordata; class Actinopteri; order Atheriniformes; family Atherinidae; genus Atherinomorus; species Atherinomorus stipes. The sequence continues at coordinate 60,499 of JALJCO010010682.1, read as the reverse complement.
AAACAAAACAGTGAGACAGCTCAGTGCTTGCACATTGGTGTTGTGTGCTGTAGAACTGCCAGTTTCTGCCTCAATTATCCTCCCCACAAAGTAGAGATGCTAGAATTCCACAGAGGTCCTACTGTACATCAGGTCAATGAATGCCTTCAATTTTAGTGGAAAGTCAGAGATTTCATGGTGCCTAAGTCCATCTCGTATCCTGCTACTTTAGCAACTGTAACCTCTTGCTTCAGGATTTGGATAGGTATCATCTTAAGCAAAAAGATTATAGGTATAATTACAATAAAATCTGTAATTTTGCACTTCATTCTTTAATGTGTTATAATTTAATTGTATATATATATGTTTGACAGTTTTAAGGCCACATGTACTGTGCAATATCTCCCTTTAGGGTTTTGGGGTTGCAGTAGCTTCATGGTTTTTTTTTGTTTTTTTTTTTTCCTGGGTTTTAATTTGTAATCAGTGTGATATTATTTATTAATACTCTTGATGTGTTTTTTTTTATGTACATTGCTGTAGTTTACAATTGTTTATTTTTCATGTATGGCGGTCAATGTAACAACATGCGAGTCCAAGACAAATTTCTCCTTGGGGCAATAAAGCATATTTAATCATAGCATGTCGTATTGTATCGCATTGCATCCCACCGCATCGTATCATATTGCATCGCATTGTATTGCATCGCATAGTATCGCATCATATCGCATGGCATCACATCACATCACATCGTATCGTACTGCATCGCACTGTACTGCATCGTATCGCACTGCATCGTATCGCACCGCACCTTATCTTATCTTATCTTATCTTATCTTATCTTATCTTATCTTATCTTATCTTATCTCATCGCATCGCAGAGCATTGTATCGTATCGCATTGCATAGTAGCGTATCTTATCTTATCGTATCCAATCCAATCCAATCCAATCCAATCCGATCATATCCTATCGTACCTGATTGCATTGTAACATAATCATATCTAATTATATTGTATTGTATCATATCATTCCTGAGTTATTTTTTAAAGGTGTCATAACCTGCTGTTTTACATACACAATCCTTCTTAAATGATCTTCAAATGAATTTTTAATTCTAGTTGGGTGAGAGGAAAATTTAATGAGCTCATTTTAACCTCTTTTAATCCCCAACTATTGTTTGTCGCGAGAATACGTACGAGAGTTAGACAGTCTGTAAGCGCGTTCACGAGGCAAACGTCAAAGTCAAAACAAAGTTTTATCACAGAGCAACTGAAGGAAATGATGTCCCAACAGAGAAAAACGTGATAAAAACATAACGGTGCGGTTGATGGAGAGGATCCGCGGAGTAAAAGGGCTGGACTCTGATGAATATAAGGAGCGGACGTCTGACGTGAAGTTAACCAAACAGTGTTAGCTTCTGTAGCTACATTAGCAGCTTGTCCGCTCGTCAACCACTGTTTACTGGTCTCTTACACAAAAGATAATAGGTTACACAGCAGCAACACTTACCGACTGCACATCCTCCCCGATAAATATAATCCACTGCTCCCTGGTAAAGCTGTCCCTCCTGTTAGAGCACTGAAAACTGCTGAATTTCTGCCGAGGCAACTTACCATGGCAATCTCCCTCCTGCTCCTCCTCCTTGTCGCCGGCGTCCTTTCTGACAAAGCTGGTCTACTCCGTGGCAGGCAATCAGCTGCCTTCCGGTGGTGCTAAAGACGCTAGCTTAGCAGCTCGCTCGCAGCCTCTCTAGTTCACGTCATAACAGCTGATCATAACGACTCCACGGCAGGTAATCAGTTGCTTTTAGGTGGCGCTAAAGAGGCTAGCTTAGCAGCTAGCAGCCTCTCTCGTTCACGTCATTGGGAGAAAGAAATCCAATTCGCGTACAGTGGAGAGTGCGTGCTTGTGAGTGCGTGCCGATTCTGGTGAGAAGAGAGAAACCGCACTCAAAGACGAAGTTACTTTCACTTTCCGGAGTTTCTGGCACGTTATAACTGAGGTCCTGTTCCAAAACACATGTTTTAACGTGAAAAAAGTGGGATTTCCAGGTGATGACACCTTTAAAAACTAAGCACTTTTTCCTTTGCTATGGTGATCACTGTTATGCTTAATTTTAAAGAATTGATGACATGGCAGTATAAACTATTTCATGTAGTTGATATTGCTGCATATGTCAATTTTCCAAAGGATAATAACATCACCTTTTACAGCGGGGGATTATTAAAGCTCACTAGCTTTCCCAACTCAGTAAAAGGGTTGGGTGCAGTAATGATATGCAACTCTACCCAGAGACAAAGTTGACTTCATTTTGATTGGTTACACCTTATTTGGTAAGTAGGTCAAACTCATGGTTGGAGTTTGCTAAAGGCTACCTCATAGCATCATGGGCACTTCAGTGAGTGAACTACATTTATCAGACATGACAGCATATAGAAAATAAATAAATTTGCGGGTAATGAAAGGGTTTTGGTCAACTCCCACAGTGTTGGTACAGAAGTTTTCTTTTAAATCCATTTTTTTCAAAAACCCAGGCCTGGATTCACCCGTGTTGAATGCAACTAGACCTGCTAGATCAGGGGTCGGCAACCCGCGGCTCCGGAGCCGCATGCGGCTCTTTAGTCCCTCTGTTGCGGCTCCCTGCATTGGAAAATGGATTAATGACTATTCTACTAAAGTGTATTGTATTTTGGTTGGTTTACTTTAATAATGTGATTCTAAAAGACCAAGACAAATGTCCCCTTGAGAGACAAAGTTTCTTATCTTATTCTAAATTTGAGGATTATGATGATCCCTCTGAGGGATTCATGTACAGTTGCGCACTTTTCCCGAGTTCTCCGAGCACTGCAAATGCAGTACGTGAAATAAAATCCAACTCAACTATTGAAATAAAGATATAATTTATATTTTACCATTTTGCAAAGCAGCCCATTGAGTGTCAGGTGCAACAAGTAGGTAACTGCAGTAAAACGGCGAGTAACTGTCCAGCATGCTATGATGCGTCTCACAAACCTTTACGCAGCCAATCAGTGTTAATAACTGCACTTCATGCTCACGTGCCGCTATTGTGCAGCATAGCATGATACAGCCCTATTGAATCAGCAATCACGGAATTAAACATTAAAAACGGAATTAATTACAAACAAAGAATATCACTGAGTGTGGACGTGCCGCGGAGCGCTGAACTTTCCTCCTGGCGCACTATCCCACGAACGCCTCACAGCGGAGCGTCTCTGTTGTGCTGTTGCTGCAGTTCTGGCATTTAAAGTGAATAATAAACGAGCAAAAGCTTATTTATCCACTCCGACCCTGTCATGCTGCGCTTTGATCACTTCTCCAGCAGGTAGGCCTGATGCACTGAGCATGTTCAGCGCTGCGTGGGCAGATTCATTTGTTTTCACTGCTGACCAGATTATTTTGCGTAGCTATGTTCATATTTTGTGAAACAGTAATTTCATTTTTCGGTTAGCTTACTGCACGCGCCAGTAAAAGGATGACGGCACAGACAGGACAGCGTGTTTGGTTTGCTGCTGGTAGATGATTAAAGCTGCGTCTTTTTCCATCCTACATAAATAGCTACAACTAAAATAGATTAAAAAAAAAAAAGTGACCTTCAACCCGACGTCTTTTCTTTTTTTTTGTTTAAAATGTTTTTTTTGCTGGATGCAGAAATGTGATTTCGTTTTCTCGTTTTTATGTTAAATGCAACACATTTAACGTTAAAGTTTTATTTAATTATCAATGTTAAAAGTCAGTTGATGCTTCAGTGTTTTCTTTATTGTAGGAAACGGGTCTAAAAGGCTGTTTGGCTGAAACAGGTTGCCAACCGGCTTATTTAAGACTTTTACATTTTTGCGGCTCCAGACAGATTTGTTTTTCGGTTTTTTGGTCCAATATGGCTCTTTGAACATTTTGGGTTGCCGACCCCTGTGCTAGATCCACTCACATTGTTTATCAGCTGCGGGAGGAGGGGAGGGGGGAGCAGAGCGGAGGGTGGAAGGAGAAGGGAGGCTGTTCGCTTGATAGTGTGCTCTATTTGGAGAATATAAATTATGTAGTATGATAAACTACGTAGAATAATAAGCTGCTTTCTGATTCAACCGTCTTCACATAAAGACACAAAGCCGAATCCCTGCGAACAAGGACATTGATGCTCGCTCTGGATTATTTGTTGTAATATGTATGTAACGAAGAGGAATACAGGGGAATATATTAGTGTGTGTGTGTGTATGTGTACATATATATATATATATATATATATATATATACATATATGTATGTATGCTTGGCGGAGGTCTGCGCTCTCGAAGTGCTTTTCTAGTTATCATTATATTTGTCCGGACAAATATACTTTTAGTAGTGCCAGGCATTTAAATGACCAAGAAATATGAGAAAACAAGGGTGATTTCTTTTTTTTTTCTCCATGGCTATATATATATGTACATATTGCAACTCATCAATTATCTTTCTTTTTTTATTTTTTATGAACTGTATATTGAAGGAGGGAGGAAAAGTTCTCTTCTTCTCTGCTTTTTTATTCATGTATTATTCTTTCTTTCTTTCTTTCTTTCTTTCTTTCTTTCTTTCTTTCTTTCTTTCTTTCTTTCTTTCTTTCTTTCTTTCTTTCTTTCTTTCTTTCTTTCTTTAATCTTCGTCCACTCCTGTATCTATTTGATGGCACATTTGGTTAGAAAAAATAGGAAAAGGACTATTTGAAGGATGTAAATCATACCTCAAATTTTGTCAAGATGTTTTTTGATCAAATGCCTTTTCCAAACAAATATATTTTTAAAAAAGACATCTCAGTCTGTCACCATTTCCTGTCATATTCTGCACAAATGAAGCCTCGACTAAAAGCTTTTGAAACAAGCTACTTTCAGGACATCCACTTTTAAAAGCAATGTGAGACTAGATGAGCTGTGTTACAATAAATTGTCATAACCTCAACTTGGAAGAGTATTGAAACATTGTTCCTGTCAACTCAGTAAGAAGGTGACCTGATGGTGATTAACACACTCAAAAGCACAACATTCAATCAACCTAACAAGATCTCCACCGTGATTTCAGCATTCAGTATAGAAGCTTTAAAAAAAAGACTTTCAGGGCAAATCAAAGCCTTGATACCTTCGGGAAATCATCAAAGTTGCTCTTTCATCACTGAACTGCAAAAACATCCCAGTGCCACATATACTGACATGTCCTTCATATGTCCTTGTATGCCGGTGCTTCCCAGTTAGGACACGTCCTGCTGCATTTACACATTTCTCCAGAATACAGTGAAGGTTCTGGAACATTCAGATAAGGATTTTAATTTTGCGAGCCAGTGCACTTTGTGTCGACCACTAATGGCTAATGGAGTAAATAATTATAAAGCTACCCTGTGATAAATCTGAGTAGTTTCTTTCTCTGCCTCTCACTGCACTGAAGCAGAGTCTAGGCCTATAAAGGTATGTTTTGTTGTAATTGTATACACCCTATCATAACATTATTCCATGGGGGATTACCCTTGGCCCCCCCTCGACTATTCTTTTAGCAATAATCTTGTGTATTCTCACTAGCAGCAGTATTTCCAGATGACTTTACTGTTGATCATTAAATAAACCCCTGAAATTCATGCCAAAGGAAAATTGACCAAACAACAAATTATAAACATACAATTATCTCCAGCTGCCAAAAAGCACCAAATAACTGAAGCTTCAAAATAAAGATTAAATTAAAGGAGCGTGCTTTTCAAATGTCAAAAAGTCAACTACAGTCATATACTAAATACTGTATGTTCCCCTCGCTACCATAGATAAATAATAACTAATTTGGTGTTAAATATCAGTTTTTTATGTGTCTAATTTCCAACATGGAAGTAAAACAGCTGACTGCACTGAACCACCAAAGCTCTTGATGTGTGTGTACACCCATTTCATGACGTCCCTAGAACAGTCACAGATACTGAAGGGTCACAGATTTTGGTGTAACACCGGCCCAGATACTGATGGATGGTCGGACTCCGATCGGTGGAATAATTTGGACCACCCTGTTATGGAGCTGTTTCTGCTTAATCCAGCTCGACTCCCTTATTTTTGTGTATTCTGGATCAAAGTATCCTTAATTTTCTCTGGATCTGGATCAACTTTGAAAATATTATAGAACTCATTGAAATCCTTTCTTGTAATTTTTTACCAAACACTCGGGCCATTTCTATGGAGTTATATGGAAAAATTCCCCAAATTTGGCCTATTAGGGTGATGTTCATGTAAGACTGTTAGGCGTTGGTAAGGAGGTTTGATGTTCACCATGGGGTGCCGGTCAGAACACACAGGACTGGCTTGTACAGTTAACTGTACTGGTCACTCTTAATCACAACAGCACAGTAATGCAACAAACGACAGGCTTACAGATGAGGAATTCCAGGGCTAGTTAAGGTGAATGCCTGGATGTAAGTGAGTGTGGTCTATAAACATAGAAATACAAAGCCATGAGGATCATTCATTCAGCAAATAAACACATTCAAGGTAATAATTATTACTAAATCTCTTACAGTTAGCCTTGAACACATGCAGGTTTAGTCCTAGCAGTTACAGTACAGTGATAGGTCAGCTAGCTTAATAGCATAAAAAGGCACATGGTGAATGGAGGAACACTTCTGAATAAAAAAAAATCAGGTAAATAGCATTAAAGGCTAAATAAACATCCTGTTCAGGCAGAAATACTTAGTTTTTCACAGACACTCACTGTTCATGATATTCAACTGGCTGGAAGTCTGTCCAACAGTTTTCTCTCCTCGTGTTCACTGCTGCTCATAAGTTTCATTTCTGCATCCTCCTGACATCATGTGCTCAGTCCCAGAGCATCACACTTCTGCCACAAGAGGGCACTCACGCCTCACCAACAGCCTTTCCAACATGGCTGATCTCACAACGATAAAAAATCCTTCAAAGAATTCCTGGATCCAGAATGTGATCCGGATCACCACCAAAATTTAATGGATTCGTCCTTGGGCTGAGGCACACAGCTAGTGAAAATTTCAGGTCAATCTGTCCAGAACTTTTTCCGTGAAGTTGCCGACAGACAGACGGACAGACAAACCAACGCTACCGAAAACATTACCTCTTGGTGGAGGTAATAAGACAACAAGGTTAAGGGCTTATAAAAGTCCATTTTTTATGAAAGGGCACCTTTAAAGACTTAAACAGTAGACTTTATGGCCAGATACACGGTTCCAAATGGATGAGTCCCCTGCCCTGTAAGCTGTGTCAGCAACTGTCTCTATGTCAACCTTGAGTGATTCTGAGATTACAGTTTTATGTGTTATATATTTCTCCCTGCTTGTGAAAGATTACTGATCAGCTTGTCCAACTTTATTTTTTCTTACAAATAATGGACATAATTAAATCCAGGGGCGGGTCTGTAATTTCTTTCTTTTTTTCTTTTTTTAACAGGTGCATAAACCAGGAAAAGGAAGGCAAATGTATGATTTTAGGAAATAATGAACTGATTATTACAGCTTAAGAGGCAATTTTATGTGACAAATAGAGCAAAATATGTAAAGAGCCACTGATGTTTTCTTCAGATGTGGAAAAACTTGGTCCAGAAAGTGAAAATCCTGTCCAGCAGTTGTTCCAATCAATCACTAAACCAGCTAAATTTAATTAGCACAGCTCCTCTGCAGGCAGATGCGCTTGTTGGTGAAACACCTGTTCTACATGTACAGGCAGATCCAAAAACATGGCAGGAGTTTTACTTTATGGCACCTGGATTTTCCACCTCTGGTTTTCTTTTATCAACAATTGTCCACGTTATTGTCAGTCAGATTTTAGTGGTAACCTATGCTACCTCAGGCCACATCTTAAAGGGATACCGTACAACTTTTGACCCAAACATTAGCCTAATGTAAGTAGACTAATTAAAAATTATTTCTGGGGTCAATATACAGCACTTGACACATGTCAGTGCTCCAAGGGGGTTGCCCTCCTCACAAACCAAACATTGCAACTTTGCAGGAGCAGATCTGTCTCTCATTGGATCATGTGACCTAAAGCACTTTGCTTTATGACCCGATGACTTTGCTATCAGCAGATCAAAATGGTCAGCAAACAAGATTCCAAAATATGGATTAGACACTGTTTCATTTTGCGACAGTTGTTCTGTGGGAAGTTGCAGGCTTATTCCCCCTAGTGGCCAAAACTTACACTGTATCCCTTTAAGCCCCACCCTGATTACATTATATATTTAAAATGCAATCCAAATGTTTGGTTATTAATCACAAGAACCACAAAGACACTTTTGATTAAAATAGTCTTTCCAAACCTTGTGTCTGCTGTCAGAATTTATCCTCTCAGACTTCTGAGGATAAAATTTACTTATCTTTATTGCTTACAGCTATATCAAACATCATATAAACCCTTTCTACCACGGGCCCGCAGGGGATTGAGCAGAGTAGTAAAATGTTGAAGGAACCGGTATTGAGCTGTTTCTGGGAGGTGTTCACAAGAAGCTGATGAGAATCATCAGCCTTGGCCGAGTGGCCAAGCTGCCCACAGTCAGGTCTGGATCGCTTCCCTCCATTAGCAGGATGTTAAAAGCCAGAATGCTGAGAGATCTGCAAAATGAGGCCTGAAAGATAAAAAGTCACATGGCAGTTTAACAGTGGTAAAGGAGGAAATTTGGGCTTTTCTTTGGAGATTCTGATGCCCAGATATGCCTGGTTGGATTTAAATGAAGACTTGAATGAAGAATGAAGACTTGCATTAACCTGCTGCTTTTTAAGCTTTGATGTTTACAGTTATGGATCAACAGTTGCACTTAGTTGTACTTATGCACTAAAAACATGTGAGTGTACTGTTGAATGTAATGCACGTCTTAAATAGGGAGTTAAAAGCTTCTGTGTTTTATTAGGGAAATTGTCTTTAAAGTGAGACTAAAATTTCCATGTTGCTTTCTGAGAAAAGCTTGATCAATCCTAATGTATTTTTACTTTTTTACCATACAGTAGTTGTACTTCATATTTAAAACTATGTAGATACAGCTAAGCTGTATTTAAAAAAAAAAAAAAAAAAAAAAAAAAAAAAAAAAAACCTCTTGAATAAATGCAACTAAAAGCAAAATGACACTTTAAAGTACATTTTTCCCTCAAAATATTTGCTTTACTCTCCTCCTCTGTTTTTAATAGAACAAGTACACATGCCCCACTTGCTAACCACTTTCTCATCAAAGTACAAAACTGCACAGATCGACTCAACTTTCAGGAGTCAAGTGGAGTCTATATTTCAAAGGGGGAAGTGCGTATAGCTGAGGCAATTACAAGCTCTTTCCCCCTGAAGATCTGCCAACAAGTTACGCTGCTGTCAGCAGTTTTCTTCAGCGCCACTGTTGAAGCAATGCAACACTTTACAGTCTCATATACCTTATTATGGTAATGACCAAAGTTATTTTCTGCGCCTTGGGAGTAAGAAAAAACAAAACAACACAAAAAAGAAACAACCCACTTTTGCTGAGTATTTATTCTGTGTAATCAAGAAGACATCATGTAAAAGTTCAGATACATTTAGAAGCTGGGGAACAATGGAGCCTTCAAAGAGATGACTGAATAGAGGAGAGACCCAAACCTTCACTGCCCAAAAACTCTGGGAAAAAGCTAAACAACAGTGGAAGGATTATTTTAAGTGGACTGTCATTTCTGCAGCTAAATGCTTGCTTGTTTGGCACTACTTGTTTACAGCACAGGAAAGAACCTAATGCCTTTTTTTGGTGGGGGACAGGTGAAAAAGAAGAAAAAGAAGAAATCTTCATTAATCTTCAGTACTAATTTTGTGCATAAGTCATCTTTTCTTGGAATCATGCTGCAGATACTGTAAAACTTTATGGAAATCAAAAAGAAAACCCTTTTTCTAAATAATTAGCTTTTTAGCAGCATTGTAAAGGTGTTCTACTGTTTTAACATTTTTGCAACAGATTTAATGGGGAAAAAGACATCAGAAAATTGTGAAGGGGACTTTTTACCATGTTATACTGTACATTCTGGTATTTTATTGATAAGCACATGCTGTTGCTGCCCTGTAGCATCCCAAAGCTGAGAAATTAAACTTCCCAACTTACTTTTTTTTTCCCAGCCCGGGGCATTCTGCAATGTTTTATGGTACCAAGTCACACGTTGGCAACCGGATATCAACACACTGGCAATTTTGAATATACACCATTGCTGATTCAGCAGATAAATGCAAGGGGATATCATTACAGGAACAGTGGAGAGGAAAAGAAAGAGAGAAAGTGACAGAGCAACAGATAAGACAAGAGTCAACATCCAACTGACTTTTACTTGCTGTAGAGAAGAAGTCTCAATCCTCTGATGTCAAATTAGCCTTAAATTTTAAAAAAAAAAAAAAAAATAGCCTTTATAAGGTGAACTAAAGTGCAAAAATCTGCAAGTTCAGTTGCGCTGTTTCAAACCACTGTGAATAACTGGATGGTATGTTGAGCATACGAGTGTTTGTTAGTCAAGATTCTTTCTTGATCCAACAAAAAAGAGCAGTTTGTGATAATGTGGGGAGAGATAATGAAGGCAATAGAGAAGTGAAACAGAATGTACAAAGGGAAGGGAATATGTGATATATGAAGGGAAAAGATTAATCTGAGTAAGGAGGAGACAAAACAATCTGGGAAGATAGACGGGCAGTGTGAATGTGTGAGTGAATGGGAGTATGACTGAGGTTGTGGAGGTTATTTGTTTTGCTTGTTTAGGTATTGTGTTTTGGTTTGTTTTTGTTTTTGTATGTTGTTTTTTGTTTATGATATAGTAAAATGAAAATAAAATCATACTAAGATTCTTTCTTGATCCTGAAAAATGATTTGTAATATGAAAGTGCCTGGCATCCATCCATCCATCCATCCATTCTCAATAACATCAGCTTCACTGTGTACAGGATGCAGGGACGTCACCACCATTACTCAATATTTTTCAACAAGAAAATCAAATTATAAAGGCCACAAACAGACAGGAACATTAACTCACACAGCACTTTTACTCATAGATTATTTCTAGCTTATATTTCTTGTTTATGTTCAGCTCTTGTATTTTCATTTGTATAAATATTGATAGAAAGTGATGCTTACAAAATGACACAGTGAAAAAAACATAAAATCAAATATTCCAATTTGGATGATCATAAGATGTGATCATCCTTTTTTGTGCGTGAGCAAGTTTCCAGCTCCTGCATGCATAGATGCATGTGAATTTAAGTTTTCTGGCTCTTCCCAGGTCTTGCATTATTTCAGAACTTTGACAACAAAATTTCTCTGTTGTCAACTAATCAGCAGTCCTTCAGCAAGCTGATGTGCTTGAGGTTGTTACACTTCGAAAATGGTCATGCAAATGTCGATTCCTTGTAGTGTTGACAGGATCTAACAAGGAGAGCAATGGCAAGCGCATGAAATCCCACTCTTGTTTAACTGAGACAGATGCTAATGATGGACTCTGAAGTTCACTGCAACCATTGTCTTGGTTCTGCAACAACTTGGTTGGATTCTTTTGGAAGACAATAAGAACATTTTCATGTGCTACTACAGTACAGTGTACATGCTAAATCGCCTGAGACATGAGATGGAGGACTGAGTTTTTTATGTTGTGGAATTACAAATGAAACATGTAGTTTAACAGTGTGAATAGAGAGAAGCAGAAAGATAAAGTAGGCAGATCTTTTACCCAAAACTCATATTGGAGGCTTATTGGAAACATTGATCATTGTGAAGTACCTTGATTGCTGAGGATAATAAAGAAATGATTAAGGCAATCAAGAGAGAAAACACATCAACCACCGGACCAGTGGTCTCCACATGTGTTCAAGCAAAAGCATGAAAAGGAGAAAACTTTCAGTTTCAATAAAGAAAAAAAACATAATATCAGATCTAATTATATATAAATGACATTTGTAATACATTTGTGTATTACAATGATATAATGGCTAGGAGATCAACAAGTCCTCTATTTTCTAATACAAGTAGCCCCATTAAGACACAGTCTCATTTACAAAGGAGACCTACAGTAACAGGGAGTACCTGGAGAGGGCACGCATGCACAGGAAGGTCATGCAGACTCCACTCATAAAAATTGCAGTTCAAATGAGAGATTCTTTCTGATTAGATTTAAAGGCAGGATAGGGGATCCTGGAAACAACGGTTCGATCAAGCTACATTTGAAAAAATATACACCCCCCGAAACCACACCTCCAGAGCACAGGAACGTGTGAGCTGATGGTTGTGGGCAAACATAACCGAGAACAGCCGAGTGGCTAGCTTGTTAGCTTCCCAGTAAACCAGAGGAACCACGTTTCCTAAAAGTGATAATTATCTCACCTCCAACTTCTTCTGCAGCGTAAAACATCCTCACTGCAAACACCAACACCTCCGTGACTTAATCCACATTGTTTTTTTTTCTTTTTAAGACAAACAGCGGCGTAGATGAGAGCAGTGAACAGTCATGTTCGTCTGCACTGTGAGATGCTCATGACGAGTTGCCAGCATTCGCGCGCACGCGCCCATGAGGAGAGTGGGAAGGCGACAAATGGCAGTCGAGTTTGATGGACATAATAATCATTCAATCAATAAGCACAGGCCGTTGGCAACCCCATCCAATAAAATTCAGTTAATTGGAAGGAGTTTTTCCTGTCCTGTCCGTTCCACAGGTGATTTCTTTTTTTTTTTTTTTGAGTCAGAACATTCAATTAATTGGCTGCAATTGGGGTGTGAAGACTTTAAGCAATATAGTAAAACATGCTCCTAGAAAACATCATCCACCCTGCCTTTAAGATGGTCAAAAACTGACATTATGTGGCTACTTTCACAATATGATTTTCTTTTTTTTTAAATATGTTTGATTACTGAATCAAAATGAGGTAGGCCCTTATGAACAGAAGGAATATAAACAATTGAAGATTGGACCTAATGCTTCAGGACCACTTCAAATGTAGGGAGTTTCAGTGGCTTTTTCTTATTTACGGTTTACCATGCTGCTACATCTTTATCAATTATGTTTTGATACTCATTGTGTCCATAAAATTAATCTAGTGGTTGAATTGTGGAGAATCTGAGCTTTTGAAACATTACATGTCCATAGTGACAAAAGTTTAATAAGTCATTTTTATGTTGTAAAATTGCACATTACTGGGCGCCGACGCCCAGAGTATGCGTGTGTGAGTGTGTTCTGTCACTTTGATTCACAAAACCACCACCACCCTTGCGTTACGGGACCTTCGACTTTCCCGATTAAGCACTGATCCTGCCTGTCGCTTTGGTTGCAAAAGCAACACACTATCATAAAACTGTTTGCTCATTTATCACATGGTGAGGGCTAAAATGGACCTCCATGCATGCTATTTTTAGATATCACATAAAGTTATTCTCATAACTAGTATAGGTGCAACTTTTGGTTTTTGAATTCCAAGTATTGGTCAGAGAAACTTGGTAAATACCTCTGTAAATGAGTCTATTATCATTATTCCAAATATATTTTTTCAACTTTTCCATTCTTGTAATGGGCAATATAAAAATCCAACATTTTTTTATGATTGCAATATGTGTGTTGACCAATATGATAATGATGATAATGAGCTGGGTTCTCTCACGTCCTTGTTTATGTCCAAGTGGAGCAGATGACAGCGCCCCAAGGTGTACTCATATAACAATTAGCAGTCCAAATACTGTACACTATGCCCCAAGGATGCTTTATGAATATTTCATAACACACAAACGAGATGCTGCATGTTAAAGAGAACTAAGGGACACCAAATGTCAGACCGGAGGAGGGAGCTCATCATGTACAAGGATGTTTATTAGAGACTGTGGAGAGGGTTGGGAAAAAGGATTCAAAGCTCTAAATACCATTCCCTGGTTGCTTGATGCTCTGCAGCCTATGTGACAGATGAATAAACAACAAGAGCAATAATGAAATTTCACACCTTAGTCCAAGCAGATGTACATTCCGCGTGTAGATTCTGGAAGGTATTGCACATAAATCAACACTGTAGAAGACTTTCCTTTGGACAACAACTAAAAACACCTTCCTGTAAAGTCATAAAACAAAGTGCTAAAGGGAGCATATTGAGACTGCATGTTCACAGCATCAGCTATATCTTTGACAAAAGTCTTGTGTAAAAATATATTTACAGGAGGATGCTTGCAGCTGAAACAAGCTTCTGCCCAAAGTCATCTTGTCATTATGTTACTTGGCTGGGCTCATTGTCTTTGTGATGGAGGAGATAGTTTGGGAGCTTAAACTATTGCATATGTGGCAACTTAATAGTTAATAAATAAACCACCCAAAAAAAAGACTCTCTCTCTCTCCCCCTCCCCTCCCTCTCTCTCTTTCTCTCTCTCTCTATATATATAAAAGCATGGATAGAGTTTGGGGTATTTTGATGCAAATACAACATCAGTCATTTTAATGTTTGTTAATTTTTGTTTAATTCTTACTCATTATCTGCTTTGTATTGTTGTTTGTATTATTGTTGAATTATGGATTAATATTCACATGCGAGAGGTCAAAACATGATGCTTTATAATGTTTGAAATGACAGAATTATGCACAAAAAGGAAACATTGAACTCAAAATGGAAACAAAGCATTCATTTGAATATTTACTCACTAAATTAAAAAACACTCCTACACTCACTTATATAAGAGTTGTACACATACAAAACATACACGCCTATCGAGCCTCCGGTGCTATACTGTACTGTATTACTCATATTTTAACTGCTGCCCACTTTCAACCTTCTGCTCTGTGATTTTGGGTCAGTGTCTCAGTGCATGCTCCTCTGCGTCTCCGTGAAGTGAAAGGCAGATGAATATATTTTCACACATTTTCACACAACCTCACTTCTATGTTTGTTTGCCAGAAGCCTTCGCTTCCCTCTCCCTCAGCTGCCAATTAACTTTAATTAATGAGCCACAGTACTTTACCTGCAAGCAGTGATATACTAATCTAATAAAACTGTAAACAGAATTAAACAACACAATTCAGTCAAGCTGTAGGGGGTTGTTCACTATGAGCTGGCAGACTTTACCAGCTCTGCACAATTGCAGTTAAAATGGCTTCAAAATAGGTAGATTGGAGAAAACACTGGGAAATACTAGAAAGCCAATTTCTTTTTTTTTAAACTGGCTGATAAGAATGTTTTTCTTTTAATTTCATATTTCCAATTTAAGATTATATTCAGTAAATTTTCTTTTAAATAAAATATCCGCCCAAATTCCATTTAAATTACAGTTTTCGGTGGCAAAAATGTAAAAAGGGGAAAAAACTAAGGGGATGAATATTTTTAGAAGGCACTCTATTTGACACATTGCATTGAACGTTGCCAATGATGCCTGGGAGAGAGAAAGCGCAAAGCACAAGAAGAAGAGAATTACTAAATTACTGACATACAATAATAGCAAACAAATACTCCACAAGCAAAACAAATCAATCAGAGGAATAGCAGGACCACTAAGTGTGACTAAATCAAGTTCTTTTTGCTTTCTTTTTAAAAGATGACTCTGGAATGCATAGCAGCATGAAAAGGCCTGAATATCTTTGGAGGGCAGTAGTAGTGGATGATCACAGGATCTTTCCCATGTTAAAGAAAGCCTTGACAACTTCAAGACAACCGAATAACACTCTCCAGGAGTTAGACGTGTGATTATCCAAGCCTACTTTGAAAAGAAGACTCCGTGAGTTCAAATACAAAGGCTTCACCATCAGGCGCAAACTATTTATTATCCTCGAGAATAAAAAGCCATGATTAGGAAGGAAAAAAGAAAAAAAACTTTAAAAAGCCACATCAGGTGCAGAACAGTTCTTTGGAGAAATTAAACAAAGACTAACCTGCAGCAAAATGATATGAAGACAAAAGTATTGGGAAAGCTTGAAAGGGCTGGCGATCAGACACACATCATTGGTAAATGAAGCATGGATGTGCAGGACTTCCAACAGCTTTGACTCACCAGTGTTTGTCAAAAATATGACAGAGGACAAAAGCAGCCAAATGATTTCTGAAAGGGATGTCTTGTCTTTCAAATTCAGTCAAAACACTGACCCAAGTTGAATATAGGATGCATCACAGTAGTCAAAACATACAAAAGGAAACCAGAAGTTGTGAAAAAGAAAGATGTTTTCGACCTAAATATGTACAGCAAGCGGAAGGCAGCAAAATAAGCTCATCACATCAGAATATAGCAGAAAACTTTATTCACCATGAATCCCTTTCATCTGCCTTATTCAATCACTTTTTTCCCCAATTGCCTCTGAGATTAAGAGGCGATATCCTCATGAGGCATCCTAATGTTCCTATAGGTGCTATCTTTGTTGATCGTCACCTAAATCATACAGTAAGTGTCTTCAAGATGAATCAGTTTGTGATAACATGAAGCCTCCAAATCTCTGAGTAACTTCAATCCTTTCATCAGACTTTCAATGTCTCTGTTTCATATGATTCATATTCTCATGGGGCATAAGATGTTGCAAACAGGACACGCCATGTGTCCCTTTGATGAACTCATCTTGATAAAGTAAATCTACCTTGGTTTATCTAGTTTTCTGTCTTATTTCAGGTGGCTTTGAGGATCTGATGATTTGACAATCCTGCACATCCCTCGCCTCCAGTTCAGACACACTGAAGGGTTACTGGAGGGGAATGAAAATGATGAAAATATTTTTAGAGGCGGTGATGCAAGGCCACTCAAATTAGGGTGCTAATGTAGTGTTGCCCATAACTGCAAAATGGCACTGAGGAAGCAGGCGTTGCCAGTGGTGTTGCTATTAAGGCTCATTTTCCTCTCTTAATGGCACAGGTACCTTGTTTAATAGGCATGGATTACAGGTCATAAAGGGCAATAGAGCATGGGCAGTCACTCATGCTGGGATCCAAATAAAGAGAGACTGGAAGGGACAATCTGCAAATAAGAGTTAGACTAGAGTGGGAAGAGGAAGAAAAGTGGGAACGGACAGTAAATGAAATAAGAAGAGTGTAAATAGAGACAGGAAGGTTAAGGAAACCAATTGAGGTAATACTGTATGTTTTCAGCTATTTTCCTTCAATATGAGAGGAATATTTCAGATGATGTGTGATCTATTTTTCCCTACTGCTGATCCCCGATCACCTACATGTGACCATCATGTGAGCAAAGACCACTGAGCTCTGTACACTTACATATATGCCAGCTCTTTCATCACATTTTCATCACTCTGGCTCCATGCCAATTAGTTCAAGCTGGAGAACATTCATTTAATCCATGCCCCAGCGGGGAACTCATGGACCCGACTATAACTCACTCATCATGCTTAATTTTTAACCTCATGCTGGGATCTTAAAGGATTCATCATGTTATTCAGGGCATAGAGAGACTTTTTACAACCTGTAGATGAACTGCTGTTAGCTTTGACACTCAGCTTGTCAAACAATGATAGATAGCATTGTTGGCTCAGAGGGGGGGGGGGGGGGGGGGGGCAGTGGAGTAGATGCTAAAATTTTGGAATTGGTCCATGAAACTTTGTGCCATCTGGTTGTCATTGAGGTTACAGCAGGAGTTAGTTCAAGGTGAAATGTGTTTTTAGCTCATCCAACTCATCTCATTTGAGATATGGTTATTTGGTTCACAACATTTTAAATTGATACATTATCTGTTTTAATCACACATTTGGCAGATTATCATTCAAATACACGTGCATTCACATGCATTGGCACAGCTTCACTCCATCTATTATATCTCATCAGATTTAGAGGATTATGGACAAAATGTACCACTAAAATTCATTAGACCAATAGATGAATGAGAATATAATCAGTAAGGATCTCTAATCAGCTGATACGCAGATTCAGCCTCATCATCCTGCACCAGCTGCAGTAAGGATACAGTTAAAGAATATGTTTTACTGTACAGCAGAGCTGAGCAGCAGTCCACCTTCCTGGATTGAAATGATGTGGCATTCTCTTTACAGGAAATTGGAAGCATATTTCAGCACTCTTGTGGTAATTTGAACCTAAATTTATGTTAATCTTCATCGCGAACAAATGAAGTTTTAAAGAAAATCTGGAATGCAGCTGCACACATAAGGAAAAGTAGCAAAATGAAAGCTTCTTAAGACAAGCTAGTTAATTACAACTGATAACTTTAGAAACTGGAAGAAAATTAAGCATATGAATTTATGTGAAAGATGATGGAAATGTGGGTGTTTGTTTGTGACAGTATCCTGTTTCATCTTTCATTCTAGGAATCCACTTTAGAAATTATTTAGAGTTAAAACCTCATGGTTCCTTCTGAAGTAAAGCTCCATGGCAACACTTTCTTGTTTGAATGATTAAAAAATGTAATCATGTTTTTGAAACTTTGTTTGCCTGAACTTGTGAAGGATGAACATAGAAAGATGCCTTTGACAGTCAGTCAAAGGCACCAAGTAATGGCATGTGAAATATTTCCTTACAAAAGCAATACAATTCTGTTGTGACATTAATGTATCATTAATGAAATAAAGTATTACAATCAGTAGAAAAGGAATTTAACAAAATTGTTTTTAAGTTTTTAATTCCATCACATAAAAAGGTTGACTTCACTATCAACTAGTAGGTAAGTTAAACATACAGGAATAAATACACATTCCCTTTCAAAATCAAATAATCTCAGAAGCTCTGGACAATTAATCAAACACAATGAAACTGCCCTTAACCGCCCTGTCAAAGTATGTGCATACAGAGTGATACTGTCATCAGAGAATTTCTGGCCTCTTTGGCCATAACTGTTTTGAGACAAAATAGGGATGCATTCACACCAGGACAGTCTGCTAGATTTGGTACGATTGGGGACTTGGCTCAGTTTGGGGGTGCAACATTCATTTGGACTGAGTTTGTGTTTCTGCAGCACTACTCAAACGAGTCCTGCATTAACCAACATTTTGTTGTGTGTGTTGTCTTCTCTTTCAATAATTCAAAAGTGGGATTCATTTGAGTAGTGCTGCATACACGCAAACTCAGTCCAAATGAATGTGGGCTCCTAGGATTGATTCAGGATCTCCACAAATCAGTCCTAGGAGCCCACTTTGTCATCTGGCCACTCTGCATCACCTCTGTCCCTAACCTAGAAGTCCCTGCCCCACATACCTGGAAAACCCTCACGGTCAGTCAGGCTTTTATTTCCTTGGAACAAGAAGTCACACTGAACTACCCTTTGGATTCACTAATCGCATCCTCTACTGCAGCTCCATGTGAATATCCTTACCTGTACCAACACCTGGCTGCAGCTACTTCAGTTCAAATTTTTCTTAACACTGTAAATCTCTCATCCTTGCAAATCTATTCTTTTGGGATCATGTCTCCTACACTAAACCTCAACACTTGAGCTGACTAGATTTTGAAAAGAACTTTGACCGAGTTCTTCTTTGTCTAATCATGAGACATTTTTTACAGCCAGAGCCACCTGTTGTCCCACACGTGTGAATGTTTTGGTTGTTAACCCACTATTCCATGCAGTGAGCCCAGTGCATTTTGTTTTGTGATCTGCTTCCTGTATTTGGTCTATTTAGAGCGCACTGAGACCCACGTTTGTAGGATTCTGCTTATTTGATCTGAATCAGAATTTGTTTGCGCAACAATAATTCCCCAAACAAAGCAGACTTTCTGAGCAAACAAACTGGGATTTGAATGAAAGGCTAGTTTGAATGTACGCTTAGAGTCCAATGGTGACTGTGGTGTTTCAAAAAGAATATATTTCAGTCCTATCATGTTTTTTTTTTGGGTTTTTTTTTTACTGTCCCCAAACAAGTCCTCTTACAGCTTTAATCCAAGCAGGAAATTGAAACGTGTTCTTTACATGCAACAATTGCACCTTGTAAAATGGTATCCATTGCAGTGATGGTTGCATTGTAAAAAGAGTGTATTTAGCACTTAATTGTCATTGCTTCCCAATTTTACCAGTGTAACACTTTTTTGTGAACCAACTGGGGAACAGAAATGTGTTGTGAAGTGTTGGCTTTTTACCAATGGAACAAATTTGGATCTCAGTCTTACATCTCACAAAAGCCTACAGCTGAAAACTCATTGGGGCATTTTCCTGCCCGATCCCTGCTTTCCTCCACAAGAGAACTTTGTGGCTGGTTAAATTATATGTATGGCAATGATGCATGTTCTGATTTGTAAATGCTTAAATGAGATGCATTTCCTTCATGCCACTTACAGGCCCAGTACTTGTTAGGATGGAATTATTAATAGTACTGAGTATAAATAAAAAATAGATATGACTGTTTAAGTAAGAGGACTTGCTAAATCGATGGCATAACTCCACTGAGTAATAGCCAAGTGTTGTGGCTGCTATCCAATGGTGTGTCCCCAGGTTCTCAGTTACAGCCATTTCTTATTAAGTGGGGGACACACTTGTCAAAAGCTGGGGAGTTTATAAATATTTGAGCATGACAACTCATTCAGGCAAGCTGGAGTCAGAATGTTTCAGTTAGGCTCCATTTGTGTTGGAAGATGGCTTCATACAGTATGCAAGAGTTAAAACATTGAAAGCTCTGCCAAAATGCTTGTGTGGGTCTTTCTGTTTTTTTGTTTGTTTGTTTTTTGTTTTTTCTTCCCAGGATTTATGCTTTCAGTGACATCGCGCATCCTTCAAGTCACAGGGCATCAATCACATGAACAGGATATAATAATTTCATTATCTTCTTGAAACATTTAGCGTGAGCATGTTGTGTGTTTTTTGCTTGTCTTTTACAGTGAATAATAAAGTTTTCTAACTCAGCTGATGAATACATGATTAAAGCTGCATACATTTAAAATAAAAAAAAATCAAAACAATTTAAGTTGCGATAAAAAACAAAAATCGTGTTCATTGACAGAACCACAGCGAGTTTCTCCAAAGTTAGCAGCACAAAGGATAGATGGACTAACATTCTAAATAAAAATCTAAATTTTCTACAACCATGTTTTAGATTTACAACACAGTCATCGGTTATAACATCTTGAGGAAAACATAAAATATACCAAATATGATTATGCAGTAAGAAATATAGCCTATGCCCTTTCCAGATCATTTATGTTTGTAAATTTTGCACCAATAATTCCAGGAGCTGCATTGTGGCTTTACAGTATGTGTTTATTTAATGTGTTATAAAAAAATCAACTTACAGGCTTTTACAGTATTGACAAGCATGTGGATGTACAGTAAGGCTACAATAAGATGATGACCAGAACTAAAACTATTTATTTGGTGTACACCTCATCATAGCCCAGATTTGCAAAGTTTTAAAGATTCCTGCCTTTGCAGCAATTAGAAATGATCCCAGAGGAGGATCTTTCATTACATTATGCTGATGCCTTCAAGAAAATATGGTTAAAAGAAAAAAAAAAAAACACTCACTAACTGGACCCCTGCAGTGTCACATATACTCATGATGGATAACAGCAGACTCTCACAATCTGTTCTCTTACCTCCTTGTTCAAGTAAAAAAATAGATCAAATTAGTTAATCCCTTAAAACACTTTTACCCAGTTTTAGCATATTCAGCACAAAGTGCTGATCAATGCTGTAAGATAGTCAGTCTAATACCGTAAGCCCTGGTACTACTTTACATTGGATGAAAGCGATGATGATTTGCTGTGAATCAGCATTTAGCCACCTACACAGCTCTGGGGACAGCAGGAGACCTGCAACCTTTATCTCTCAGCATGCACCACCTTTCATCTCCTGGTGAGAGTAGAAGCAAAGTTGAAGCTCAAACTTCTTTCTTTCTTTCTTTTTTCCCCTCTTTTTCATGTTATCGTGAGATTGTTGTCTTTGCCCCTGAAGCTGTCACAGAACATTTTATATGAGCAATTTTTTAAAAAAGAAGAAAAAAAGAATTAAACCAGTGATTATGGGTTAGTGTCCTGCAGCTTTCTCAGTGGCTCAGACATTTGGATTTTTGACAGGGAATCAGAGGAGGAAGGAATACAGGCCACTGCTGGCTTTGCTCCAGGCCATGGCTGTTTTTTTTTTTTTTTTTTTTTTTTGAGAAAATACCACCATATGTGCCATTGGATGTAAATTTCCCTAAATCTAAAGAGTCTTTTGGCAAAAAATAACGAGTTCATGTGTACAGTAGCATTAAAAAGGGGATAGAAGATGATTTGGATGAAACATGAAATAAAATGCAAGTGTGGCTGTGATTGCATGAATGCATATATGATATCCATCAAGTCCTTTTCCCAAGCAGGACATATTATAATCAGCTCAGAGCCTGGGGATTCAAAGATTTCATAACATGTGCTGAAGCAGAGCTGGCGAATCTGGATTTTAAATCAGATGGGAGGTAAAATAGGGATCTCTGACAGATATATAGAGCCATGCATGAGCCATAAACCTGTATCACTGTCATCATTACTTCCTATCGAACAAAAGTGTAGAGCCTTCAGTGTTGTGTGTGTGTAAGAACGGAAGTGTGTCTCACTGACATTGTGAACTTGTGAGTGAGAGAGGGAGAGGCAGGAAGTAATGGCTGGGAGATGAGATCTAGTTAAATGTACTGGAAATGGGAAGAAACCTGTAGGGGTTGTCAACCTGCCAAGACCCAAGGGCCCGGCTGGTGCCCAAGAGGCTTCACAAACAAGGTGCAAGAAGAGAGGCTTTGATGATACTCCTCCATTAAGAGCAAAAGTCAGACTGCAGAGCATAGAATAAGTTATCACAATATATGGCTGTTTGTTTTTTAATGTAAACAGATTTGTAGTTTGTGTTACGGAATTTTATTCATAAAGATAATTCATGTTTAATTTGGATTCTTGTGATTTTATTTTTGTTGTAAATTATGCCCATGTGAAGAGTCTCCCCCAGCTCGATGGACATTGTTGGACTTCTGTCCGATGCTATTTTTAACTCTGTGTATTTTATATGTGCAGAAACAAAAACAAGATTGGAAGCGATTCTTGGCATACTTCCCTATGAACTCCATGCAGCACCAAGATGAATTTTTCTTTGGATAATCTCAACTCAGCAGACAAGAATAGGGAAAGAGAAACATAACAAGTAATAAGTAATAATAAGAAGAGCCTCATTTGGGATGGTTTGTTACAATAAAAAAAGATTAGATCTCAGATAATACCCGTTTGTTTTATGAATGTCATTCCAATATTAAATCAGACAAGAAACTACATGTTGTGTATTTTATGGATCAGTCAAGACTTTCATTGCTGCTATCTTCTAACTTCAGTTTGGTATTCCCAGATCTGACCTGTGCCACTGTACATGGGAGAACAAGAATAGTGCAATCAAATTGATGAAATTCTTCATTTAGTTTTTTAAGAATGTTTCTTTTTGGGCCTGAATAAAAAACTTTAAGTCAATTAGCATCACAGGCTGTGATGAGACTGAGTAACACTGTCAAGTGTTTAACAGCACTGTCCCCCACTATCTTTTTGCCATTAGCATGCATGACTGTCAGAAGCAAATGCTACTGTCTGCTGTTGCAGATGCATCAGCCTGTCACTCAGCCAAATGCAAACATTAGGCTGGCTCTCACTCATCACAACCAGCCTGCAAAACGTAGAATCTGATCCCAGCCTCCAACAACCAATTTTACTGATACGCACATATGTGTACTGTATACACACTCAGACAAACCAGTGGCATATCCACCCGTATATCTCAGCCAAACCACCCAGGGACTTTTATTCGCTGCCTCATACATCAACTGGATAACAAAATAGTTTGGGGGAGGGGCTGGGGAGGGGGGGGGGGGGGGGGGGGTCCTTATTGTTGGCTGACAATGTCAGTAACAAATATAATGCCCCCTTGTGCCAAACCCTAAATAATGTGGCAGCTTTACAAGAAGGTAAAGCATCTGATTTTTATCATGTGATGCAGATCTTTAAGACAACATATTTAATAACCACCTCATTTTTTCTTTTACTTTTCAGCTAGGACCATTTCTTTTAATAGCTCAGAGGTGGAGAATAGACAGGAAGCTGGGAAGGATAACTGATCTGACCTTGAAAAGGAAATACAGACAAGACTGCTGCTTTCATGCTCTCCTGTCTATGCAGGCTTCATCTGCATCCTTGTGAAATATCAGAGTATCAAGATTAATAAAGAGAAAGTAGAGTTGGATCATTTTAGTGAAAGTATTTTGATTGTACAACTGTTTATAAGAAGTGAAGTGAGAGTGATCATCAAGATGGAAACTATAGAGATGACGAGAACTCTGGAGTCTGGATGCTGACAGGGGTGGGAATAGGGCTGTGTGATAGGACGATATAAGATCGTAAAGATTTTGAATGTCCGCACATGCTTGACCGCCTTATGTTGGCATGACGGACACTGATGAACCAATCAGAGCGAGCTGTGTGTGTGAGCATGGTGTTGCTTTGTTTAGATCCCTGCCCTCTTTCCCAAACACATGAGCGAGAGCAAGCAAGGCTGCTAACGAGAGTACGAAAGTGAGGAGTTGATCCCGAAAAAACACTAAACTTCGTTCATATTGAACTGGTTTGGATTTTGAGAGTTTGTAAGGATGAGGTTTATACGTCTGATGGAAATACGACCAGCGTTTTAAATCACAGTAGGAGGCAGCAGCCTCGTCTGCAGACAGTCAGAAGACGAGGAGACGGCAGCCACACATCTGCCACACACGACAAGGCAACTCAAGCGCTGGAGAGACATGTACCTCCGCTTTAGGTAAGAAATTTGTGCTTCACTCACCGTCAGGTGGAAATAGAGGTGCTGAACGGACGCGACGGAGCTCAGAGCGTCTGATTGAAACAGACACAAACAGCTAAGCTTGCGTTAGCTTTGTATTTAGCTTAACAGTTGTTCGTAAACTCTGCCCATTCACAAATCTGCTACTCTGATCTGACTGCTGACGTTTCACCACACATTAGTCTTGCTATAGAGATCATGATGTGTATTTTTGGTGGCTTTAATGTAGTTTCTCATGTAGTTTCTCTTCCTCCTCTGTATGTAGCTTCTGACTATGTTACATAGAACTGTTAACTCATTGGCTGAGCTCTGAAAGGTCAGAGGCAAACAAGGTCAAAGTTCACATAATTGTCATTAAAAGTTTTGGAAAAGTTGTCAAGTTTACAGGGAAGGATTGTTTCAGAAGAAGTGACATTTGCATTTGATATGACTTTTTAAAAAGCTGTTTTAATGTTTGGTTTAATTTATCGTACTACTTTAGTATTGATTGGATTTTAATGTGTGTTTCCTCGAAAAATCAAGTGAAGTCACTAGACTAATGCTACCTTGTTATGAAACATCTTTGCTCAGCTAAATAAAAAAGTGCTTGAACAGCACCCTGTTTTATGGGATCTTTTGTCCTTTTCAGGGGTACAATTTTAAATAGGGAAATTGATTTGTGTTACTGTAAATAACTTGCAAAACAGTCTGAATGATCTACTTGGAAAAAAATCATGATAAAATCGAGATTGTGATTTTGTAAAGAAAATATTGTGATATAATCTTTTTTTCCCATATCGCCCACCCCTAAGTGGGAATTCTTTCATTTTGATTTATACTGTACCATAGTCAGTGAGAATTCTTGTTCCTACTACCGTGCATTATTTTTCATAAATGCACACATAAAGTTCAGCAAGTTATATCACTGTCATAGCACTCCACTACGGTGTCACCATATCAACACACAAACTAGCTGGTTCAGATCAGCTGGCAAAAATATGATAATAATCATGCATGCCATTTCTCTTGACAATAATTGGTTATCATAAAAAAAAAAAACAGATCAATGCCATAAAATAGTTCCCATACTTAAAGGTGTGATGACAAACCAGTATAAGCTATTTCATGTAGTTGATATTGCTGCAATTCTCCAAAGAAAAATCATGTCGCTTTTTCAGGGGGGGGGGGGGGGGGGGGGGGGGATATTTCAGCACACCAGATTTTCCTCCTCAGTAAAAGGGTTGGGTGCGGTAATTATATGAACTGCCCGGTGCCCAAGTTGACTTAATTTTTATTGGCTACAAAGCTACAACCTTATTAGGAAAAACTGGGTCAACCTGGGTAGCTAGCAGAGTTTGTTTGCTAAGAGGCATCGTTTACCTCAGCTCAGACATACATAGGTTATCAGACAAGACGGCATCTGGAAAATAAATAAACCTACAGGTAATGACAACATTGTGGTCACCTCCAAGGGGAGGGAAGGGGGGAGGCTGTCCGCATGATGGTGTGCTCTATTTGAAGAATATGAATTATGTAGAAAGATGACGACATAAACTGATAAGCTGCCATTTGATTTGACCATTTTTGAACAAAGACACAAAGCTGACCACCCATGATATACATTAAGCGGATTAAACAACTTCAACCTGTGCATTATATGGTTTTAATGCACTTCGCAGAGGAACACCACTCTGCTGCATGTCGTGGTGTTCTAGACTCCATGTCGTGCATTGAAACTGTATAATGCACAGATCCTTGTTGATTAATCCTTACGTTTTAATGAGAATTCTGAACACCAACTGGATCAAGACAAACCACAGAACATCCCTCTTTTTGAAAACTCTATTTCTACACTGAATCTTTTATATATTTCTTTGATTGTACAAACTGAAAAGAGCAATGATTTGAAAAATAACACACAATGGAGAAACCACAGTTCTGGGTGGAGGATTTTTTTTTCCTCATGTGACCATATTTTCTCCTAAGGAAACAAAGGGAAAAAAAGTGACATCTAAAACTTTAAGTAAACATTGATTAGTGAGAATTTAGTGTTAATTACTGTCTGTACTGACAGTTTGGCAGTGATAAAAAAACAAAAACAAGCTAAAAACATGAACAATCAAATCAAGACAAGCTCTTATTTATTATTTGTAAGACTCTTTGAAGTAAAACAGTTATTTTGTCAGTACATTTTACCTCACCTGGACCTAACAAATGACTAAAATGAAAAAAAAAAACATTAGAGCCAAGGCAGCTATCGTCACAAAGATACTGCACAGATAGTACAGTAGTACTACTAACAACCTGCTGTGTACTGCAAATTTACAGTATCATCAGGGTTATCAAAGGAAAGTTAATTTACATCTCAAGCACAGAGAAGGATGGATGATTGACATCCAAGAGAAGAAAACAAGCTCTAGCATCCTCCCTACTGGCTGAAAAAAAATAATACTTGAAGTTTACAAAATGCAAGATGTGCTCACATATGTATATTGATTTCAGTAGGGCATGTATTTTCAGTAAACCTGTTAGTCTTTAAATTTTCATAAGAAACAAACACCCCACTGTTGTCAAATGAAGGATACAATTTTGAATAATTTGGCATTTAAGTGTTTTTGCACCAGGGAGTTCTCACTACGGTGACAGCTCATGTGAGGTTCCAAGATTTTCTTAGAAGATGATGAAAGAAAACAGTGTCTTTAAGACATCAACACACTTCAACACATTAATCTTCTCTCAATTCCATACAGATTAAAAAAGCTCTTTTTTTATTAAACCACAAAAGAAGAAATGTTAGCCCTGAGAAAGTCTTTCCTAAAACTCTTTCATGTTTAACAAACATGTGATCCTTTAAGAACAACTGATCTCCTACGGAACGTCTAGTGAGTCACTATTTGCCTTCATCATATTGTACTCTACCAGCGTTCTGTCTCGAAACAAAGAACAGGCCGCTGTAATTCCCAGATCATATTTTCTCAAGTAAAGGCAATCACTAGATTGATATGAGAATGTGTGTAAGATGTTCAGAAGTAACACACAGACGTCATGCTGTTGCAAAGGGACCTCTCTGAAGAAGTTTGAAATTGAAAAGAAAAACTAGAGTATTTATCTCACTTTCCAGGTCATTTCCTGAACATTCACCTTGGACACGGAGCCAGTGACCACAGCTTTGAAATTATGTTGTCAGATCCCGAGGGGCAGAAAACAACCTTCCAAAGGTCCAGCCATGAAGTGTATATATTCACTGTTTCACGAAGATGAAAAACCTCCAGAGGGCAGTTAATCCAAGACCCGAATGGCATCCCCCTGACCTTCAGCTGCCACAAAACTCCCTTGAGATCTGCACTGTTAGCATGCATCACAGTGCCTATGGTGACAGTCGAGTCTAAGCCAGACTTGGTGACAGCATGCAGAATGAACAGCATTTCTATCTGGACTAATCAGGCATGACAAGCTATTGATCTCAGAAAGAGCAAAATATCAATATTACCTTATGGAGGAAATTGAGCACAAGAAACATTGCAATTGATTTTTTTAAAGGCAATCCTAGAGGAAATCTATCATTTTAACCTTTGATATGAAGAGACAGCTCTCACCTGTGAAACACAATGAGCTTTTGAGATGAGGTGACAACTTCAACTCTCCAGCCACACAGATCAAAAAGGAGCAAACCAAATGTTTGTCAGACAAGAATAACAAAGCGTTTTGAAGTGCTGTCCTTAAAGAATATTTGAAAATGATTTACTATATCGCTTTGCAGACAAATGGAAGTCGCTGCTGATTTCTTTAAGTGCAACTTGCAGGTTAATAAATCCCAATGGCTCAAAGTGTAGGAGTGTGTAACAAAAATGAGTATTCATAGAAAAATGAAAAAAGAACATATGTTTTATGTGCCTCTCAATAGCATTGCTATTGTTGATTTTTTTTTTCTTCTTTGTACAAAACAACTGCTCAGCAGGAATGTAGAATGTAAATCAGCAAAGCTACAGGTTTAACAATAAGTAATAAGGATCCATATGGCCCTATGACCAGCCTAAATCCTGTAAATGTAAGGAAATTGCTGGTCTATAATAAAGACATTGAGCTTAAAAATAGATCAGGAATGGACAAAAACTGGAGGTTAGAAACTTTAGCTAATTATTGTTATCATCATTTACAGTACAGTAACTGAATGTGTGCCATTTACTCTTGAAGTATTAAACAGGGCCGAGAATCAAGTGTGTCAGACATTTCACACACTGTAAAACTGAGTTTCATGATGCCAGAGTCAGAGCTGCGAGGAAGGTGAAATCAGGAGAGATAATACTATTGAAATAACTCGTAAGACTCTATTATTTTTTCGTTTTTCTGTATATTAGTGCTCTCTCTTTCTGTTGATTGCTCAGTTTTATTCACCAGTATCCTGACAACCTTCTGTGGATGGACACATAGCAGCTTCACCGAGTAAAGCTCTCTCTGCTATCAGCCTCTAATGGTTTTTAACTGCCCATTTGGAAACCCATAAAATCTGTGGGTATGTACATAATCCTGCTGGCTAAAATTAGCCTCATACACACAAAAAATCCATGAAGCCATGTTTCTCCGACTGCACAACATACTGTACACTCAGGCAGAAGAAATGGCTAACCTCCTTTGACTGGGAAAACTGGATTCTGTGTCCTTAAAGTTTTGTAACATGCACAAATACAACATTCACCGTGAGGAATATCACAGAATAAAACTCACAAGTATCACAAAAACATCACTGTTACTTCCAATGCACACAGTCAGTGTTATGTGTTGGAGGAAAAATAAAGCTTTTTAAGCTTATTGCTCAGGATTTTTTTTTAAAATCAGCATTTGTCTCATAAAAATGTTTGATTGGAAAGTTACAACCATCCAACCCATAATTTGCACTTTAAAGATTTGTTAAGCAAAGATCAGATAATTGTCAGTTAAGCAGAGAAAAGGTCTGCAAGTCAGATTCTGTTGTGAACCTTAACATTGAGCTCTTAATTCTAGTGAAACAGGACATCCTATATTTATGGTTATGCTAATTTCTCTATTTGAACCCCTGACAGAAATGGTTATGCATAGTAATGAGCTGTAATTCTTAAACCAGTCCTCTAACTTAGATGGGAATTATTTTGAATTAAAGCTGAGCATCTGCGTATGAACCCATATTCATCATGTAAATGTAACTTGAAACATTTAATCACTGTTTAAATATTTTCCAGGCTAATTGTATGTTCATTTGTGTAGTTTCCTGGGTTTTATGACCTTCTGGATCACTGCTTGAGTTTTCTTATTAATAAAAGCAGCAACTTTATGGTGCTTATTCATTTCTCAAAAAACCAAGACTGCAGCATTTCTAGCGGACTTCTGCCCTCACATAGTCCACAGCAGTGAGAGCACCTGCATAAATTAGTATAATTCTCTGTTGTGCTGCAGGAACAGTGTGGAACTGTTAAGATATGGACTCCACAAGAACTCTAAAAGGTGCCCTGTGGTGTCTGGCGTTAACAGCAGATCCTTTAAGTCCTGTAAATTACAAAGTGGGACCTCCATTGATTTGACTTGTTTTTCCTGCATAACTATCATATAAACCAGGGTAAACAAAACGCACACACCTCTCCATGATGTAGCAATTTGTACCAGCTCCTCTGTGAGATCAGACAAGATGGGCAAGCCTTTGCTGCCCAGACTCATTAATGAGCTTAGAGTTTGCATGTCCTTTTTGCTGGCTCACGACTTGTCCTTCCCTGGATTAATCCCAAAACTGACCATTTCACACTGAAAACACCGTGAAAAACCTCATTTTGCAGTCAGTTTGCATGTCAGAGACATGCACATCCGTATCCAATTTTTTTCTGCTAGCAACACAGTCACTGCAAGACCCTCTGAATATATCCATTCCCAAACTAAGAGCCTTCCTCACATAACCTTAAATAGTTTATCTAAATGAGCTGAATGAGCTAAATCAGCAGTAAGTAAAAAAAGTTATGTATATAATGCATTGACATTTGAGCAAATTTGTCAACACTCAGACCAGTTTTAGTGTTGATTGTAAACATGAAAAAAGTGCCTGGCAAGCAGGAAACATTTTGTCTAAGATGAATTTTGAATCAAAACAAACCCTCAAAATATGAATCCTAGAGGGAATCATCACAGTGAAGAAAAGTTGAAAACCATCACTTTACAAGGGCTTGATCTTTATGTAATGGAAAAAGTGCACAAGAGAAACTTGTGCATACATTTCAGTGTTACCTGTTGGTTTCTGAAGAACTAAAAATGAAGCCAGTTGGGTGTGTCCCACCGTCGCTATCTTGCCGTGTCACGTGTGTCGTCACTCCCGGAAAATACTAAAAGAGGCAAAGCACGGCCACGGGGCAAATGATTGACAGGTGACGTACTCTGGGCTAAACGCTAACCGAGCTAACTCAAAACTAACATGAGATAACAAAGATAAGCCCCCGAAGCGGCAGGTTAAGGTAAGATACGCTTAGACTTGCTATTCGCTGGCTAAAAACCGCCGTTGTGCGACTCTGCTACAAACTGAGACCTTACTGAGAGCAAAGAAGGAGCTAACTAGGAGCCACCGGTCAGCAGGCCGGGCTTCCGGTCTGCTGTATGATTTGAAGAATAAATAACATCTAAACGAATGAGTTACAAAAAAAATTCAACCCCTTATAGTTGACATGAAGGTAAACTTGACCTAATTAAACCTAAAATGGGCTTTTGAACCAGGCTGTAAACATGTTTATTCCTGCTGTGAAGTTGGCGTTTGGGGATTTGCTCACTCTTGCAGCCAGCCCCTAGCGGATTATGGCAGAACTACAAAAAATGACAGCTTGTCTGTCTATCAGAGGTCTTAATGATTGTCAGCTTTGTTTCTGTTGAAGATGTTGCAGGTGACATTTTGTTTTCTCACAGGTGCAGCAGCTCTCTCTTTTTCTGTCAGCTCTCTTTTCTCTCTCTTTTCACTCTCTTTTCTCTGTCCCCTTTTCTTTTCCCTCTTGTCAGGTCCAGCAATAATACAGTATGTAAATTCAAAAATATAATAATTACAAAGAAAAAATAAATAAGTAAATAAATAAAGCATAATATTTGTACATCAAGAGGAGCCTTATACCCATAAGGCTCCTCTTGGCAAAGCAAATCTGCCTGGCACAACACAGCAGTCAGATCCCCATTCTGCTGCTATGATGCTGGACAGGACATGTAAAAAGAAAAAAAGAAAAACAAGAAAAAAAAAACTTCAAAAGATGACTTCTTCCGGGTAGCTTCATAGTTGGCCACCGGAGGTTGCCGCTTGAAGCTACGTTTTTTTTTTTTTTTTTAATCTCAGATTCCTTCCTCTCTACTTCCTTCCTTTAATATCTTCTCCTCCCTATCTTCCTTTCAAGAAGGCATCAGCTGCAGATTATTATACGAGTGAGGCACCTTTTAATATTTAACATGTTACAGGTTTAAATCAGAATATGATAGCAGATTGTAGAACAGGAGTGTCTGTGTCTCCGGAAATGCTGTGTATTACTGTATATACAAAGAGCCTGACAGTTTTTTTTTTTTGTTTTTTTTTTACAAATTCTTCACTCCTTATTGCGACCTAACATGCTAACTGTAGTAAGTGGTAAGAGGTTTATGTGTGTTCATGGACAATCATTTAGAAGCCATATATTAGGACACTGCTTGCTTAATTAAAAAAAAAAGGAATAATGTTTTCTTGCAGGCTTGACATGGATTATGCATCTCCTATGTTGGTCTGTTGTCTCTCCACATCAATACTCCAGAGAAGAGGAGTCATGTTTGCCTGACACTAAGAACAGCTTGGGAATCAAGGCAGATGGACAGAGACAACACTGCTGTGGATGTGTCCCATCACATTTCATCAAACGACAGTTCATGTGAGGATGCGAAACCATTTCTTTTGTTCTCATGCACATACAGTCTAAAGCACAATACAAAATAAAGTTACAATTTTCAATAACTTTAATTATAAATTTGAAAAAAAGTAAAGATATGTTTTCCAATATGCATATCCTGGGGGAAAAATAACTGTATTATTCCATGTGCAGCTGTGAGCATGTGCGCCAACTGTCCTTAAAGACTTAAAGGATGCCAAACTGTCACACCTGTCATGCACACTTAAAGAGACACTTAATGATTTCACACTTTGAAAAATAGCTACATTTATCAGACTACAGCAATGTCAGAATGAGTGGCAAAATCTTACTCCAGTGATGCAAACAACAGATGAAATATCCATCCTTTAAAAGAAGCGTCAACCAAACACGAGGACATCAAAAGCAATCATGGATTAACGAACCAAAATGGACAGATAGACTTTGTAATGTTGGTGAACTGAATAATTTAACAAATGTCATAGATTAAAATATTATGCACACATTAATCTAAGTTGTTTGATACATTTATTTACTGTACTGTAAGTCTGGATCACCAGCTTCAGTTTTCAAGAGCCAATGGGTCATTAACAGGCCTGTGCAGAATATGATGACAAGCTAATGTAAACCACTTGAATCAGGTGTGTTGCAGCAGGGAATCATCTAAAACCTGCAGGACAGTGGCCCTTGAAGACTGGAGTCAGTGATCCCTGGAGGATGCCGTCACGTCCAGCTGTTCAAAATGCAAATTGCAGACCTGCATCGAGCCCCAAACTACATACAGTTTAATAAAAGGAACTGTGATGTTTTCTCAGTCAGTGTCTTTTATAGAAATGTCTGCTGTAGAAAGATATTGTTGTAACATGGTGGCTGGATGGGAAGGGTTGCTCATTCCTGGTTGTTCATTCAAGAAAACAAAAAAATCAACACCCAGTTTTACACACTGCATTTCTACTAGTACATCCTCAAAAATGCCTCAAGCTTAAAGTTTAAGTAAAATATTTGTCTTCTTTAATTTGTTTAAGAAAAACAAGTCATGTCTTCAGAGTGGCTGACCATCAATTTAGAACATGCAGTGGTAAATATCTTGAATTAATCAAATCAAGAGGGATGGTCACGCACATTTTTCATTATCTTAATTATTAATTTAGTTGTCTCTGAGCTCCCTGTATTAGTGGTCTGACTGGTGACAAATTTACACCTTTAATTAAAAGTGGTCATTGTGTTCTACATCAAGCCTCCATTGCCCTTGAAATCATGACCACAGTGAAAAAAAAGCGTTTAATGTTGCCTGATTTACACAGCTACAAAAAAAAAAAAAGGAAAAAATAACTTTCTCTAAATTGCCCCGAAATACTTTCAAAGCTGAAAAGGGGATAATTGATTGAGGTAGAGGGGCACTGAATTATGAAGACAAGGACCCAGACTGATAAATTTGATTGATACAAGTTTTCACCTTGTAGATTCAACTGCACTGCATTTTTGTCCTTTCCATGATCTAATAAAATTTTACATCTATTGTAAAGCTTGAATAGCAAATATTCTTTTAAATATAGGACCGGAGAAGAAAGCCTTCCTCTGTCTGAAGGTAGCAGGACATTTCAAGCAGAACCTCAGAAGCTCATTAATTGACATGTTACACAGCTTTTATTGAAACAATTATCTGTGTAAGAGTCATTTAGTACATGACACCTTAGTTTGATTATTAGTTTTTGGTAACTTTAAGTTTCATTAGTTTTTGCTTTCCAGGCGTTTCTATTGGTTAATGGTTTAGTTGCTAGGTCTTGAGTTGTGTGAGTTTTACACTGGGTTACTTTTGGAGTTGGGATAGCTAGGCCTTGTTTTGTTACAAACAAAACCCTACTGGCCAGCTACACACATGAAAATTTTAGTGGGCCATCGCATGTACATGATTGGAGGAGAGTTGTACCTATACAGTCTGGTAGAGGGCGAAGCCTATGTGAGATATAACTGCATTACAAGAGGGAA
Source organism: Atherinomorus stipes (assembly GCA_023101725.1). Taxonomy (NCBI): domain Eukaryota; kingdom Metazoa; phylum Chordata; class Actinopteri; order Atheriniformes; family Atherinidae; genus Atherinomorus; species Atherinomorus stipes. Next base: position 25,987 of record JALJCO010010682.1, on the reverse strand, counting down.
ATGAAAGTTGAAAGAATGTACTGTCAACTTGTGATTGTGAACACAAGCAAAGATGACAGAACAATGGGTTTTATAACACAGATGCTAACATTAGCTAACAGTCCTGTAGGGGCCTGAGCAATGGTTTGTAATAATAAGGAGCCAAACCAGGGATAGACAGAACCAGACAGTAAATAATGAGGTCAAGAGACAGTATAACAAGCCTTCAGACAAGGCGAAAATGAAAATTAACTTTGAGTGGGATCTGAATCATCAACACACCATCAACAGCAATGCTTTCAAGTGCACACTCGTGTACTAAGCTGTGGTAATTTAATCATAGTGAAATTATTAACAAAAGCTGCGCAAATCTAGTGTGCCGACTCAGCGATTCTGTTTCTAATAACCACCATCATTCTTGTGAGAAAATGCTTACTTCTCACAGATCCCTGGTTGATGATGGCGCCTGCTTAGCTGATAAAAATCACTTCAGGTTGACTATGTGGTTGTACCAAAACACTGCAAACAGCTATGTGGGAAACAGTGACTTTACATGAACCAAAGAAAAAGTACTGGAGAGATTAAGATGAGAGACAAGAACACAAAGATAGAAAAACAATGAAATGGACAAAACGTAAAACCTGCACAGCCTAAATGCTGATTTGATTCTGCTGCTGGCTCATCATCACCACTCTGCTCCATCTCGCTTTGTATTAGTTAGCTATTTATTCCGGCTGTTAGCAGAGGGAATTCACTTACATTTCAAAGAGCTTTACTGAAGAAAGCTAGCAGTAAGTCCTACCCAGGGGTACTGATTACTCATCGAAGCATTAAACACTAAGTCTTACCACTTGATTCAGGGATTCCAATAAAATAAAGAAGTCTGTGCTTGCTATCCCTCTTGGCTGAGTTGTGGATGTACATCAGAATGGGGCAGATAATGGCATGAACTTCCATTAGCTGCTGAGAAAAAACTGTGGCACCTCTTTAATGAGGAAGAAAAAAATGAGAAAGAGTGTTCTTGCATTTGAATTAACACCTCTGGATGTGCTGTGAAATATCACGTTCATACTGTACAGTAGGTGTTTAAGAAATTGTGAGAATGAGAAATGAAAAAAAACCCAAAAAAAGGTACAAGGATGACGTTTGTATGCAGTGATGAACCTTGAATAAGAAGTAAATCAACTAAAATGTTTAGTGGAAGGAATATAAAATAGAAGCAGGGAAGAGGTACGTATTTAAGGAGCAAGACACCTGTATTACCAAACACCATAGAGCAAACAAAAGCATTGCTCTCTATCTTTGTACTGGTGGACAACCTTCATTTCTTTTACCAGCATTTACAGTACAACAGAGCTGATAAATAAATGACACAACATGCTTTTCTTTAAAGCTGTTTTGAAGTCATTGGAGGTTTTGGGATTGTGAAAATAGTTCCTCTGTTTTAATGCCTATTTCAAGATTAGATCTTCATGCCTATTTCAACATTAGAGAGTTTAATGGAAATATTTTCGAAGAATGGACAAATCTAAAAAAAAAAAAAAAAAAAAAGAAAAGAAAAAAAAACCTTCCACTTTCAACAGCTGGGCCTTTGATTCCCTATTTCAGTGTAATTTTGCCTCATTTGGAAAAATAAAATCATGAGAAGAAAATGTGCTTCTTGAGAGGAAATATTGCAAACTGAATATCAATTAAAGTGTGACCAAATGAGAAAGAATCCAGAGCTCTCGCTATTATTTTATCTCCCATATCCATCTTTTGACACTGTGTTTTGTTTTTAATTGTAGTTTTGTGTCAGTTTTGCAATCACTTTGTCTTCCACCATGTGTCTTTTCTAAGCAACTAATAGCAAAGCCAGAAGTCTGGGAGTAGTTCTGGACTCAGACCTGAATTTCAGCATCACATTAAGACAGTTGTGAAGTCAGTGTTTTATCACTTAACGAACATATTGGGGATTAAAGGACTGACGTATCAGCAGGATCTGTGCATTTTATCTTTAGTAGATTAGACTTCTGTGTGTCCTTACAGGTCTTGAGTCCATCAGACAACTGCAGTTAGTCCAGAATGCTGCTGCTCGACTTCTCACTAAGAGGATCATATAACTCCAGTCCTCACATCTTTACACTGGCTTCCTGTTTGTAAAAGATTTGACTTAAAAATCCTGCTGTGAGTAGCGAGTTTTACTATGAAGAAAAAATTGTTTCAACGAAGCACCAGTGAGTTCTGGTAGAAAATATCAAATTTCAAGGTAGCTGAAGGTTTTACCATGCTCCTTACAGTTTTCGTAATCTTTAATGCAATGCTTTTTGTAAATCAGTTATGCTCTTACTTGCACATCATTTTAGTAATTATCAACAAATGTGCACATATTTTGCATGTCACTCACAACAAGACCTGTTTTCTGTGAAGTAAAATAAAAATTATCAGGCGTTTGGTGAAGGTAATAAGAACTTGCTGGTGACTTGCATTACTGGCAGAGTTGGAAAGCTCTTGCAGTGAGTGCTGACTTTCGTGACTTAAAGTGGAAGTTTAAATGCTGGTCCACTTTTATCTAAAAGGGGGTTTAAAGAAGCTCTATGCAGCCAAGCACTGCATGTTCTTCCACAAGTTTTGCATTGCAAATTACATATTGTATAACAGAGGACATTTCAATGAAGAAAGAGTTTAAATGTATCCCTTCAAAGTAAAATGTTCTCTGGCACAGCTAATAAGCCTGAACCCAAGGTGCATGGTGACATTTTGCTAAGTGTTTTTAGTGGGCATTGATTTAAAGGGGTTATCTGCAAGAGCACAGGATATATTTTTCTCTGGAACATATTAGCAAAGTATGACTCCATATGCAGTGACATTAAAAAATGAATCTTGCCAAAGCGGAGGATCCTTATACAGCCGTCTTGCAATTCCTAAGTTTTAATTATTACATTTACTTGCACTCTAAATCAGGTGTCTGCAACCTGTGGCTCTGGAGCCGCAAGAGGCTGTTTGGACTTTGCACAATGGCTCACAATAATTTTGAGTAAAAATAATGAAGAACCAACTAATATTTTTAAGTATATACATAATATTTTTAGTTTTTTTCATAGAATTTTGCATTGAATTTCCATAACATGATGCCACTAAAAGCAATTTTTAAAATCTATTTCTCTTGTCATCAGCATAGAAATCAGACGGCTCATTCTACTTAAATTCCCACAAATGTCTACATTTTAAAAAAATTCTTCAACCTTTTTATACAGTTAAGTTCCATTGGGGACAATCTGATCGGGACAAAAATATATCAGTACTTTTTTGCAAGTTTTTTTTTTTTTTTTTAATCTAAAAGTAGAAACAAAACTGATTTGTTTAAAATGACAGCAAATTTTCTGTAGTAGGCCTAATATTTATAAAAAATGATAAGATAGAACATTATTTGCAGCTACACAAATTTATTTAGCTCTTTGAGGTGAAAAATGGCTCTTTGGATTGTAAAGGTTGCAGACTCCTGCTCTAAACAAAATATTGATGTATATATTTTCATATTAAATTTTTCAGTTGTAATTATTATCTTAGTGTTGGAGATAAAAATGATCTGCAGTGTAACTTTAACTCAACTGTGCCATATGTGTGTGTGTGTGATATCGGCTGTATGTAAACATTAATAAAAGCTGTGACCACAAAGACATGGCGGAGAGGATATGATAGCACCTCATGACTGACAACTGCTGAGGCTTGGCTTGTCTGAAATGTCTGCACCAGCTTCTTCCTGAGTGATGCAACATGAGGGCCAAACATTGTGAATCAGTGTATAGAATCTGTGATATAAGCGGGAAGGTAAAGGATCTGTAAGTAAACAGTAAACAGACAGTTTTATGTTTTGACGACTAAAGTAAGAGAAACATCAAGGATATGCATGCATGACATAAAAAAAAAATATAATTACACACACTTTTAAAATTACATGAGTAGACAAAACATACTTTTTCTTAAGCATGATTAGAAATCTATCTGACATAAAAACTCTTGCAATATTTAAGAGACAATGAAAGTACATCCTACATATCTCACATCACCACCCAGACACCACAGTGTTGGAGAAGGCTGAATGGTGTGACTTGCAGACACTGCAGAGCTGGGTCGAGCTGTCCTCAGTGGAGAGTCAGGTTGGGGGAAATCCATTAGCCAGTAACTAAATCTACTTCTCAGGTCGTGGATGGGAGAAAGAAGAACAAGCCTCTACAGGGTCATAAGACACTTGAACTGTCACAAGGGAAGAGATGGGGGATAAAAGAAAAAAAAAAAAAAGCTCTGCTCCCTAGTATATATATATATATATATATATATATATATATATATATATAATACAAGCTTGTGTAATGTTTATTATGTTCATCTTGTAGAGACTGTTCAGCATAATAATTTCTAAGCAGCTAAAAGTGATGCAAACTGAAAAAACTGCACAAAATGAAAACTTGAAGCCTGAAGAAGATGCAAATGGAAGATCAAATGATCTTTTTAAAATCTCAAAAATACTGGTAACATACTGTGGAAACTTGTCCAATTATTGCAGAGAAATTTCACTCATGTTCAATGGTCAACATTACATTAGCGCTAAAGGAAAATCAGGCACACACACACACACACACACACACCCCCCACACACACACAAATAATTAAGATTCATCATCTAGTCCTTTTTAAGGTCCATTTCTGCCATACATACTGCAAAAACATAAAAGGAACATCTTAGTCTTACCAGTCAGGGATGATACTGGTAAATGCCTTGTGATAATCACACAAATGACTGATGAAATGAAATCACGTGCAATCAAACATTTTGTAAGCATAACCACAGAATCTGTAACCTGTCGACCGAAACATCTAAATGAATATGAATGCTAATCAAGTGAGAGCATATAAATGAGGCATTGTGAGTGGGAAGGAAATACTGCAGGATGAGCTTAAACCACCAGTCTCTTCCACAAAAGTCTTCATTGTCTCCATGACCCCTGGTTTAGTGACTCATATCATTCCCTTGCTTCTTCTCACACACATGTTCTGCTCTACTTTTTACTTTATTTGCCAGGAAAGATGTCAAGAAGCCATCTAAATGTCTTCTTAATAAATGAATAGCCTTAATTTGATTTAATTTTAATACTGAAGTCTGGGTTTTATGGATATCTAGTTTAAGCTGAAGGTATCAATTAAATGCTCACATTTTACCAATAAGGTTCCTCTCCTGTAACTGGCAACATAATGCAGGACTCAAACCCTTCGTTTCCAACTAGACAACAAGACAGCATTGAATTTACAGCTAGTGTTCAGGGTTGTTTAAAAGGTTTTAAAGTGAAGCTACCTGAGTCATCAATACCACTTACATCAGGTATGCAATGCTAAAAGTAAGTATTTAAAAAATTTTATAATTCCCGAATAAAATTACAAAAACCTTTGTTTGAGCCTTTACTGTGAATATTTTGTGTTGTGGACTAATGAAGCTATATTATTTCTATATCAAGTTAAAAAAAATATATAAAGAAGGGGGATGTATGACTAGTTTTCAAACTTTTTCCCCACCAATCAGATGCAAACAAGTTAGAATTCTCTAACCTTTATCTTGGTATTATTTTGGACCCCCATCTTTGGAACAGCCTGCCAGAGGGTAGGACGGCAGAGTGTTAATATTTTAAAAGGATCCACCTTTTTAATCTGGCATTTAACTGCAATTTTTATCAAGCCTCTTTTTTATCCTTTATTTCTTTTATTTTGCTATTCTTAATCTCTAATGATTTTATTTATTTGATTTTTATGGTTATCTTTTAATAAAAGTATGAGTCTGTACATTTTTGCTATTCAATTTTTAGATCTTAAATCTTTATACAGTATATCTTATAATTATTGTATCTATTGCCTGTTTTTATCTTTTCTAACTGTCCTTTAATTTTTTAGCTTTAAGCTCCAGAGCTTCCTCAAGGGAGCTCTCCATGCTGGGAGTTGTGTCTGGTCTGCCTGATGGGGACAACATCTTGGGGGGGCCCCCCACCTGGAGGACTGGGGGGCTCTGCACCATGTGTGCAGCCTACCCTGGTATATCCAGGTCAGGCGGTCTCTCATGGCGCTCCTTGGAGAGGGACCCAACTGCAGTCACGGTACGTCGCCATATATCCAATCCACGCCGGAAGTCCCAATCGGAAGTTTCTTTTTGATGCAACTTACTAAATTTTAACCCACCACTGACCCTTCTCCTAACCCTAACCACCCGACTACACTATCTGTTTGTAAGCTGCAGATAGATACTCTTGGCAGTATTTAACTAACTTCCGCATGAGACTTCCTGTATGGATTGGATGTATGGCGGCGCCCGTGTCGGTCATTGTAACAGCAGTTACAAAGGCTCCTTTTGCAACCTCTCAGCATAGATCGCGCCCTATAGATGGTTTTTCCTCATGTGGATCCTCAGTGCTATGCCATGTTACTAGTGGTCTAACTTATGTGCTGTGTGTGCATGTATGTGTGCATGGTCATAGGTCAACACTATGGCCGTCAGCAGACAGCCTCTGAAGTGGTTTATGATGTCATACAGACATAAGCGAATATTAAAAATGATACCCTTCAACTTCTTTTCACCTTGTATCTTCCCCCAGGTGTCTGGCAACTCCAGGTGAAGCTGCCTCTCACGTATAGGTCTCAGCCCCTTTGTGACCCTGTACAGAATGAAGTGGATATGGAAAAATAAATGCTGATCTTTTCCTGGACACCTCTGCTGCTGTTCTTTGCCCCCAGCAGTTGGAGAACCACTGCTGTAAATTGAAAGACTAAGCTGTCAGATTTTTTTTTAACCTTTCCTGCACTGTGATGCACCATTTCAAGACATAGTTTTTCTTTTATCAGTGCTCCAACCTCAACTTTAATGAGATGTTTTGCCTTCTGTAATAATGCGCTTTCTGTGTTAAATCAGCATCCATGTTTCCATGAAGAAATATGTAAAATTAACATAAATATATTTAGCTATATGATTTTTTAATCAAGTGCTTAACCCACTGTTATCCCTGATACATTTTGATTGCTTTTTAAATAGACAATTTCCTGTACTTTTTATCAAAAGTGTTGCACAACTACCCTGTATTATTTCCACTGTTGTTTCATGTCTACCTGCCACTGCACACAGCTGTCAAAAAGGACTATCATCAAAGCTTTATTGAGAAACCAACCCAGTGGTCCATTAGCTGCAGAGGCAGCACAGGGACCTCCTGCATACAGTAGACTGTTCATTAAAGACCATCGCATGCTGGAGATAAAAGTGGGTTTACTTACTGAAGCCAATGACGTCTACAGAGCTGAAGCTGATGATGATGGGCACGATAATAGAACTGGCTCACACAAGACAAGAAGTGGAAATTTCTACTTGACACTAGCGTTCATGTGAAGCTTTACATCTACCAAAATAAACAGTTAAATCAGTAAATATGCATGTGTCTTACAATCCTTTGAGTAACTTAACTTTGGCTATGTTTGCATAAAGTTTGTCTGCTTGATTAGCTCTTTAACTCCCACTCTCAAGCTGTTTTGAGTGTGAAGGCAGGACCTGTGGGTGCCAGAAGGTGTGTTATAGCAGCTGGGAAATAAGACAAGTCTGGTGTTGAATCGGCAGGTAAAGTGGTATCACAGATGTGAGTGAGAGGGAGAAAAGAAAGAGCGTGAGATTTCAAAGTTTCTGTGTGAGGCAGATTAAAACATTTTGAACTTATACTGTATACTGTATGTAAAAAAACATGGATGTGCACATGTTTGGAGGTTTAAATGGGTTAATTACACGTCAGACACAGTACAGTACTCTTGGAGACGATCTATGGTGATGATATGTTTAGGCAGAAATTCCCTTTTTGGGCAACTTTGACCAGTGGGCCTTGAATGTTTGTTTGCCCCAAACAACCAATGTACCAACAACAGATATAAAGCTAACACATTTGCAAACACACTATGTGTGTGTTTGAGTAGCAGCTCTGCCTCTGACTGATCTGAGAAACTGGTTCTTTCATTTATCTCTCTTCAGTCGCTCTTTGTTTTTCCTTTCATGTTATCATCTCAGGGTCTATAAAAGGGTCTTAAAGCTCTGGGATTCACTCAGATTTTTTCAAACCATGACATGAAATTCATAAGAGATGGAAAAAAAAAAAAAACTTTATTGGAGCCCAAAGGAAAAATCTAATGTTGTATTAAGTTATTTTTGTTGTTTTTTTTAAATATGTAACAATCATAATTAGCCAAAAGTTATTCATGTCAGACCCTGTAAAAATCTGCATCTAACTGCTTTTCCATAGCTTCTGCATGCAGTTGTGTCACATCAAAAGATTTTTTTTTTTTTCTGAGCATGTTATTTGCAGGGACATGGTGAAGGGATGACGCCTGGAAGGAGATTTAAGAACACAGAGGCCATTTCTGAAGCAGTCACTCTTGGAAAACAATGTCAACGTTGAGGTTGTCAGTAATGCTCTACTGTTAAGTGACAACTGCTTCACAGCCCCAAAGTAGTGTAAAATAGTGAAAAGTTAAATAACAGAATAATCATGTGATGCAGATTAAAGTTATTGATCAAAGGGCCCATGGTATATGCTTCCATGTTTCAGAGTAAAGTTTTAGAGTAAAGATTTCTGGATGCAAATCTCTTTGCATCCAGAGATTTTGCATAATAAAACTCCCAAATGTTTGATTAATGTTGGCTATATTCTCCACCCATCCATGATCCATGATGTGAGGAGGACGAGAAACCTGAGATAGCAGATCTGTTGATGTATCTGAAGAACTGTTAAGTGAAGCCTCTAAGATTTGAGGGACCTTAGCATGCTGCAGTGAACTAGACATTGACTTTTCAATTGTTTGCTATCGTTCTTTTGCACTGAAAATTACTTATTTCTTATGTTAGAAACCTGTTTTGTGAGGAAGAATGCAAAAGCTGAAAAATAAAACTCAACATTTGTTTATAATGAGTAATGCAATTTTCTTTTTGTCACAGATGATTTTATGAAATTAGTAAATAAGTATCAAAAAAAGTATTGTTTAGGAACCAGTATCGAAGTGAAGGTATGAGTACCAGTATTGAAATTTTTTAATGATACCCAGCCCTATTAATATAACCTCTCATTTATATTACTATGAGCTCATGCATACACTGTGTATTGACCACTACATTGAAAAAGCTTACGGTACATACGGTACATACGGTTTATCGGTTTATACGGTTTATAATAATAATAATAATAATAATAATAATAATAATAATAATAATAATAATGGAATAGTTGGAGAGCCAGCTCTAGCAGAACAACGTGAGGGATGTGTGGTCTGGAATGAAGAAGATCATCAGCTTTAAGTTAAAGGGGAATCAGACTGATGGGGGTCTGGACAGAGCTAACGAACTGAACATGTTCTTCAATAGGTTCAGTTCCCCCACTGCCTCCAACCCAACACACCACACACCCTCCATGAGCCCACAGCTTTCCTGTCCCACCTCCACCCTGTCACCCCGCAGCTCAGTCATGGACCTGAACACAGCCTCATTTCCCGCCACATCAGGACATCCTGAGACCTCCTCTGCAGTGGTGTAGTCTACGTGATACGCAGGTATACGCCGTATACTCACTAGAAAAAGTCCCAAATTACCGTATAACCACTGAAAAATGCGCACAGATACGTATCAGCATGTTTTTGTTGCATAATTTTCCCGTTCAGAAATTCCCCATTTTCTGTGTGAGGAAGTGGCACGTCTGAACTGTCAAGCCTGAAGCTCACGTTAACTACTGAGTTTGCGCCCTACGGTAAAAACCAGCCTTAACGAAGCAGTGAAGAACAGCAGCACGATCCGCCAACGCTGGTCAGCTGAGAAGAAGTGCGTCACATGTACAATGCGTGCAGGTGCGTTGTAGATGAGGGCTGGACCTGGCAGCCTGGAGCAAGAGTCAGGTGGGGGGGGGGTTGAAACAGGCGTGGGCAGTGGCATCGCCAGCCGATTTTCCCGCGGCTTCGGCCCCGGATGTTTTGAGTCTCGCCCCGGGTATGAATTTACTGTTTAACCACCTTTTCCTGAAAAAATCAGATGAAAGACCAAATGACCCAGCTTTCTACCAGCACTTGAACGCACCATAAACATGCGACGGTTTAGCCTAGCTCCCGTTAGTGTGGTGTGTGCGTAAGTGGGTGTGTGTGGAGTCCGAGGTCCGATTAGCCCCCCATCGGATGTCAGACGAAGCTAAAGTAAGTTTGTCAGCTCCGTGTGCGCATGTGCAGAGGAGAGCAGCAGTGAAATTAAAGCAGATGATGAGAGCGGAGATGTACAGAAAATATGAGAGAAAGCAGCAGTTACATCATCAGCTTTTCAGCAGGAAAGTAAAAGGTAAGATATCACAGTGTTGACTCTTTTTTTTCTCCTTAAAAACGATATAAAAAAGTCAACATGACCCCCCCCCCCCCCCCCCCCAACATAAAAAACGAGGCTGAAGTTAGCAGCAACTCCTTTCCAGCTTCTGTTTCGATTTTGGCTTAAAGGGCAATTCCACTCAAATAATTTTGTACTGACAACATTTAACTCGGTCCGGTGTAAAAACTACAACACGTAGACTTTTCATTAAAGAACAGTTTCTGATTTATGAAACCTATAAATGAATAAATGAGGAGAAAATGAGAACAAATGAGGAGGAGAAAACAAATGAGTAGGAGAAAAGGAAAACAAGTGATGAGAAGAGAACAAATAGGAGAGAACTAATTAGGAAGAAAAAAGAGCAAATAATGATATGAGAGCAGGTGAGAAGAGAACGTGATGATGAGGAGGGTCAGTGATGAGTCAGAGTAGATAGAAGGTGAATACTGTATGAACTGTTCTGTGTGAGTGCAGTGCATGGGGTTTTAGCAACATACAGGACTGTCTCAGAAAATTAGAATTCATGATATTCTAATATTTTGAGATAGGATATTTGAGTTTTCTTCAGCTGCACGCCATAATCAGCAATATTAAAACAATAAGGGCTTGTAATATTTCAGTTGATTTGTAATGAATCCAGAATGTATGACATTTTCATGTTTTTTAAATTTCATCCTATCTCAAAATATTTTTGTATTTTGTATATACAATATAATATATATTATATTGTTTTGTCTTTTTTTAAGGGGGGGGGGGGGGGGACACACAGTCACAGTACCGACTAGAATCAAGTAGACTACACCACTGCTCCTCTGTCTCCAGCCTGACTGTCTACTGCAACCAGGTCAAGGAACAACTGGAGAAACTAAACTGGCACAAGGCTGCAGGTCCAGATAATGTCAGTCCCAGAGTTCTCAAGACCTGCTCAGAATAACTATGTCCGGTTCTCCAGCACCTTTTTAACACCAGCCTGAGACAGAACAGAGTTCCTGTGCTGTGGAAAACATCCTGTCTTGTTCCAGTGCCTAAAAAACAACAACCAGCTGAACCAAAGAACTACAGACCAGTTGCTCTGACATCTCACATCATGAAAGTCCTGGAGAGACTCTTACTGGCTCACCTCAACAAGCAAGTGAATACCTTTCAGGACCCATTACAGTTTGCATATTGTAATGGGCTTGGGATTGAAGACGTACGCCATCATCTTCCTGCTTCAGAGAGCCCACTCTCATCTGGACCAGTCAGGCAGCACTTTGAGGGTCATGTTCTTTGATTTCTCAAGTGCCTTTAATACTATTCAGCCTGCTTTGCTATGTGAGAAGCTTCATAAATTCCAGGTGGATCCTCCACAACCACCTGGATTAACGACTACCTAACAAACAGACCACAGTTTGTGAGACCGAAGGGTTGTGTGTCTGAGATGGTGATCAGCAACACTGGAGCACCACAAGGAACTGTACACCATTCCTCTTCACACTGTAAACCTCAGACTTCCAGTACAACTCTGAGTCCTGTCATTTGCAGAAATACTCTGATGACTCTGCAGTTGTGGGGTATATCAGTGATGGACAAGAAGCCGAGTACAGGGAACTGGTCAATCAGTTTGTGAAATGGTGCAGTAACAATCACCTCATCTTAAATACCAGCAAGACTAAAGAGATGATTGTTGACTTCAGGAGGAGCAAGAATAAGCAGCATAGTCCTGTCTACATCCTGGAAGAGGAGGTGGAGGTGGTGGAGAATTACAAATACTTTGGAGTTCAGCTGGACAACAGACTAGACTGAAAATGCACCACTGACTACATCTACAAGAAAGATCAGAGCAGACTCTACTTCTTAAGGAAGCTGAGATCATTCAACGTCTGCACCAAGATGTTGCAGATCTTCTACAAGTCTGTTGTGGAAAGTGCAATCAGCTTTGCAGCATCTGTTGGGGGCAGCAGCATCAGAACCAGAGACTTGAAGAAAATAAACAAGCTGATCAAGAAAGCTGGTTCTGTGCTGGGGATAACTCTGGAGCCGCTGGAGCTAATTGTTCAGAAAAGAATGCTGCACAAGCTGATGAAGATGATGGAGGATTCATTCTTCCCATCCTCTCCACAACACGGTGAAGAATCAACAGAGTGTGTTCAGTCGGAGGCTGTGTCAGGTTCACTGTAGGACGGAGAGGTACAGAAATTCATTCCTGTCAGCAGCCATCACCCTGAAGAACAAAACTGACTGGCTGACTGACTTATTATTTTTGTTGTTGTATTATTTCATATATATGTTATATTGTTTAAAGGGAAAAAAAAATTTTAAAAAGTACGAGCGTATTACAATATTGAATTTCCCTTCTGGGTTAAATAAAGTATTTTTCATTCATTTCAATCAGAAAAGATCTTGCCAGGTCCAGTTTAAATAAGTGAACAGACTCAATGCTACCCTACAAAGCCAAAAAGCAGTAACTACATATTTGGTCAAAATTAAGTTTTTACTGAAAATGTTTGTTTTATCACCTACTTTATCTTGTAATAGAACCACATCTTTCAACTTTTTCCCATTTCAGAGAAATCACTATGTCAATAACGTATCGAAAACATGTTTGAATGGCCAGCATCAAACTTTGAAGTTTCAAGGTTAGCGTAGTTACTGCTCTTTGCCTTTGTAAGGCAGAGTGGATTGCAGAGGTTTTCACATTAGATTTGAAGTCCATGAACACAACAAGCAGTGATGAATGAGACATGAACATGGTCCAACACAAAGAGTGCATTCAACTTAAATCAATGTTAAAGTGAGGCTTTTGTTAATATATTTTCATCATGCTCTATCCACTCACTGTTTAACCTCAGCGGAGTGTGTGATTGAAAGCTATCTAAATGGGCTAAATTGAGTGTGGGTAAGCTGACCCCGGCCAGTACCAAACATTGTCTGCACATCATTTTGTCCCCCTGATTATACTTTTAGCCTGATCTCCACAGTGAGAGGTAAAAATAGGTAAAGAGCGCATTTAGTTGCCTATTTTTTTCCCCCCCCCCCCCCCCCCCCCCCCCCCCCCCCCCCCCCCCCCCCCCCCCCCCCCCCCCCCCCCCCCCCCCCCCCCCCCCCCCCCCCCCCCCCCCCCCCCCCCCCCCCCCCCCCCCCCCCCCCCCCCCCCCCCCCCCCCCCCCCCCCCCCCCCCCCCCCCCCCCCCCCCCCCCCCCCCCCCCCCCCCCCACATGTACAGGGCTTTCCCAAATGAAAGCACAAGATACCCTCATATCTTTATTGGCTTTGATTTTTTTTTCCTTTGGGGGGGGGGGGGGGGGGGGGGGGCAGCTAGTGGTTGCCTTCATCTGTCTTATTCTGCAATTATGCTGCTTGGGAAAACATTATGTTAACAGTCATACTCAAAACTATTCATACCCTCAAATTAACAAAGGAAAAAAAAACAGCTGTCAGTGAAATAAGCTGAAATTGACTAAAGTAATAATCAATATAAAATTATTTGAAAATCGAGACATTGACTTAGAATAGGGGATTATCACGCTTCGTGTTCCTGTTTCCAGAACTTGTCACATTTAAGCGCTTCCTCTTCCGGGCCAGTTCAAACTGAATCCAATGTCACTGCTCTGTTTCACTTTGTAAATCGAATAAACAACGCCACCCTACTTAAATTTTCATGGATTCCCAACTGAAGCGATGCTATGGAATTAGTGGATCAAAGCAATTCGCCGGGGTGAAGGGCCGAACTTTATAATAAAATAAGGTAGCGCGTTTATTTGTAGCTGGCACGTCAGTGATGCAGCTGCATTATAAGTGTTAGCTGATGTGCTCAACTGTGCGTTTGAAAACACACAAGCATCTGGAAATCAGATCTTAGGCCTTTATCAGTAAAGCATTAGGGGGAAAAAGAAAAAAAAAAAACTTGCTTAGGCCATGACATTCACCCAGTGGAGGTGACATGCAGCTGTTGCTATGTGAAGAGGCAATGTCCTTGTCTAATACACAAAATCTGTGAAAATGCTCTTTTATAAGCGGTCTCCTTTCTAGGCAGTCCCCAGTTGATCCACTGGAAACAGGAGGGTACAGACCCTACTTTTAGATGCTTATGTGTTTTCAGACGCACAAAGTTAGGCACATCAGCAAACGCTAGCCTGCTAACGCCAGCTATAATGTAGCTGCATCATTGACGTGCCGGCTACAAATAAACGTGCTACCGTGTTTTATTTTAAAGTTTGGCCCTTCACCCCGACAAACCCTGCTTAAATGTGACAAGTTCCAGAAACAGGAACACGGAAGTGTGATAATCCTCTATTGTGGTTTGAAAGAAATATTACAAACACACAAAAAATAACACAAGTTAACAAGCATGATGGGGCTACAAATCTAAAATGTTGTTGAGCAATATTTTGAGGCAATCACTGCAACCAGGTTTTTTCTGTAATGTTCAGAAAAACTTCTCACTTGTTGACAGATATTTTGGTTCACTGTTTATGGGACAGGTGCTCTAATTGGTCTGGGACAGTTTTGATTATTTGTTGTTGGTTTTTTTATTCTTATTATTTCTGACCACAATTAAAAAATATTACTTTGTTTCACTAAATAATAGTTTAGTAAATTTTTATTTATCATAAGTTTCTTGTTATTTGAATTAATACTGTGAATTTAGCCTTTTCTCCAATTGGAGGGCATGAAAAACTTTGAGTACCACTGTATGTGCCACTGATGATTTTATCTTATCTAAGTTCAAAAACTATGTTCATACTCTGTTTCAGAAGCTGATACAGGACCAGGGAGTTTAAAAGGGTTTCACGTGGATTTATTGATAGTGTGGCAAGGTACGCAAGGAGCGCTCAGGCAGGATTCAATCCCCAGACTCCCGGGTGAGAGTCATGCGCACTCACCAGTCAGCCAAAGGGACGTCCCTGTGACCAAGTAGCCAGGGTGCATGATAATTTAGAGGCATAGTGACAGGACCCTACCTTGTCACAACAGCACACAGCAAAGTCCAGTGAACACTTGAACATGTATCATGTTTGGGAGTTAAGTATTGAACCCCCCCACCCTCTACAATCTCCTTTCATGGTCTGAGCTACTTGTTAAAAAACACAGCTCCATAGAGTAAGATCTTGGTGCTCTTCAGTGCTGGTGCACACAGTGCAACATTTAACATAGTAGAAAGGCAACTGGCAACATGGAGCTGCAGAGCAGTTTGTGTGTGTATGAATTTGATAGTAAAATAGTGCTGAGTGCATTGAAACTGGTGCAAATGCCTCATGAAAAAGATACAATATGTGATAAGCCAAAAATAAGATTGTGTGACAAAATTGGCAGATTTGGTTTGGTGCCTTGTGGGAAATTCTACATTATATTAGTAGAATTTACATTTCTCTTCAACATAATTATTTTTGAAAGATGGTTTCAGCAGTTAATTACAGTAGAACTAGTTTTAAAGTATGCTGAACATAATTCAGAATGAGTCTCTGGAGATACATCAATTCCCAGAACCACCTGCTGTATACAAACAAAACAAACTAACGTATGTTCCATGAAGCCCTAAGTTGTCATCCACCTCTTGTGTATCATCAGACTTGTAATGTTTTGACAGAATGCATGCTTTTTGTTTTTGTTGCGGTGAAATAATCATCGTATGTCATCCCAATCTCATGATCAGCCTTCTCAAATGACACCCCTCTAAGTGTATGGCAAATGAAGACAAAAGCTCTATTTGAGCGCAGCCTCCTGTCTGGAAGGAAGTACGCCCATGTGTTAGTGAGTGTGTGAAAGTAGCAGGGAGGTGACGCAGGGATGATCCGGGGCTCAGAGCGGAGGAGCAGAGACTGGTAGTGAGGAGAATGAATAGTGACTGGCGCTCAGCCCAGTGGCAGCTTAATGACTTGCGGTCAGTTGACTCTGTCTCAATTAATCAGACTGCTCTTTCCCGCTCGCCTACTGTCCCCCCTCCTCCTCTCCCCTTGGCTCTAATTTCTCCCTTTGTCTCCGTCCCTTGGGCAGCGAAACAGTGCTTTTCTTCTTCTCTCCATGTCTTTTGTTTTTTGCTTTTATATCTGTCTACATTTCTATCTCTATGCTATTTCCTTCCCTCCATCTCTCTCCTTCACATGGTCCCTGACAGCTCCCTCGACTGAATGGTCTTCATTTCTTTCTGCATTAGTAAGAGACTGAAAGAATGAGGCCATTTTAGTATCACCCTGGATCATCCATGTTGTAGCCTGTTTAAGTCTGGTGAGACACAGTCTTCCAAGTCCTAGGGAATTAGTTTTAGAGGGAAAACTCATGCCTGTGTTGGCTGTAGTGGAGACAGCGTAAACAGGTAGTGAACTACATATAAAGGGAGGAAAAGATCAAGCTTGGCAACACAAGTAAACCCCCCAACATGCTTGCTCCTTGAAAATAGTGAAAGACTAGAGAGTGTGCTTCTCTGTGTGGACAAGTGGCAGGTCAGCTCTCACATGTCAGATGTTATCTACTTTCTGGAAATCCCAGGGGGTGCTTGTTGGCTTCCCAGGGTGGTCCTGACTGGGCTGACATTTGGAGGACTGGTTTGTGATGGCCTGTAGGGCTGTGATGTGCAGCAGCAGCAGTCGCAGCTACTGTCTGTCTCTGCTTTATCTTTCTCCTCTTTCTTTTTTTTTTTTTTTTTTTGGTCCTTTGTCTCTCTAGATTTAGTCTCTAGTTGTCACTCCTTTCTCTGTGTCACATTTATTTCTGCCTTTTTCTCTCTGCACTCATCTTGTTCCATTTCCATCTCATTTTCACTTTCCGTCCCCCCTGCCCAGCTTTCCCTTTCTCTATATATACCTTCTTTTTTTCATAGTCAAGCTCTCTGCCTTTCTTGCTCCTTCCATGTCTGCCTCACATATAGTTCTTATTTTCCAATCTCTGCCCCGTCCTCTCTCTGTCAGCAGGGTCAGAGTGGGGCGAGCCGCTGTAACAAGCCCAACTGCCATGACACTTGCATGTTGGAAAGAGCAGAGGGGAGACATGGGACCTCGGTATTAACCAGGCTGACCCAACCCTTAAGCTCCTTGGTGCAAAGAGAGGGAAATAGGGAGCAGCCAGAGGTCAAATACTCAAGGGGGGGGACTTCTAATGTGGCCATGGAGCAGGATAATATATATATAGTAGGAGCACTTATCTATTTTCTATGCCTGCTACTTCTGATTGGAGGCTAACTCACGTTTTTGTAGGCTTTTATAGGCTTACTTTTAGATGTTTTTTAAACATGCTAAAGAAAGGCCAATAAAGAGGAGCAACTAAAAAAAGATGTAAGAAAAACCTTATTGGTGAACAAGAGTTGAATTTCAAACCACTGGAGGTAGATGAACGGAAATTGGAGGTGGCAGATGCTTTTGATGAGGTTCCTCTTGTGTCAGGCAAAGGTGCAGATGAGGAGGAGGAGGTTTGTGTGAATATTAGCCTGGAGGGGTAATGACTGAAGAAAAGACATATTTAAAGACATGGGATCAGTCTGATTGACATGAAGAGTGGCAGGGTGGAACACCATAGGACCCGAGTTGTGACAACAGAACATAAAAATTTGACAGTGTGGGAAAATGGATTTTAATAAAAAAAGTAGCAGGATTAACCAGATAAACACTAGATTATGAGGGCAGATGTGAGAAAAACAGATCTTTACACTAAACTTTTGAATAAGCTTCATTTCACTGCATTCTCTAGAAATGCAGTAACTGTAGTGGTTACCATTTTGAATACAAAATAGTTGTTTTGCACAAATTCCACTTAATTAAAATCAATGTTTCTTTATTCTCTCCATTCAATCCTTTAGACAGTTGTGTGTTTAATTTTCTAAAGCAAGCAGTTAAAGGTACAGTGCTTTTTGATACCAAACATCGAGTATTTCTTTCATAAATACATATTTTACCAATGTCTAATCAGTCCCATCCAAATGAAAGCATTCTCTTTGCTTAGAATGAATTGTTTATAAATGCATAGTTAGCAGGGCACCCAACCGAAGGCTGCATGTTGCGTTGCCATCTTTGAACACGGTACCCAAAAGGGGACAAACAAATAGCCTTCCACGTTTTAGCTGTGAATCCCTGCGTGTTGTTGAGGGAGGAGGAAGAATGAGCAAAGACGACCATGGATCATTACACTTACCCTTTTCCCATTGAAATGGAAGATCATCCATACTCTTTGCTCAGCAAGAGGGACAAAAAAATAGCTGAGAAAATAAAAAAGAAATAATAACTGGGAGGAATGGGAGTCTACATCGATGTAGCTTTCACCAGATGGAGACAATTCATGAGGGAGGGGGACTTCAAAATTGACACGGTTGCAGGCTTTCTGGTGGACAGGTAAATTAATTCAATCTAATTGTAGCCTTCCATTGCACCCAAAAAAATCCATTTTAATAATGATGTTTATTATCATTTACAAGCATTAACTTTGGAACCAGTGTTGTTTGTGGCAGCTATCTGAGTTTTAGTCTTAGTCTTTCTGACCAAAGTGCTTAGTTTTAGTCACATTTTAGTCATTTCTGTATCTGATAGTTTTAGTCTAGTTTTAGTCGACGGAATTAAAAAATGTTTTAGTGTAGTTTTAGTCAGTTAGGCTAAAAAGAAAAGAAAAAAGTTAGAATTTTTGGTCAGTAAATATTGGAAACTGGAATCAAAGTTACAGGCTTTAGTGAAATTCATAAAACAATTAACCTTATCACTTTTTATATAAATAATATAGCCTACAGTACAAGGCTCTCTGTTTTCTTTGTGATGGATTGTAGGCTATTGGAAATGTGTTCATAATCATGTCATCATTTCTGACCAAAGCAGTCAAATAGCTTGGTTGATGCTGCTGCCTCACTTGCGTGTCTGACCCCAGGTGTGTTGCGCATGTGTGTGCCAGAGTCCTGCAACAGTTCGGATACCCGACAGGGAACCTGCAAAAAACGCTGTTTAGCAGATAGAAATGACAAAGATTAGTATCACGGTTCAGGTGTGGATGGATATTTATGTAGTTCGGGCAGGTCACGGCTTGTTTTTTTGATTGTGGACATGACATTTTTTAAACATAAGGCGCCGGGATCATTTCTAGCACACGCAGAGACACTGCTGGTGATGCGAAGCAGGAATGGAGTGCAAAGTTAAGACCATGGATCTTTGAATCAAATAAATAAAGCCCCAAGTGGCAAAATGAGACTACTGTGAATTTTTGCACATTTAGTAACTTAATGGGTAGACGTCCGGGTCAGGTTTGACAGAGAGAGCCACAGTTAGTGGGTCTTGGGTTCGGATGCAGGTTGGTAAACCTGCAGAACTCTGATGTGCACTCGGCTGCACGCCAAGTGGTGCTCGGCGTGCCCAAGTACTACTTTTTAAGCTTTTGACGGACAGATTAATGCACAATAAGCAGAAATTTCCTGCATCATGAACGTCTGACAGACCACCCACTGACATTTTTGTTCAGTCTCGTCTCGTCAACGAAAATTCGCACATGTCTCGTCATGTTTAAGTCATCATAGAGACAGGTTTAGCTCGTCATCGTCTCGTTATCATCATGAAAAAAAGGGGCGACAACGAAATGATTTCGTCATCATCGTTAACGAAAACAACACAGTTTGGAATCAAAGTGATCCGGACACACTTTGACTAGTCACATGAATGAATGAATGAATGAATGAATGAATGAATGAATGAATGAATGAATGAATGAATGCTTTTATTTTGGTTTAAAAACAAAAAAATAATATATATATATTTTTTTCTTTTTCTTTTTTTAAATATAGGCAACATATTGGCCTATATGAAATATCCCAAGATGGATTTCAGCATATGCAACATGCAGACATGGTGTAATTACTTTATCCTCCCGCTTAAGTCTTATGATTTGCTATTACTTTTGATACAAAATGGCAAAAACAACAAAATTTTCAGTTAGCCTACAGTGGAAAAGCTGTGATGCAACAGCTTTCTGTTGCTATTACTCTTCACAGAAGTCATACCAGTAAGCAACAGTGCGCTTGTTTTAGCTGTATTTTCTGAGTTTTTCCTCATGTTTCATAATTTATTTTAGCTGATTTAGCTGAGCTTATTTAGCTTTTGAGGACATCAAATGGTAATACCAGCTTCTTGTTGTGATTTACAGTAACTTAACGGTATCAATAATGAAACCGAATGATGTATTGTTCTGTACTGTACCTCATCATCTGACAGGACGCTCAAAAATGTGCAAGATGTTGACATTTTCACACTTATGAGTCCCTACGGCTTTGGAAGTGGTAAATAACACACTTAAATGGCGAGGTGCCAGAGCGCAGTACTCGGCTGTTTGAATTCAATTTGCACACCACTAGATGGGAATAATTCTCTCACACTGGGGCTCTAAAACTTCTCTAAACAACAAAGAGGATTTCTAACCTCACTTGGAGCAGATGGTTCAAGCAGAGATTTCCTCGGCTTAGAGCTTGAGGGGCTAAAATCTCTGGAGCACCCTATTTTCAAAAAGGGATACAAATAACTATTTGTATTCCCAAGTTTTTAATATTTTCACACAGCTATTTAAAGTGGATTACTTGCTATGCAGTAAATGGTACCATCAAGATAAACTGTGTTGGCAGGTTCCCACTTCAACCTCTACAAAATAACACAGGAGCTCTCCTCTGAAAAAGGAAGAAAAGATAGTTGTGTTTTACTAGAAATTCAGTTCCGATCATTATGAATTAAATAAAAAAAAAAAACATTGAATAACGAATGATTAATAATCAATCCATTACTATAATCACCTATTGATCACAGTTTACATTAACCATCAAACAGAACACACTGCATTTATTTATTGAAGTGAAGCATCTATAAACCGATCTTGGCTCCCACACTGCTTTCTCATCAAACAAATTAATTGACAAGTTCTTGCTCAGCCTTCATGGTCAATGTTGAAAAACTGCCTGATGCAATTCAATTTGTTGCAGTGGGCTTGCAGGATTAAGGCAGAGCAGCACTGCAGATAGCAGCTGGTCTAAAGACAAAAGCATTAGTCACACACTCATATTAACCCTGCTTAGATGTTTTAGGGCGCATTCAGAAAGCATAGTCCACTAGACTCGGTCCATTTGGGTGCGGGGTGGTCTTCCGGACCGAGATCGCTTTCATGTTGCACCATAGCCAAACAAGCCAAACAACCTTTTGAATAATGTTCCCTATCTCTCCACAGGTGGCGCTGAATTCGGACTCACTGTAGGCTAGGACAAGACATACAACGAACAAGAAGGTTCTCACAACTTCCGTTTCCTCAACCAAAAGACATCATTTTTGTGCGTACTTATGAGGAGATGAGATATACTTTCATCAGACCAAATATTGATTAAAGCTTTTACTTCCTTGTAACTCCACGTCTGACCACAAGCCATCTTTATAAGTACTGCAGTCCACACATGTGTTTGTTGTCATAGCGTTTACCCACAATGCCCAACATTTTACCCACAATGCCAAAGCAATTTGTCCACTACCCGTAATTGGTTCACTTGAAACAGACTCAGACCTGTGTTTGTAAGCGGACTGAGTTCGCTTGTTTGTTCCGGATCAGAGTCCGTTTGCGCATTCAGAACTCCCCCAAATGAAGTGGACTTTCCAAGCAAACGGACTCTGATTCGAATCAAAAAGCTTTGTGAACGCGCCCATAAAGCAGTCACACGTTGCACACATTTGTTTTAGAAACTCAAATTCAGTCTATTTTCAATAAGGTTTGTAAATTAGGTCAGTATAGAAGTGTGTGTTCCCTATATTTTTCCTTGATTTAATTGCAGACACTACACACTGGAATGTTTGCAATGCATGAAAAGACACCTTCAAGTAAACTGATTAGTATCAACTGTATCATTTATATTTCGCCTGAAGTGGATTTGGGTGATATTTATGTGACAAACTGCCTGCACTGTTTCCAGCTCTAGCCACAGCTCCATCTTCTTACAGTCAAACAATGTACAGTCTAACATGATGGTAACATGGTGCAGTAATAATACAATTCATGAACTGACAATTTATCCATACTGAAACAGTATTTTTGTGTGGGAAGCATCCATGTAACTTGGCAGGAATTCTGAACGGTGACAAACCCATTTCAAATAATGTGTGCCACATTACTGTATTTATGAGCAAATCAAATGTCACAGAAGTTGGGAAAATGTGTAAAATGAAAAAGAAAACCCATATAAAGCTTGAAAATCTTAAAAACTATCTTAATTATGATAGGAAAAATCAAATTTGAATTAATTTATTTGGAAAATGATAAAAGTAATATGTCTCAAAAAAGTTAGGATGGGACCATGTCACTGAGTAGCACCCTGTCTTCTTCTACAGTAACAAATGTCTCGTATACTGTACATCTGGCAACTAAGAAGACTGTTGCTCCATGTTTGGAAGACAAATATTGTCTAATTTTTATTTGACCATTCTCAATAGTCCTCTTTCTAGGGGATTCTGCACCCCATGAAATACAAAATGTTTGAGTTTGTGAAAGGACTGAAGGTGAAGGTTTTACTCAGAGATCATTTTACAGCAGAGCTTTGACCTGAATGTTTGAATGGCATGGAAAACTGTGCCACTGTGTGTGCATTGATGCCTGGTAGTGGTCCTGAGCCCATACAATGATTTCCATGACAAAATCCAGTCTGTTTTTTTAATGTAGTGTCTTTTGAGGGCCTGAAGATCATGGTCTCTGTTGATTTTTGGCCGCATCCCTTGTCCACACAGCTGTCGCCAAATTCTTTCAGATTTTTGGAGGGTTTGTAGATGATGGACTATTGAAATACTTTTTCATTGAGAATTTATTCTAAATTTACCCCACAACTAAATTTTTTGCAGCCCATTGCGTTGTCTGTCTTTACTTCTAAGAGTCTTTGCCTCTCCAAGGTGCTCTTTATATAGCAAGTCATACAGGCCTGTTTCCTAACTGGTTGCAACTGGCTCCAATAGTTGCAACATTTTTCTCCAGCTGTTTGGCTTTAGCAACTCTTACTTTTCAGCCTATTGTTCCCTGTCTCAACCTTTTTCAGACGTACTTTAGCGATCAACTGAGTAGCTTAAATCTTTTCCATGAAAAAGAGAAGTCTCTTTTTCTTCAAATTGCACACTTTCTGCGTTCTATTGGGAATTAAATTTTGATATGCATTTAAAAATTAGCGCTTTAAATTATTGTTCACAGTTCAGAGTTTCCCAGTCTGCAATGTTTAACAAGTGGGACTGAAGCATGAAAATATGGTTACTGTATGACTTTTTAGATAGAATTAGATTGTAATCCCTAGTCCTGCAGATCAACATAGCTACAAACATTCTCTCATATCGAGAGGTATCTGTGGCTCTGATGTTAAGAAGAATGCTGTTTTGTACCTCTTATGAAAAGAAAGTGATGGCTCAAAGAATAACTGGTCTTGACAAACTTTATGTTTATCTAGAACATAAAATCAAGCAGTTCAAACAATGGGATTGGTTCACCTTTAATAGTGACTCCAAATTCACTTTTACACCCTTACAATTTACCTCAACAAAAGTTACTTCAAAGTTAATGCAGAAATAAATACAACACAAAAGGTAATCAAACTTTCACTTATTTTTGATGCTTAAAAGACAGACTTTATCTGGTATTTGAGCAAAAATGTCCCACTCCTCATGGCCACCAGCACTGCTGCCAGTGTTGGTGATAAACAACAAAGAGAGTACAGAGCCAACAAAAACCCACTTTATACAGTCGCTCCTATATAAGCCATGCGTGCACCTTAACAAACAAAGAGGAGAAGCTCTTCACAAATAACTCCCCAAACTGTTTCTTTCTCAGTCTTTAGCCTTCCCAGTGGTGTTCCAATCTGTAATTACAGACTTTATTTGATTCTAATCACCAGCCTGAAAAGAAAGATACCACTTCCCCCTCCTAAACCCTCCCACAAAGACCTGGAAAGGTGGAAAGCTATATTTCTCCCAATTATCTAGTCAGGATCGACTGGCTTGGTGCTGAAGTTCTCAGAGTGTGTTTGCCAATTTGCTGTGTCAATTAGATTTTCTCCTAGGTAAGTAATCCAACTCAGGGGAGAGGGTGAGAGAGGGAAAGATGAAGGGGAAAGTAATTACAGCTTTTTGGGAGGTTGGCAGCTGCTCCACAGTGCCTCCGTACCACCCCTGTCTTTTTTAATCACTTTTATTGCAGTTTATGGGAAACTCTCGCCTTTGTGTTTTCTCGCTAGGAAAACAGATTAGATTCAAGAACAGATAGCTGATACACACTAAAACACAGCTTTTAAAAAAATGCACATGCATGATCTCTTTCTGTCAACTCCACATGCATAGAAAGAAAAAAAAAACTAGGAACAAAGTAACTGATGACAACACTGTTTCTTTGTATTCATTTCAGCACAATGCTGCAGCTTGTGAGGTAGAAACATAACGTTGGATATGCTATTTAGCTTTGGATATCTCCTACAAGCAGACTGACAATAAGAGTTGGAAAGCTTAAATGTGATTATCACATCAAATCTCAGTGATAGTGATACTTGAAAACTTCAGATTTTGACAAAGACATTGAACATGTGGAAAGATTTTGGGGGGCTATGAGGGGAAAAAAGACCCAATCCAAACTGATTATAAACGCTATTATATATTGTGCAGGAATGTGGAAAACCAAATGAGAGAGAGGGAATTAAGCAGAGTGGTGCTCACTTGCTGACACTTGGCTGTCCCTTCTGCCCTTGTAACAGCCTGACACCTCCCTAATCCCCACTCCAGTCCACCAACACAACCCCCATCTCAGCTGGCCAATGCTGGCTTACAGACAGGCCTGTCACCCAGTCAGAGATCTGGGACCTGTCCAAGCCTGGTCCAGATGTAGGATTCAGAATTCACAGAGACTCTGTCAGTCCCATGGGTGGGTTCACCTGCCTCCTGAGGTAAATCCTTCCACAACAACCTTGACTCTTGCGTATTTGAAGTGATTCAATATGCTTATTTAAAAAGAAGTCGTGCATTTATTTGCTCATTTCTATATCAACTGACAGTCTTCTGATGTTTCGCTGCCAAAGAAATGACCCCTGTGCTTCCATCTTTGCATATGCAGAAGCTCCAGAAGCTGGTTGCACTCTTTTAAAACTAAAGAGCCTGAATTAGGGATTCATTAAAGCTCTATAATCAAGAAATATATTTTGAATAAAGATATAATTGGACCACAAGATCACTCACAAAATTGTATAGTCATTGCTCTCATCTGCTTTTAAATATACACTTTTATGACTTATATTTACAGGCATAAAAATTTATGTAAAAAGTTCTGTGATGAATAATTTAAATTCTTCCTGAGTGGAAGTGGATGGTGTGCCCTTTGAATTCAATTTTATCTAAGGCATTTACATATTGTCATAAAATTGATGTAACTTTGTCCTCCTTGATATATTTCCTCATATATGCATGATTCTATATTTCCAGACTCTAGTAATGTTCTAGTCATAAGTTTACACACACACACACCAAGGAAGTGAATGTCACTGTAATATTAGGCTGTCAATAATATCTTGAATGGCTCTTTTGTGTGGCAGAATGATTCTACAACATTAATCAAAGTCAAAAGACAATATAGTAATTTGATGACATTTTATATGTGAATTTTCTGCCGAATAAAGGTACCAATTATCCAGCTACATAG